>CM044305.1:20729988-21259988 GCA_024291935.2 Okapia johnstoni | reverse complement strand
TCTAAATACCCTAAAATTTACATGAGTAACTGCAGTCTTTGTCCTTTGAGTTATTTCTGATAGAATACGAGTCAATATGAGGTTCTAGTTGCTTTCAATTAATTCTATTTATTTATTTGTGGCTGTTTTGGGTCTTCATTGCTACGCATGGGCTTTCTCTGGTTACTGCGAGTGGGGGCTACTCTCTAGTTGCAGTGCGTGAGCTTCTCATTGTGGCGGCTTTTCTTGGTGGGGAGCACGGTCTCTAGTGCACCGGTTCAATAGTTGTGGAGCACAGGCTTACTTGCCCTGCGGCAAGTGGAATCTTCCCAGACCAGGGATCAAACCTGTGTCCTTTGCATTGGCAGGCAGATTCTTTACCACTGTAACACCAGGGAAGTCCTTGAGGTTCTACTTTCTAATGTTTAGTCTATTCCCACATCACTAGGGCTTCAGTCATTTATACCTTAACTCATTCGACAAATATTAAAAATCCACAGTGCTAAGGTGTCCCGCTAGCCACTGACGCATTATATGATTGACATAATGTATGCCCTCATACATTTAATGGTGAAGATAAGAAGCTGTAAACAGGCAAAAAATAAAATGCAATAAGAGAAATGGTGAGTGGTAAGGCCATATACTGCAGTAACATGAGGAGCTTGGGAAGACATCAAATTCTTGGGTCACATTCACTGGCTTTTTCCTTTTTCTCCTCTAGCAGATGTGATGGTGCTCCTCTTGTATTCCCGTGTTACTCACAATTTTGATAAAAGCTTACACCATGCAGCTGGAAGCAGCTGCAACCCCCAGCTCGTGTGTCGGACAGGCTAGAATTCCTGGTGAGTTGATGCCCCTAAAGAGGAGCCCTTAGCCAGCAACAGATGGGATTTGGAGGTTAATGTCTAAGTTTCCTTAGTCCTCAGGTGGGAAATCTCTGCACAGTTTCCCAGAGTTCCTCAGTGGGACTGCTCCTCACTTGATACAGGACTAACTCCATCAGTAACATACACTTTCTCGGCTTCCTTTCCTGACCCGTGCCACATCTCCCCTCCCAAAGAGGTGTTTCCAGGATCACCTTCCAAATAAACTACTTGCACCCAAATCCTTTTATCAGGGTTTACACTAGAGGGAACCCAACCTATTATATTCACACTTCAAAACATACAGAAACTTTTATAAAAATTGTTGATGCTCCAGTGCTTGTCAATTCATATGACATCTTTGACTTAACCCCTTGAGAAGAAAGAGATAAAGTCTGTCAAATTTTATTACCAGAGCCAAAACTAATAGACAGGTTTTCTGAATCTAAAACCATTGATATTCCTACAAAATCATGATGGTACCTCTCTAGTCAACCAGTTGATCTCATGGAGATAAATATCATGTCAGATAAAATCCTTTTTAATTATCTAGTAAATATTTTCTCAGTTAGGTAATCAAAATTGAAACACCAATCTTCAGTACTAAAAAGACAAGACTCTTGCCATTATGCCTGGACAAGCCACATCCATTCAACCATATAAATAAATAACTTAATGTCTGAATTTTTAAATAGAACTTTGCCATGCCAAGTAAAAATTAAAGGTAGCAAATTTCAAGACCCATATTCTTAAAATCAAAAGCATATATACAGGAAAGATAAACATGTATGTTACTAGATTAAAAACACTTAGATTATTGTTTAGAATAGAATAAAACTAATGACAATAACAAGCATATAAATGATTTCCTTGTATCAATATTTAGCATGTTGAACTATACAGAAATTATCAGAATAAGAGAGAACTTAGTATAGTTTACTCGACCATGTATTTTGGGTTAGTAGTAAAAGCAGATTTGAGGTATTTTCCTTGGGCACAGAAAACGCCATTTTCTGTATGTCTTTCTGGTCTTGAAATGTATATTTGATCATTTTTAGAAATTGCAGGTAACTATATTTTAAACCATTTGAAGTATAACTAGAAGCTGATATTTTTCTGTTCTTTGGTATTGAAGATAGGTTTTCATAATCCTTCTATAAACATATATTTCTGAATATCTACTCTGTGCAATGATGCTTTTTCTAAAATTTTTGGATAAATACTCAGGACAGGACTCTGGCACTGGAGTGGTTTTGGTTGGTAGGAGGCACAAATTAAGTGTAGAATAAATGCATCAAGTAATTGATAAAGTGATAGTGGATTTATATATTCATGTATTTTTATTCTGCTTTGTTCCAAAAAGAGAGACTTGATAAATATCTTGACTGAAGGAAAGTTTAAAATACACATTTCAGACATCAAGGCAAAGGGAAAAGAACTACAGAAAAAGAATAGAGTTGAGAATAAAAGTAGTATACTAAGAACTACATAAATGTAGACAACCATAGATTTTATGGAGGATTCCAAATTTATTGCTAAGAACTCTTTGCTGGGTATATTCCATTCAGTCCTGTAGTGCAATTCTCTATCCTTCTATATTTTGATCTCCCTCATGGCATCTGACCTGCATGGACTGTGTCAACAAGCTTCCTAGCCCTCTGGTTTCCAGTTGAGTTCTACCGTGGGTATACCCGGTAGGAAAGTGTAGAGAAGTGAGAGAATGAGGTCAGGGTATTTCTTTCTTTTGCTGTCACCTCACCTAATTGAGGTGGGTCACATCGCCTGGTTGTATCCTTCAAATGAGAGTCACTGTTTCTTTGAAGGAAGTCCTCTGTGCACAGTAGGTTCTGGGTTTTCATCATGACTTTATTCTTTCATAACTTTCTGGCCTATAATTGATAGAATCTTGGCTGTTACAACCATAAGATTCCTGTACTATCCCGAATGACTTCCCTACAGACTACTCACACCTTTGCAAATAGTCCCTTCATTAGACTCTCTTTGAAATTTTCTATCTAAGCATGGTATTTATTTTCCTTTGAAACCTCCTTAACTGATACAACCCCAGTTTCTAAAATTAAGAAATAATCTAGAGGAAAATCAAGGTGCATAATGTTTATCAGATTGAAAACAATAGCAATTCATGAATCTATTTCAGTGAGTATATAATGTTCAGTTTTCCTAAAGGGAAGTTCATAGCAAATGCGTTATCATGGGTATACATAGAGCTAGCTTTGTATTATAAATGTATAATATCTTCAGTTCAGCAACAGGTTAAAAAGTATATGGCTGTTTTTCCATCTTTTTAATTTATTTTTAATTGAAGAATAATTGCTTTACAGTATTGTATTGTTTCTACCACACATCAACGTATATGGCTATTTTTAATAGCATCCTTCATGTAACTAATAAACATTATGTCCAACATACAGATTTCATGTGATTTAATCAGGAAACAAATATTTCTCTCCCACTGTCCCTCAAATGTGTTTGATAGGACTGCATTTCCCTTGCCTCTGGATGAAATTGATGGCAAGAATCAGTGTGTTGGGTTTTATCTAATCAGTAGTTAAGATATTCATTTCAGTGTAATAGTCAAAAATGTTTCCTTAGTCCAATGATGAGAATGTGAGGTCCTTTTTTTGCTTGGTCTTTTGCTTCATTTGTCCTTCTACATCTCTTACTGTGAGCATGTCCCTTTCCAAGTGCAGCAGATGAAGTGGTAAGGATCAGAGGGAGGGAGATGAGGTAAAGAGAGCAGGGACGTTCTTACTTGATTGGTGCTGCAGTGGTACTTTCGTGTTCTGAAGTTGGAGAGTGTTTAGGGTTGGCCATTTGTTTCAGGGAGCACTTTTGTAGGTTCTTCAGATTCTTCCCTTTATTTTCCAACCTTCAGACCCAGGGTTTCCTCACCCATATTTCCCTGGATGTAGAAGAATTGTTCTCTAGTCACTTCTTTGCATTATCACTTCATTACATCCTAGGCATCTTGGTGGTAGTTTCTAGTTTATTAATTGATGAAGTCTGTTTGCTTCTCTAGAAGAACCTTTAGACACAACATATGGCAATTCCATGCATGTCTTTTCACACAGAGTCTCAAGGACATTCATGCATTCAGACCTCCAGGAAGCACTGGGAGAAGTGCCACTACTGATACATACTAAAACACAGTCCTCGGTTCTGGTACCACAGCCAGTTCAGACTGCCTCTGGTCTTTTATATTTTTATGCCACTTGTCCAATTTCCAGGCATCATTCCTTCTTACATCCTAAAATAAAAACACCTGCAGGTGACACATACCCAGTTCTCAGAGTCTTTAGCAGGTCCTCTCCCTGGAAGCAACACTGAGGGGAAAGTGCCAAGAAGCCCCTTCTTTTGACAACACAATATTTTCTTACAGCAGGCAATTGGTTCTCTTTGGATAAGTCTTTCCTAACCATCTACTCCCACGAATTTTGTATCTTCATACAAAATTTGTATCTTCATACATATGAGTGACCTCATACCTCATTCTGGAATATACCTCAACCAACACTTCCATTTTGGTAGCTTATTTTAAAACCCTGACGGTCTAATGCATAAAGATATGTGAAGTCAAAATAATGTCATTGTTCAATCACAAAATCTCTAGGAATCCACTTGCATCCTGACCCAGAGGACTCATCTTCCTTTTCTTTACAATGGAAAATATGTGCCTATGTCTGATAAAGGTAAAACTGTTCCATTTGTCTCCTGTGACCCTCTCTAGTCCTGAAGTTTGGTCTTACAATGATCTCTTCTCTGTCCCATATGGCCAAAATGCTTTCAGAGAGAAGCATCTGCTTTCAAAGATAATCTAGTAATACACATCATTAAAACACTCTTTGTAACTTGTTATCCTCTTTGGGGGCTTGAAGGGTCACCTAGTAATTCATACTGCTTTTTTCTAAGAACTCTACTAGTTGAGAGAGAAAATACGAAGTATACGACATATTAAATCAGCTTTACTAACCTGTCATATTGGTACTTTTTTATATCAACATTAGAGAAGCTTTAACATGTCCTTGTGATAGCAGGGATAGTCTCTTCACTTCACTAAAATATGCAGTAGCCAAAAAAAAAGTGGTTATGATCTAATGTCCATCACTAAGCAATTAAACCAGGTACAAAATCATAATGTATCTTAACTGTGAGTGACACGCATTAACTAAAACTGATGATAAAGATGCATACAAGCTGACTTAGAAAAATCTCCAATATATAGTTAAGATAAAAAAGGAAGTTGCAGAATGACACATATATTATGCTATAGTTTATGCAAATAAATTGCAAAATATCACTATACTTTTCTATTTACTGTGCTGTGCTTAGTGTCTCAGTTGTGTCCAACTCTTTGCAACCCCGTGGGCTGCAGCCTGCCAGCCTCCTCTGTCCATGGGAATTCTTCAGGCAGGAATACTGGAGTGGGTTGCCATGCCCTCCTCCAGGGGATCTTGCCAATGCAGGGATTGAAACCCAGGTCTCCCGCACCACAGGTATATTCTTTACCGTCCGAGCCACCAGGGAATCCCACTTTTCTATTTGGTTGCACATTAATGTATAGAAAGTTTCTGTGAGTATAACATCCAGAAAGGAAATAACAGTGAATTCAGGGATTGTAATAGATTACAAATAGCCACAAATTCTTTGCAACTCCTCTAATTAAGAGGGGGAGTTTATTTCCCAACTCACGGAGTCTGGATTGGCCTTAGGACTGGCATTGTCACATTGTTCAAGTTCAAAGCCTAGCTTTCAAAAGGTCTTGTAGCTTCTGACCTAGCTATCTTGGAACCCTGAGACCACTTACTTGAGAACTGAGATGTCACATGGAGAGAGAAGCCCAACCATCCTGGCTGTCCCAGTTGAGGCACATGAATGTGAGTGAACTCAACTGATGCCCAGTGGAGCAGAAACGGGACTTAGCTGATTCTAGCCCAAGTTACTGATCCACAGAATAGTGAGAAGACAAATGCCTTTTTTCAGTGCAGAAAAAAAGATAATATAGTGCTGTTCTTCAAGATGCCTTTTAGTTTTATGTGACCGGGCTTCCCAGATGGCCAAGTGGTAAAGAATCCACCTGCCAAAGCAAGACACACAAGAGACAAGTATTTGATCCCTGTGTCGGGAAGGTCCCCTGGAGATGGGAATGGCAACCCACTCAAGGATTCTTGCCTGGAGAATTCCATGGATAGAGAAGATTGCAGAGTCGGACATAACTAAGCGGCGCGTATGTGCACACGCGCGCGCGCGCGCACACACACACATACACACACACACCTTTTTCCCTCTCTGTCTCTCTCCCTGGCAATGGCCAGCTTCACTATTGTCTTAAGATGTGATCTCTGGAAGTCAGACTGCTTTAATACTTGATAAACTCTACCCTCTACTCATGTGCCCTTGGGCAAGTTACCAACCTCTCTAGGCTTCAGTTTTCTTCTCTATAAAATGACTTTAAAATAATAATACTTCATAGAGTTGTTATGAGAGTTGACATATAGAAAACATTTCAAGTTTTTGGCACAAAGTGCAATACAAATGTTAGCTGTGAAGATGTTTGTCATTATTATTTTCTGTCGTCAAGAGTTACCACCTGAATCTTAGTGATATGTCTTGCCCAAGTTTGCCATGTGGAGAGTTTGGATTCACTCTTTTTTCTACTTTTTATTGTAGAGCAGTATACATAACACAATCACCATTTTAACCATTTTTAACTGCACAGTTCAGTAATGTTAAATTTATTTACATTGTATACTCATCACTATCCACCACCATGACTCTTTTTTTGTCTTGTAAAAGTGAAAATCCATACCTGTTAAACAATAACTTCTCATACACCCCTCCCCTTAGTCCCTGACAATCACCATTATTCTTTCTTACTTTAGTATTTTGACTACTCTATATCTCATATGGGTGAATCATATAATATTTGTCTTTTTGTGACTGACTTATTTCATTTAGCATGATCTCCTCAAGTTTCAACCGTGCTGTAACATATTGCAGAATTTCCTTCTTTTTTAAGGCTGAATAATATTCCATTGTCTGTGTATTCTACATTTTGCTTATCCGTTCATCTGTCAATGGACACTTGAATTGCTTCCATGTTTTAGCTATTGTGACTAATGCTGCTGAGAACATGGGTGTACAAATATCTCTTTGAGACCCTGCTTTCAATTCTTTTTAGTTGTATACCCAGAAGTGGGATTGCTGGATCATATGGTAGTTCTATTTTTTAACTTTTTGAGGAACTGCCATACTATTTTCCAAAGTGGAACACCAACAGTGTATGAGAGTTCTAGTTTCTCCATATCTTTATGTGTTCTTTTCTGTCTTCTTGATAGTAACTATATTAATGGCTATGAGGTGGTATCTCAGTGTAGTTTTCATTTGCATTTCCCTAATGATTGGTGATGTCAAACATCTTTTCATACGTGTTTTGGCCATTCATACATCTTTTTTGGAAAGATGTCTGTTCAAACCCTTTGCCCATTTTTGAACTGGGTGGTTTGTTTATTTGCTGTTAACTTTTAAGAGTTCTCTATATATTCTGGATATTAATCCCTTTCAGATACATTATTTGCATATATTTTCTCCCATTCTGTGAATTGCCTTTTTACTCTGTGGCCAGAGCATCTTTTGATTGGGAGAAAGGGGTCTTTAACCTTGGCTCCTGAAGCCTACATGAAAGTTGCTCCAGGAAGATGTACACAACTGCCTGTTATATGGCTGGGAATTGGGATGGGTAGCTGCTACTGTGCTAAGAGCCAAAACTGACCGAAATTAACAACTTTCAGTCCCTCACTCCCTGGAAATTGTAAGCCTTCAACAGACTCCAGAGTTCCAAATAGTTACATCAAGCAGATTCTGCCATGCAACTGTTGTCTAGGTGAGAACGCAGACTCCTCTACCATCTTCCTAGAATCCTCTTTAGGTTCATTTGATAGGTTTGTTATTTTTAATGGTCAGCTCATTAAAGCTAGGACTTATTTCTAATTAGATCAACTGTATTTCTTTCTCAGTAAATCTAATTTATAAAACACTGAGGACGTATTTTGCAATTAGAGTGTACAAAAGGATTTATAATCCATTTACTCAGAATAATACTTTTATTTTCTTATAAAAGTTATTGGTCTGTTTCATTTTGGAGTTAGGTATAAAATTTTAACAACCCAACATTAAATAGTTTCCTTCCAGGTCCCCAAATTAAATGCAAAATCTTGAGCTTCTTGCACAGTGAAATAACAAATGTTTCATGGAAGATTTTACAACCTCAATATGGAAATCAAGACTGTACAAGAGCTTACACATTACAGAGGGCAGTGAGAAGGAAAATATAGAATTTACTATAACTTAAAACTTGGGTTCTGCAAGACATAGAAAACAAACTTATGCTTCCAAAGCAGAAAGAGCGAGAGATAAATTAGGAATTTGGGATTAGCATATACAGATGTCTATATCTAATATAGGTAAACAGCAAGGTTCCACTATATAGCACAGGGAACTATATTCAATATCTTGTTATAAACTATAATAGAAAAGAAACTAACACTGTAAATCAACTATACTTCAATTAAAAACAAAATGAAACTTGAGTTGTGGACCAACACACACACACTCTCTCTCTCTCTCTATCTTTCTCTCTCACTCACTAACAGTGATATCTCTCTCACTAACAGTAATAGCTAGACTGAACATTTTTTTTTCTATTTAATTTTGTATCCATATGAAGTGATGGTTGTTCACTAAACTTATTGTAATGATCATTTCATGATATATTAAGTTAAATCATTATGCTGTACACATTAGACCTTAGACTTATACAGGATTGTATGTCAATTATATCTCAATAAAACTAGAAGAAGAAAGCTTATGTACAGGGTATTTATTGCAACAGTATTTCTAATCATATAAAGGCAAAAATATCCTAACTGTGTAACCCAGACCTGGTACTTGTTCTCTGCTCCATGTAGTATAACAAATGCTAGGAGATTGTGGTAGGTTCCCAAAATGGCCACATCTTTCACTCTTCCTTTTTTTTTTCAGTTTTTATTAGGGTATAGTTGCTTTACAATGTTGTATTAGTTTCTGATGTGCAGAAAAGTGAATCAGCTATACATATGCATACATTTATATTCTCTCTTTTTTGGATTTCTTTTTCATTTAGGTCACCACAGAGCAGTGAATAGAGTTCCTTGTGCTATTCAGTAGGTTCTTATTAGTTATCTGTTTTCTACATAGTAGTGTGTATATATCAAGTGAAATCTCCCATTCCATACCACCCCTCTTCCCCCTACTTCCCTACCCCCAGTGTCCACACATTTGTCCTGTATGTCTGTATCTCTATTTCTGCTTTGCAAACAGGTTCATCTGTACCAGTTTTCTAGATTCCATATATATGCATTGATATATAGTATTTGTTTTTCTTATTTCTACCTTACTTTACTCTGTAAGCTTCTTTGCTTATATGAGTATTAGAGGATAACAAGTCTTCTAGTTTCTCATTTGGCATGTAAGAAGCTTAGAAGTCACCACTACACTACAAGAAACTTGGTGTTTTCTTCGATGCATGAGACAAATGCTCAGGGCTGGGGCAATGGGATGACCCAGAGGAATGGGATGGGGAGGGAGGTGGGAAGGGGGTTCAGGATGGGGAACACATGTAAACCCATGGCTGATTCATGTCAATGTATGGCAAAAGTCACTACAATATTGTAAAGTAATTAGCCCACAACTAAAATAAATAAATTTATTAAAAAAAAAAAACAAGAAAAAAATTTGGTGTTTTCTTACAAAACTACCCTAATTCTTATCAAATGATCCACTTTCCTTGATGTCTACCCAAAGAACCTAAAAACTATGTCCACATAAAAACCTACACATGGACATTTATAACAGGTTTATTGATAACTGCCAGAACTTGGAAGTAGACAATATGTCCTTATATTTCAGTATCTTTAATTTGTGGAAGTTAATTATTTTATCCATAGTCATACAAGCAAACACACATACACACATGTAGATACATGACTTTATCTTTAGTGGGATCTTACTGCTCTGCAGCCTTCTTCTTTGTCACCCCCACTTTAATACAGTAATCATTTTACAATCTCGTTTAGCATCCTTTTCTACATTTTAGTTTTAATGATCAGACATTATTACATCAGTTTGCCAGTTAACCTTTTGATTACTGTTGTTGTTCAGTCACTCAGTCATGTCTGACTCTTTGTGACCACATGGACTGCAGCCCGCCAGGCTCCTCTGTCTATGGGGTTCTCCAGGCAAGAATACTAGAGTGGGTTCCCATTTCCTTCTCCAGGTTTTTGATTACTAGTATTATTCTAATATTTACCATCTTTAATACCACAGCCATGAACTCCTTCACTATAAATCTTTGCATGCACATATAACAATTTTCTATGAGTAAATTGGGCTTCCCTGATAGCTCAGTTGGTAAAGAATCTTCCTGCAATGCAGGAGACCCCAGTTCAATTCCTGGGTCCGGAAGATCCACTGGAGAAGGGATAGGCTACCCACTCCAGTATTCTTTGGTTTCCCTTGTGGGTAAAGAATCAGCTGGTAAAGAATCTGCCTGCAATGTGGGAGACCTGGATTTGATTCCTGGGTTGGGAAGATCCCCTGAAGAAAGGAAAGGCTACCACTCCAGTATTCTGGCCTGGAGAATTCCGTGGACTGTGTAGTCCACGAGGTCGCAAAGAGTTAGACACGATTGAGTGACTTTCACTTTCTTACTGATGAGTAAATTATTAATAGTCAAGGGGTCTATACACTTTAAAATTTTTGAATGTTTATTTATCTCAAACAAAATTGTACCATTGTGATCTCTCCTCAGTTGTATACAAAAAGGCCCCTTTGCCAAAAAGCTAGACTCACTGGGGATAACAGTATGGGTTTTCATGGCTAGTTTCATACTTGACATATTTCGTTCTTAATTCAATATTCATTCATTGGATTACTAGTATTTTCTCACAGTTTACACATGATTATGAATTGTTTAGTAATTTTGAATAGTCGATGAAGTGTGTTTGCTTTTGGTGTTTGGTTAATTGGGCTATAACATAAGTTGTATTGATACTATATATGGAAACGTTAGGTATGTTGGAGAAAGGGTCTGGGCTGTACCATGGTTGAGGTATTTTTCTTTGGACTGAAAATTCTTGACTTTCTATCATTGTAGAACAGCTATACTTACAAGCTACTTTCTTCTGATCTAAACATGTAGAAACTATTGAGAAAATATATGCATATGTATGAGGTATGGGGGGACATCTATATTAGCAGTGAGGATGGGTATGAAACTACTATCAGTGGTTAAAGATACAAAGGACTGAACAGTGGCATGGAACGAAGCCAGTCCCCCTGACTGAATCCAGGGCCAATGCTGTGAACCCCCAAACTAGTAGCTTGCTTGTGGCAAGGGGTAAACAACTATACTAGGAAGATTAACAAATGTTCTCTTGAAAAAAAAAAAATCAGTGTCCAGACAGGGCGGAGCACCAAAAAAAAAAAAAAAAAGACACAAAAAGTTAAAAGATAAAGATGGCCTGGGAGAAGTTATTTGAATATATATCAAACACAGTATCAGAATTCAGTGAAAGTGTTAGTCGCTCAGTCATGTCCAACTCTTTGTGACCCCATGGACTGTAGCCCACCAGGCTCCTCTGTCTGGAGATTTCCCAGTCAAGAAGACTAGAGTGAGTTGTCATTCCCTTCTCCAGGGGATCTTTCTGACCCAGGGATTATACCTGGCCGGGTCTCCTGAATTTCAGGCAGTTTCTTTACTGTCTGAACCACCAGCGAAGCCTTCAGAACTCAAAGTATATAGCAAACTGTTACAAATAAATAAGGCTCAGGTAAACTGTTCAATAGAAAATTGGATACAGAGTTGGAACAGTAGTATCACAGAGGTAAAACCTCAATGGCCTGAAAATACATGGAAACAGTTTCAACCATACAAATAATGACAGACTAGAGAAGGGAAAGGCTACCCACTCCAGTATTTTGGCCTGGAGAGCACCATGGACTAGTCCGTGGGGTCGCAAAGAGTCGGACACGACTGAGCAACTTTCACTTTCACTTTTTCATATGTGATATACATAATGTTCAATAACTCCTAGAGGAAAATTTGAGTGTCTTTTTTGCTCTCACTGCTGCTTTTAAACTATGTATCTTCCTCCTCCTTCAAAACTCCAGATCTTCTGAATTTCATGCCATGAATCTTCAGTAACTGGTACTTCTCTTCATATTTCCATCTACCAACCAGTGAAGTCTCTTCTTGTTTACCTTGTATTCAGCAGCTAGCTTACTCTAGTCCTTTCTCCCACTTCCCATGTCATCACAGACTTAGATAATGCAGTACCCATAAGGATGACCTCTCCCAGATTTTGTGCTCATGGTTCCTAAACATCTTGCTGCAATATTCATTTTCTCCATTAGCCTCAGTCTCTGACTCTCATGCCCTTATTGTTACTAGTAATTGCATGACTCCAAAATCTCTGCTACTGCCCCACACTCTAGCCAAGATCCCATCTTTCCAGTTTATCCAGTCTAGAATTTTATTTTCTGTAATTTTTCTACCTAAGACCTCCAGTGATTTGGGTTACCATTTGTTATTATTAGATATTAACTGCACAGCTTCACACATACTTCTTTCATTATCCAACTTGGGTTTTGTGTTCCATAATTGTAGTTGCTCATTTCAGTTTTATTGCCTTTCTCTCCATCCATAGTATACCACTGGCCAAGGTCCAACCTTGGCTATCACTGGCTGAGTTTCTACTGAATCATTTTTCCTTAAGCGGATAAATGCTGATTGGAGAATAGAGCACATTGCTGTTGGTATCTTTCCCATTAATGACTATTAATAATAAAAAGGCACTCTCTGCTGGTCAGAATTTTCACAAAACTTCTCTAGTATATTTACATTTCTATTCTTCCAGATTATTTCACATAATATACTTGTATTCCAATCCCCATATGTGTCTTCCTGTACACACTGTATTGAAAGAAAAACTTTAAAGAAAAGAGTAATTTTCTCATGTCTCACTAATAATTTTACCAAACTATCTGCATCAGTATGCACATTCACTGCCTTGTTTCATGTTGTAAATGAAATAAATTGCCTGCATCAAAGCCAGTTCCTCTGGATCCTGCCATCTCTCAACATCTCAAAGGCTTCATTTCTATACTTATCACATTCTCTCTGTCTCTTTCTCTTGTCTCATCTACTAATCTCACTCTACTGGATCATTCCCATCAATGTACGGATGTATTCTTCTCAAAGAAGCATTTAATTTGTCAAAATTTTAGAGCAATTTCAGTTTTTAAAATGAAAAAGAAAAATAAATTCATATATAAGATACTTGTAAGTTACTAAAAAGGATGAAATAATTCTATTAGCACTAATATGGAATGTCTCTAAGAAAAAGGAATCTATACATTATATAGATGCATACATACATATATGCTTATGTTTGTATACACATTTAAAGTTTATGCATTTGTGCATGAAATATGTGGGAGTTACAGACCATATTTTTTTTATAATAGGTATTCCTAAGAGGATGAGGGGAGTGAAAATGGAATGAAGTCAAAAGGTACAAAATTCTAGTTATTAGACAAATAATACTAGGGATGTAATGTACAACATGGTAAATACAATTAACGCTGCTGGATGTCAGAGTTGAACCACAAAGAAGGCTGAGCACCAAAGAATTGATGCTTTTCAATTTTGGTGATGGAGAAGACTCTAGAAAATCCCTTGGACTGCAAGATCAAGCCAGTCAATCCTAAAGGAAATCAATCCTGAATACTCATTGAAAGGACTGATGCTGAAGCTGAAGCTCCAATACTTTGGCCACCTGGTGCAAAGAGCTGACTCATTGGAAAAGACCCTCATGCTGGGAAAGATTGAAGACAGGAGAAGGGGACAACAGAGGATGAGATGGTTGGATGGCATCACTGACTCAATGGATATGAATTTGAGCAAATTCCAGGAGCTAATGAAGGACAGGGAAGCTTGGCATGCTGCAGTTCATGGGCTTGCCAAGAGTTGAAGATGACTTAGCACAACAATGTTATATGTGAAAGTTAAGAGAGTAAACCCTCAGAGTTCTTATAACAAGGAAAAAATTTTTTTTCCAGCTTGTGCTTTTTCCAGCCCAGTGTTTCTCATGATGTACTCTGCATAGAAGTTAAATAAGCAGGGTGACAATATACAGCCTTGACGTACTCCTTTTCCTATTTGGAACCAGTCTGTTGTTCCATGTCCAGTTCTAACTGTTGCTTCCTGACCTGCATACAGGTTTCTCAAGAGACAGATCAGATGGTCTGGTATTTCCATCTCTTTCAGAATTTTCCGCAGAAGCGTGGCAGAGAGGAGCTACCCAACGGCCGAGGCTGGGGGCGGCCGAGAGGAGCTACCCCGTGTCCAAAGAGCGGCAGCATGGGCACAGGAGGGCCGAGAGGAGTTACTCCACATTCAAGGTCAGGAGGGGCCGCTGTGAGTAGATACCCCTTGTCTTTCCTCTTTGGTAACCATAAATTTGTTTTCATGTCTGTGAGTCTATTTCTGTTTTGTAAAAAGGTTCATTTGTATCATTTTTTTAGATTCTGCATACATGTGATATCATATGATACTTGTCTTTCTCTTTCAGACTTACTTTACTTAATGTGATAATCTCTAGGTCCTCCCATGTTGCTGTAAACGGCATTATTTCATTCTTTTTTTGTATGGCTGTGTGATATTCCATCGTATATATAGACCACATCTTCTTTATCCATTTCTCTATTGATGGGCATTTAGGTTGCTTCCATGTCTTGGCTATTGTAAATAGTGCTGCTATGAACACTCGGGTTCATGTATCTTTTCAAATTAGTTTTCATACTTTCCAGATATATGCCTAGGAGTGAGATTGCTGGATTATGTGGTAGTTGTATTTTTAGATTTTTAAGGAACCTCCATACTATTCTCTATAGTAGCTGCACCAATTTATATTCCCACTGACAGTGTAGAAGGGTTCCTGGGAAATGAATATTTCTTGAGCACCCACTACCTCCTGTGCTTGACTTTCACATATTTAGCATCTTATTTATTCACCTAATGTTTATATGTAGCTAGTAATGGAATGCCTTTGACAGAAAGGATAATTCAGTGCTCCTATCTGGTTTAGGGAAGGTAATCATGAGCTCTAGGTTTAACTGCTTTCTTTGAAGACTTGTCTCCCTCTCCTTGATTTAGGGTTAATCCATGTTAGAAAGAAACAATGAAGTCCCACCTAATGATTAAATAGGAGGAGACAACAAATTAGAGTGAATTCTAAGAACTCAATTCTTAGTGTATTCTCAATTCTTAGAATTCTTAGTGTATTCTAAGAACTCAATATTTATTAGTTTAATTAATGGATAGATGAATGTTGATCAGTTCACTTTATGCTTATATAAGAAAATACAAAATTATTTGTGAGGCACCTGATTATAATTCGCCAAAATAGATACTGAATCTTCTGTGAAATAAAGGCTGTGTAGAATTACACAAACCTCAAATTAATCATTTTTTCAATCATTCAGAAATATCTTTTCCACAGAAATAATAGCTTTCCATTTATAACCATGGTTTTATCTGTGTGGTCTTCTCTGTGATTAGGCAATTCATTATTATTCTATTAATTAGTGCAGTGATTTTCAACCTCAGCTGCACATTAGAATCACTTGGGGAGCTTTTAAAAATCCCATGCCCAGGGAAGCTGAACTCTGCACCAATTACCTCAGAATCTCTAGGGGGGTCACCCAAGCATCATTCCTTGTAAAAGCTCCCCCAGTGGTTTCACTGTGCAGCAATTTTGAAAATCACAAGGTTAATGGAAGTTGCATGATTTGCCCTCATAACAGAAGATGTGAATTCTCTCTGAAACCTGCAGCATGCCAAGTAAGCAGCAACATCAGGTGTTTTGTTTTGTTTTGTTTTTTAAAGAAAGTTATCATTTTAAATGTAGAACAGAAATGAAACAGAAGGCTCACCTGTTAAAATGTAATCTTGGATCTTTATTTAGGCACAGAGCCTGAGAACGTGGTAGTAAAATTTATTTACTCAGGAAAGGTTGGCATCTGATGAGTAGCTTCAGCTAAAGTTGGGATTTGCCTAGGGCAAGAGTACAGTTAATGAAGACAGAGCAGTGTTAAATCACAAGGCCGGTGATTGGTGTTTTGATTGACTTCACAGAATTGTGAGAACTACATTTTCAGTCTGATCCTCACCGGCTTTCTGTAATCAGTTACAGCCTAAAATAATCATTTCTGCTTATTAAATCTGAACTTGGGAATGCAAATACACGTATGTGAATACAGATTAGAATTTGAAAATAGATGGAAACTAATGCTTCCTGTATATTTGATTTCTCCTTCCAGCAGAAAGAGTAACTCAATTGCATGTTTAATTTTCCTTCATTAATAGTACATTATACTTTTAGATGTTCCTTTAATATCTATGACTCAGGATGTTATACATTATTATTCTACATAAGCATAATCTTCAGACATTTTGCATGATTTCCTGGGGCATCAGAATAAATATTTCAGTGATATTTTTTCATGTAGTTTCCAATTCATAATGTTTCAGAATTCATAAAATTATATTTATTACTTAAATTGTTCCTTAATTTGTTAGTTGTTTTTATTCTCTTCAACAAGCATATTTTATAATAAACCATATCTCAATATTATGGTCATGCTATAGAGTATATAACAAAAATATACCATTAGTATTGCTCTAAAGGATGTTAAAGTAGTGTGAGTCAGCATATGATATATATGAGGGCACAGAAATATATAAAAAATAAAATAAAATTTAGTCATCCTACAGGCTAGGAATTGTGTTTGCCTTTGAGGTGACTTATATCAACAAGATGTAATGACCAATGTCTTCATAGGCTTTACTGGTGTGTGTGTGTGTGTGTGTGTGTATGTATGTGGGAACAAAAATATTATATATGTACATTCACTGAAAATTTATCTTAATGGAAGTAAATGCACACACTATAAGAATATTTTGCAGGAGGAAATAACCCTGACCTGTTCTAGGGCTTGGGAAAATTAAGTCCAAATGAAACTACCGTACAGTATTTGTGGTAGGGATCCAGGTGAGAAATGGGCTGGGTATAGCCTGATAAAGTGTACATTTCTCCCCAAAGGTATATTGCCTTTAGTATGATAAAAGATACTCAAATAAATATTAGGAATCTGGAGGCAAGGTAACCAAGGTGAGGCTGACGAGGGAGACAGGAGAACAATAAAGCTGAGCCAAAATGAACCAAGTATTGGGTTGGCCAAAAAGTTCGTTTGGGTTTTTCTATAAGATCCTCTGGAAAAATCTGAATGAACTTTTTGGCCAACCCAATATTGCATCTGGGCTGTGAGTGCCCCACACCTTTATTATCTCAGAGGCAGAACCCTGGCACCTGAGTTGGGCTGTTGAAAGGAAGGAGCTCCAAATACCTTAAGGTCCCACCATGCCTCCTCTTTATAGGAAAGCACTCTTCATTTCCTAGGAACACACTCTCCCCTCCTGCTCATCACAGGTCAGCAGGTGTGTGTGGAGAAGGGTCAAGCAGGATCAAGTGACCAAGGCATGTCTGCTGTAGTATCCAGGGGTTGGTCGTTGTTGTTGTTCATTTGCTCAGTCATGTCCGACTCTTTGCGACCTCATGGACTGCAACACGCCAGGGTTCCCTGTCCTTCACCATCTCCCAGAGTTTGCTCAAACTCATGTCCATTGAGTCGGTGATGCTATCCAACCGTCTCATCCTCTGTTGTCCCCTTCTCCTCCTGCCTTCAATCTTTTCCAGCGTCAGGGTCTTTTCCAATGAAAAGAGTGGGGCTAGAAGGTCAAGTCCTTCCTATACCAAAAAGGGATGGTTATGGGCTTCACTCCCTGGAAGACTGTTCCACTGCTCTGAGTTTGAACCCCATGAGCATTTCCCATCCCAAAACACATGGGTTTCCTCCTACCTCCAAGTTTACAACTACTCCAAAATTACCATCACTGCTTAGCTGACTGCCTTTCAATGCTCAAGGGAGAAAGTTATGACAAAGAGAGGCCCTAGATCATCATTGTTTGTGTGTGCTCAGTCACTCAGTCATGTCTGGCTCTTTTGGATATCATTACATTGATAGTTTTAACTAGTGATCTCTCTGTCCACGTGCAAAATTTGGAAAGGGCTTGTAAGTACATTGAAGACTTTGGACCTTATTCTACAACCCCAGTAAGCAGTCTGTGAAGAATTTTAAACACAGGCATCATATGATTGATTTTGTATTACAATAAAATATAATTCTAGCTACAATGTGGAGTACTAATTAGAGGTTCAAACTGAAGATGTCATGTAGGAATATACTGCTCTCTCCTACTTCAGATGTCTAGAAATAACCGAAAAGTGATGTGTCTTATAATCCATAACCAAGACAGGATGTGAAAAAAAGAAATAATGAGGAAAATCTAAGAACTGAAAAGCAGAGGGGAATGTTTCACACCCTATGAAGACTAGATTAACCTGAAGGAACTTCTGCTGTGAAATACCTAGAAATTTTGGAATAAATATTCAACAAAGTCTTAAATGTGAAACAGATTTTGAAATAAATGACAGTAAATCTCCGAAGAATCTTTTCTTAAAGAATGCATAGGAAAGGACAGCCACAGTGATGTTAAAAGGTAAAATGAGGCACATTATAATTTTCTAGAGTTTATTTGAGTATGCAGTGATTCAGATTGGGCAACACCAAATCAAAAGTGGTTAGCAGCACCCCACCAAGGGGAGCTAGGAGAGAGATTTTTATAGGGAAGACTCGGAAGCAAAACAAGGAAATGATTTGATTGGCTACAGTTAAGTGGTTACCTTATTTGAGAAAGCCTAGTGGGCTTCCCCTTGGCTCAGCGCTAAAAAATCTACCTGCAGCACAGGAGCCCCAGGAGACACATGTTCGATCCCTGGGTTGGGAAGACCCCTGGAGGAAAAAATGGCAATCCACTCCAGTATTCTTGCTTGGAAAATCCAGTGGACAGAGGAGCTTGGTGGGCTACAGTCCATAGGGTCGCAAAGAGTTGGACATGACTGAACTGACTTAGCACAGCACAGTGGGCTTTTTGTTATTGGTTGTTCAGAAGTTTCGTTTTCTAGGATTCCAGTGCACCACTACAGCATAGATTTTGGTTTGCTTATGTAAGCCACCAAGGCATTAGGGCTACCTCAATCTGATGAAACCCTTTTTTAATTACTTTAAGCAGTGGTAAATGGGTATAGAATCTTTGATTGCCCTAAAAGAATTTGCTGGCTTCATTAACCAAATACTTGAGTTGTAAAGTCTATGAAAAGTGAAAGCATTAGTCGTTCAGTTATATCCAACTCTTTGGGATACCACAGACTGTAGCCTCCTTCACGCTCCTCTGTCCATGAAATTATCTTCTCCAGGGGATAGCCATTCCCTTCACCAGGGGATCTTCCTGACCCAGGGATCGAACCCAGGTCCCCTGCATTGCAGGCAGATCCTTTACTGTCTGAGCCACCAGCTATACAAGGATAGAATTTCAAAGTAAATGCATACATGAAACCCCTGAAAATGGGAGAGGGGAGGAGAGGGTGAGATGTATGGAAAGAGTAACATGGAAACTTACATTACCATATGTAAGATAGGTAGCCAATGGGAATTTGCTGTATGGCTCAGGAAACTCAAAAAGGGGCTCTGTATCAACCTAGAGGGGTGGGATGGGGAGGGACATGGGAGGGAGGTTCAAAAGGGAGGGGATATATGTATACCTATGGCTGATTCATGAGGTTTGTCAGAATACAGCAAAATTCTATAAAGCAATTATCCTTCAATTTAAAAATTTCTTTTTTTAAAAGCTGCAGTGTCCCAGAAAAAAAAAAAAAACAACACCATTTCAAATCTGCTTAAAATATATCATTTGAGCTTTCCAAACTTATTTGACCTTGGAACCGGGAAAAAAAAAATGGTTGTCTAAGAAAGACTACACCGTCCATGGAATACAAAGGAACGTTAAGCTATTGGCAAGCAAAGGGAGATGAAACCAAAGTTTGTATTTATCAACCTGGACTTTGGGTAAAAAAAAAAGTGACCTAGGACCAGTTCTGTTATTCCAGTTCCAGTGCTCTAATTTGATATTTAATTGGTTCATAATATGAAGAACTAGTTTATTATTTCTCTCTCTTTTTTTTTTTTTGCAGAGGGGATTCATAATACACTTTACATTTATTAGTAGAGACTGAGAATGCCCTCTACCCTTGTCAACATTGTTTGCATCAGCACTCACTTGGAATATTATATATGTGGAAATACTCTGAGCTCCCTGTGGGAGATTTATTGGATTTAATACCAGTGAAAATACCTCACTGTTATAAACCTGGCTCCATGTCAATGTCTAGAGGAAAAAGCTCCAGGGATCTATCTCACCATCCATGTAAAATCATAACATTTTAGAACAGGAAGAGTCTTTAGTGATGATGCGATTCAATGATCTGATTCAAATGATTAAATTACAGCCTACCAAAACTAACTAGAGCCTGATGCCTTCTTTAGGGAATAATTTAGCATTGTGAAGGGAAAAAAGGACCTTTCTCAATCCCCTATTAAAGAATTAAACATGGATCCAATTACTTTCAGGTGTGTTTTAGATTAATTCAGACAACTAGTACTCTTTCCTATAATTCCCATCTCACTAGTCCTTGAAATATGATGTCTTCACTCCTATCAGGAAAAAGGTAAAGGACAATCAGTATTAATTGATACAAGTCACTGAAGGAAAACCAAGCAATGATGAACTATATCTATTGCCAGATACAGCTTACTTGCTTAGTTGTCTCATCCAATATTCTTTAGGAAGAATGCTGAGCCTTACTATTCACTCTATAATATGTGAAAGAAATCTTCTGGCAGTGTTTTGAGTTTTGTGGGTTACCTTGGGTGACCAAAATATTCATTTCCAACAGTCACAAATTACCTATATGTAGAATCCTCAAAATTTGCAGTATATTATCACCATTCCAGAGTCACTCAAGGAAAAATAAAGGGAGATAAATGATGCAGCATAATATAACTTCTCTCCTCCACCTATGCTCCCACTATATTATGATCATTATATATTTTAATACCATATCAAAACAGCATACTTTTTTCTGGGAAAAATTCAATTTGCATTTTTGAGGATCATGAGTCTCCATATGTATGACTCTAAACATAAATGTTTATATTAAAGAACATATATGTATATATGTGTCCTCTAACCTATTTCCCTTCAGTTTTTCTCTATAAACCAATACAGTTTTAGCTCATACTCAAGAACAAACATGACATATTTAGTAATGCCAAGTCATGTGTCCCAAAAGATAGAGAATTTGTGTGATGAGTTGATAAATAATGATTAATGATGATTATGATGATTAAGAATAAATGATAGGTCCTGGATATTTTGGGGTTCTCACCCCTCCCATTTGTACAACAGATGACAAATGCAACATACAGCTGCATTGCAATTAAATGAGTTTTTTTCCTTTGTAGAATTAGAACCCTTTTTGATACTATGTAATATGCTGGGTCTATAAGGCAACTATACACACAACTCATCCAATCTGTAAGATTAATGATTTAACCAAAATGATGGAAAATGATACTGGTCTAAATAATTCACAGAATCACAGAAGATATTCATGAAACGTGGGTAAGTGCTTAAAAGTAACAAAAATATGATCCAAATTTGTATAAACCATTAAATTTTACAAAAGAGAAAAATGTTTCTTGTCAGAATTGGACAGATAGATTATTCCCTTTTCATGTAAGGCAATTATAAAAAGCAGAAATGCCAATTTTGGGCATGGATGCTCTCTTGAAATTAGTTCTGTCAACACCCCTACAGGTGACACAAGAGAAACAGATTGAGAAGTTTGTTGATAATACGGGGTCATTCCGAAATCGCATTTTGGCTGTCCTCTTCAGCATCATTTAAAGTCCATGGATCTGACCCATAACATCTTTTTGATTTGTAAAATAATTTTTCTGTATCCTGCCATAAAAATAAAACTGCTATTTTGTAACGAAAGTATCTGTTAAATGTCAAAAATTTGCCATGTGTTTAGCAGAGCTGAAATACTCCCATTGCTTCAATCAAGAAGAAGGTGCCAGCTGTAGCTTAGATGACTCTCACAAGATAGGTAATGATCATGGTATATGTACTGTTTTTGTTTCCACTCTCAGACTGAGTACTGGGATGTGGACCAGAAAATAGTCCTAATACAAATTCAGCTCACTTCCTGAAGGTTTTTGAAATAACTTATTTTTTTAATCAAATTCAGTTTTTCACATTTATTGTTTTGCTAACATAATAGTCTCTTAAACTTGTCATGGGTTGAGACCATGAATTAATGAATTTCATGTTGCTTGTTTTTAAATCCTCAGTACTTATCACATGGGAAATAGTATGCACTAAATATATGCTTACTAACTGATGATAATAAGAGAGTAAATTATTCTATTAATACTAACTCATTTATTTCATGATAATAATAATAGCACTTTTAATACATTTCCATGTTGTTATTAGTAGTTAATAAAAGCCCCATAATTATTAGTATCTGCCCAATTGGGATATTGGAATATGAATAGCACAGTAAAAGCCACTAATTTGAAAATCTCAGCCATCTACCTAATTTAATTTCTCTCTGACTCTATATTGGTTGTAAAGCAAAATCTACATAAACCATGATAGACAATTCAGGCATCATAATTAAACCTGACCTTCTCTATCCTTTGTCTACCATATGATTCTTTTTGCAAAAAAAAAAAATCACCAAAGCTTTTGTTTATCACATTGACTGAAATGTCAAGGTCTCTTATGATTATGACTCTCAGAGAAAAGCTTTATCAGAAGTATGTAGCACTTTGGAATACTGTAAAATAAAACAATAATATTATATTATAGTTTTTATTTTGAGCTCTGCAGTATTTAGCATTACAGCAATTTCTTTTTTTCCCCTCTACATTGCAGAAATTAAACAGACACAGGTATAACAGTAACTCAGGTTTCTCAATGGGAAACAAAGAAACAAACAAAAAAAGCAAAACACTTGTAATAGGATAAATGAAAATGGCATCTAGTATTAAAATATCAGCCTTCACCAATGTGAATCCAATGGTCAGCCAGTTGTTTGTGAGTGTGGGTGAGGAAGGATGGGAGGAGGATAATTAATCCTATAAAATGTAAGTTGAAAGAGCACAGGAGTGCAGAAAGAGTACAAAAGGATCAGACATCTGGGAGACCCTAAAAGATGAATTTCAAGGTCTAGCCAGATTGAAACCTGGTAAAACTTCCTAAATAACTATGCAAACAAAACTAGTGAGCAATAAGTGAAAATTGCCATATGTTATTAGTATAGTTGGGTCTATGCAAACACGAGGACAAAGAACTTTCAGTGTAGTATATTACACTCTACATGACTTGATCCCTGTCCATATTTCCAACTTAATCTCTCAGCAGCCACCTCACTGTATATGTTCCTATCACAAGGAACTCTTTTAAGTTTGACTGAACACCCTTGTTGTTTCTCACTTTTGGACTTGTTTTCAGACTGTGTTTTTTCTGTCGAGAATACTTTGCTCTGCCCCCCACTCCCAGTTCTTACTTTCTTGGGTGACTCCTGTTCACAATCTGTAACTCAGCTAAGAAATCACTTTGAAAAGACTTGACTGACTCCACTAAACCTGTGTTGTGTATCCCTTCCATGATCCCATAGATCAATCCAGAGTTTATCATCAGTTCAGTTCAGTTCAGTCGCTCAGTCGTGTCCGACTCTTTGCGACCCCATGAACCACAGCACGCCAGGCCTCCCTGTCCATCACCAACTCCTGGAGTTTACCCAAACTCATGTCTATTGAGACGGTGATGCCATCCAACCATCTCATCCTCTGTTGTCCCCTTCTCCTCCTGCCCCCAATCTTTCCCAGCATCAGGGTCTTTTAAAACAAGTCAGCTCAAAAAAAAAAACAAAAACAAAACAAAACGAGTCAGCTTTTCGCATCAGGTGGACAAAGGATTGGAGTTTCAGCTTCAACATCAGTCCTTCCAATGAACACCCAGGACTGATCTCCTTTAGGATTAACTACTTGGATCTCCTTGCAGTCCAAGGGACTCTCAAGAGTCTTCTCTAACACCGCAGTCCAAAAGCATCAATTCTTCGGCGCTCTTTCTTTATAGTCCAACTCTCACATCCATACATGACCACTGGAAAAACCATAGCCTTGACTAGACGGACCTTTGTTGACAAAGTAATGTCTCTGCTTTTTAATATGCTGCCTAGGTTGGCCATAAATTTCCTTCCAAGGAGTAAGTGCCTTTTAATTTCATGGCTGCAATCACCATCTACAGTGATTTTGGAGCCCAAAAGAATAAAGTCAGCCACTGTTTCCCCATCTATTTTCCATGAAGTGATGGGACCGGATGCCATGATCATAGTTTTCTGAATGTTGAGCTTTAAGCCAACTTTTTTACTCTCCTCTTTCACTTTCTTCAAGAGGCTTTTTAGTCCTTCTTCACTTTCTGCCATAAGGGTGGTGTCATCTGCATATCTGAGGTTATTGATATTTCTCCCAGCAATCTTGATTCCAGCTTGTGCTTCTTCTAGCCCAGTGTTTCTCATGATGTCCTCTGCATATAAATTATATGCATATAAGCAGGGTGACAATATACAGCCTTGACATACTCTTTTTCCTATTTGGAACCAGTTTGTAGTTCCATGTCCAGTTCTAACTGTTGCTTCCTGATCTGCATACAGGTTTCTCAAGAGGCAGGTCAGGTGGTCTGGTATTTGCATCTCTTACTAGATTGGAATCTAAGATACGCTCTCAACCATAATAATAATGCCTCTTAAGTTCTGTGAAGGCAGGAGATATATCCAGTAACAATATCTCTCTTGTTGATCATTATATGCCTTATTCATTGCACACTGTCTGTTCCATAGGAAATGCATCTGTTGGTTTAAATCAAAATTGAATGGTGAAGAAAGATGGCTATTCATTAAGCATTCATTAATTACTTAGTATAGAGCCCAAATAATTCAGAAGAATTAAAAGCTAATACTAGGCAAGCGGATAGAAACCAAGGTTAAATTCAGCTCCAAACGGTTCAGGAATTCAGACGAACACTTAGACAGGAGGACAGTTATATGACAGCCCCAAGATGGGAGAGACTGGGCATTTTGAGGCAAAAGGGGGATCCAGAATATAGTAGCAGATAGAATTGAGGCAAACCTCAGCTTTAGACAGAAAATATTTGTGCTGTTATTCTCAGGATAAAAACTGATCTTTGATCAAAGTTGGAGAGAGAGTGGCGTTTAGCATTTGCCCTGTGACTTAAAGTCTATTTTTAATTTGGTCAGTGGTATTTAAATATAATTCACATGTAGAAAAATGCATCCTTTTCAGAGTGCAGTTCTGGGAGTTTTAACAAATGTGTACAGTCATATAATCATCACCATAATCAATATAGACCAGGTCCACTGCTCCATCACTTTATTTTGCCTTTTTGTAGTTATCCCTCACCCTCGCCCTCCACTCCTAGCAACCAATCATCTTTCTGTCCCCATAGTTGTGCTTTTTCCAAAATGTCATATAAATGAAATGTAAATTCTGTGGCCTTTTGAAACTGGCTTCCCATAATGGTGGCTCAGTTGGTAAACAATCTACCTGCAATGCAGGAAACCCAGGTTCTGTCCCTGGGTTGAGAAGGTCCCCTGAAGGAGGGCATGGCAACCCACTCTAGTATTCTTGCCTGGAGAATCCCATGATCGGAGGAGCCTGGCGGGCTACAGTCCATGGGGTCGCAAAGAGTCGGACACAACTGAGGAACTAACATTTTCACTTTCCCATAATTAGTATAATGCATTTGTGCTTCATTTGTGTTTTTATGTGTACATATTAGATGTTTGGGCTTTTTTATTTTTTTAACCCCATAAGCGCAAATTGTACAATGAAGTTTCTCAAACATGGGAAAACTATAGGGAGTCAGCACATGTGCAGTGCTATGGGCAAGACTTGGCTTGGGAAAACCAACTTTGTGATCACACTATCTCCCTGGTCAAGTAAGTATTTATTAAATTATCTTTTATTGCTGAGTGACATTCCACTGCTAGATATACCACCGGTTATTCATCCATTCTCCCACTGAAAGCTATTTGGCTTACTTCTAGTTTTTGGCCATTATGAATAAAGGCACCATAAATACTCATGTACAAGTTTCTTGTGTGAAGGTAAGTTTTTTCCCCCTTCGGGTAAAAGAAAAATTTGGCTTTAGCAAACAGGCCAGACTTTTTCCTAAACTGCTGTAACATTTTGTATTCCAACCAGCTGTTAATGAGAATTCCAGTTGTTCAGCATCCTTGCCAGCCCCTTGAGATTTTCAGGTTGTATACCTGAGTGTTCTGTTTTGGTTTTCAGTTTATTTTTGTTTTAGCATTTCTAATCAGTGTATAGTGATATCTCACAGTGGGGTAGTGATACTGAACACAATATATGTCTCTCAACTTACAAAAGTCTTCTTTGATTACCATTATCAGTGTTTTATACTTTTTAGTGTACAGATCTTGCATTTTTTGGTCAGATTTATATCTAAGTACTTCAGTGATTCTGATGCAAATTTAAATGCTAGTTTTGCATAAACTTTAAAAATTATAGAATAGACTTAGATTAAAAGAGATTTTTCAAAATACAGAGCTCCTATATACCCCTCATCCTGTTTCCTCCATTGTTAACAACTAAGGAAGTGACAATTTTGCATTATAAAACTTCATGCTTTATTAGTATTCCATTAATATCTTATTTTTTTTCTGCTCCTGGATCCTATCTAGGATACCACATTACATTTAGTTGCTATGCCTCCTTAGGCCCTTCTTGTCTGTGACAGTTTCTCACCCTTTCCTTGTTTTTGGTGATGTTGACAGTTTTGAGGAGCATGAGTTAGACATTTTTAGAATTTTTCTCAGTTCGGATTTGTCTGGCATTTTTATTGTGATTAGACTGTAAGTCTTCTCTAATGGAGAAGGAATTGGCAACCCACTCCAGTGCTCTTGCCTGGAGAATCCCAGGGATGGCGGAGACTGGTGGGCTGCCGTCTATGGGGTCGCACAGAGTCAGACAAGACTGAAGCGACTTAGCAGCAGCAGCAGACTGTAAATAACATGTATAAATATATAAAATGTTTTTATTTTTATGTCTGTGTAACGTATGCATATATTTTTATAATTTACAAATGTAAGAAGTGTGTACGTATTTATATGCTTAGTATAAATGTATGCAACATATAAGGTGACATTGGTGACTGATGACTCTAGTAGAGCTCAAACAGTGCTTAGCAAACTTCCCATCACATCATTCTGTCAACACAACCAATTTTTCTGAGTGGGCAAATGAGATCATACATATCCTCCCTAACAAAGTATTGTATTTTTCTTCACTGTCAGCTATCGAGAAAGCCTCTGTTAAAACAATGACCATTATCCTGCCAGATGGGGACCCATCAGCTATCTCAGAAGAATCAGACCTCTTATTCTAACAATAGTCGTCTAAGGAAGGTCACAACCCCAGAATCTAAAGTGATTTTCTATATATGACATGATCAGCCTTGTCAGTCACTACTAAAAACAGACAGAAAACCTAATTGCTCAAACACAGCCTCTAGTCAGGCACCTCGTCACACAGTCCCTCCTGACAGTTATTCCTCCTAACTCTGCAAAGAATAATTAAAGAAATCAGGAAGTTTCCAATGCTGCTCTAGAGTTGTTCCCCAAACAATAACTTTACTTCGTTAGACAGTAGTTCATCTTCTGTGGGACACTTTCATCAGGCATTGTGGTGTTCTTCTTGGTCATCCTGAGTACAGGATAAATTTCATGACTCCATTTCAGGTTCATCTCCTGGGAATGCTTTCTTTTTTCCCCAGATTCTCAGTCTTTTTTAATCACTAGATATGAAGAGTGCTTCTGCATAGGTGTTTATATGCACAAGGAAGTCCCCAAATTCATGTGACTTGCTTTATTTTGGTGGTCTGGAACTGAACTTGCAATATCTCTGAGATATGCCTGTATTTTTACTACATGTATATATTTTCTTAAGCATTGTAGACTATTCTTATGCAAATTTAATCTTCATACCCATGGTATTTTATTACATTATCTGTTGGCAAACTGTCATTTTTTTATGCAATATTAGTTTTTAGTGATTCATCTATATTGATACAAGGTACTCTAAATCATTTCATTCATTCTGAGCTGTTTCCAGTTGTTTGTGCCACAAACAATATAGCTATAGATATTCTTGTCTCTTATGCACCTATGAGTGAAAATGCTGGATTATAGGGTATTAAAGTGAAAGTGAAGTCGCTCAGTTGTGTCCAACTCTTTGGGACCCCATGGACTGTAACCTACCAGGCTCCTCAGTCCATGGGATTTTCCAGGCAAGAATACTGGAGCGGGTTCCCATTTCCGTCTCCAGGGGATCTTCCTGACCCAGGGATCGAACCCGGGTCTCCTGCATTGTAGGCAGACGCTTTTACCGTCTGAGCTACCAGGGAAACCCAGGTAGGGTATGCAGAGTATCAAATTGTTTATCAAAAGTCACTAGTACATTTTTTTTTACACAATTGTCCATACTTTCTTGAGATTTGCTGAGCTCAAAGGATAGCAATGGTGACGTGCTTCCCTTTATAGTTTTGCTTTGGTAAAGTCAATATGTAGGTTGCCTCACCTTAGCACTTGATATGAAATAATAGTATTGATTAATATTAATATGTTAGTAAAATATATTAAATAATATCTCTGAATTAGAAATAGTTTAATATATAAATAATATATTTACTATGTTAAACTATATATTTATTAAATATGCTCTATACTATATTTATTTGTATAGTTAAGGAGAATACTGATTCAGACCATGGGAATAAAATCAGAAGTGATTCAAATTCATCTCTTATGAAGAAAATTTGGCTTTCTGGAAACCACAGGTCGTTCCTTCTCCTTTTTCTCCTCCTTTTTACTTTTAAAACTCGGGACCAAAAGCAAAAATGAAAATTTCATACCAGCTTATTGTTTTTTCTTAAATCAGAAGATTAATTTTTCTCCCCTGCCTGCCTCTCTGTCCTTTGATGCAATTCTGATATTTTATATAACACTGGCTTCTACGATTCCTCTGTAACTTAGTCTCTTTCCACAAGACATAACTCTAAGGAACACAATTAAACAGAACACAAGAGGGTTTTAAAGTAGAGATAAAAAGTTATTTCTCCCCAGTAATGATGGAATGGATTTATACATGTTGCCCTATTGGTAGCTCCCAATCCACCACCAGAATTCAACAGCAAAATATCTATACACTAGCAGTTTGAATTGTTTCCCGGAGTGCCATATTTGTAAATATGTAATGGAAAAGAAAAATCAAACTCTAAATTGGGTTTCACATTTGCCTTGATAACACCCTCTTCACACAGAAAGCAGAACCTGAGCTACGGATGCTACCAATTTAGGTTCCTTGTAGTAGGAAAAAATATCTCTGTGGAGAAAGCATTTCTTGTCTTCAAACATTTTGCCCTTGTCTCATATTGTTTTAGTGAGAATGTGTGCATGATGAGTAGCTTAGTCGTCGTGTCTGACTCTGTGCCACCCTATGAACTACAGCCCATTTAGCTTGTCTGTCCACGGGATTCTCCAGGCAAGAATACTGGAGTGGGTTGCCATGCCCTCCTCCAGGGGATCTTCCTGACCCACAGAACAACCCTGTGTCTCTTATATCGCCTGCATTGGCGGGTGGGTTCTTTACCACTAGTGCCACCTGGGAAGCCCCGCTCCAGGGAGAATACTCTCTCAAATTCAGTAGAAACTCTATCTAACAGTAATACTTTGTATAACTTAATTACAAACATCATTTCAATAGTCCCTCTTTTGTGTCATCTAAAGTTTAAATCAAATTTTTAAACAGAGTTGTGGCTCAAAAGTAAGGCTTTCAGAGATTTATATCACATGAGAGTGGTGTATTCAATTCTTGATGATCATTAGTTTGAAACTAATGATAACTCCACTCCAAAGCTGAAGAATGAGAGGAGACATAGTTTGAATTTTTAAGTTTATAGCATGTAAATCGGACTTCCCTGGTGGCTCAGATGGTAAAAGTGTCTGTCTATAATGTGGGAGACCCAGGTTTAATCCCTGGGTCGGGAAGATCTGGAGAAGGAAATGGCAACCCACTCCAGTATTCTTGCCTGGAAAATCCCATGGACGGAGGAGCCTGGTGGGCTACAGTCCATAGGGTCGCAAAGAGTCGGACATGACTGAGTGACTTCACTTCAGCTTTTAGCTTTTTAGCATGTAAATCTCCTTTACTTCATTATATATAATTTGTTTTTGTTTTAATCTTATAGTATTTTCCCCCAATTTTCTTCAATTTGTAATTGCAACCCAAATGAAATCATAATTACTAACACTTATTAAGGTGTCATTAAATGCTTACCATATGCCAGATAATTGTATTGTTTTACATACATTTTATTCTCTCAATCAATTTATGAATCAATAATGCCCCATTTTACATATGAGGAAACTGAGGCATATAAAGACTTTCACTTATTATTTGTATGTATAAGAAAATCTGTTGTGTTTTAGTCAGTTTCAGACATTTGAAACAAAATAAAACTGAGAATAAACAAACTTAACAGTTAAGAACATTATTTAGAAATTATTCAGTTAAAATCAACAGAAATATAAAGAAACAGAATAAATTAATTACATGAAAATTTTCTTTAAATAAGCTCATTCAACCCCAAATCAATATGAAATTGAGACAAAACTGTCCTCTAAAATATTTTAACTACCTTTATTTAATGAAAGTATCTTCATTTATACTTTATTTCCCTTCCCTGTATGAATTGTAGAAAACTATTTATAATTAAAAATAGACCTTTACATACTTTATAGACTTTCGGAATGGTATTTTTGATTCCAGTCATTGTTGAAATCATTGGATTTGGGGTTATGATCCTAACCAATCACTTTCTGTTCTCTTTGGTTTGTCATGGAATTCCTGATATTTCACTCTATACATCTATCTTCCCTTAATTGAACAATCAAGTTTAGGATGTGAACAGATAAGATTTTGCTGTTGAATTCTGTTATAGTTATCTCTTAGATTTCTGATTCTTAAAAATGAATGAAATGAGGAAGGATGCAAGTGTGTATTTTTTTGTTTTCTCTTATGCTTACTAATATTTAATAAAATAACGGAAGGAAATAGAAAATTTCCTGGAATACCTAAACAAATAATGCCACAATTAGTTTATTTTTTTTATAAAAAAAAAGATGATTGCATATAATTGTGTATTAGTTACTGAAGTAACATTTTAAAATAAATGTCTTTTTATATTGAGCTATTTATTTTGCCTTTTGATAAATTGTTGAGATTTATACTTAGTACTGGGTCAAAGGCAATGGCACCCCGCTCCAGTACTCTTGCCTGGAAAATCCCATGGACAGAGGAGCCTGGTAGGCTGCAGTCCATGGGGTCGCTGAGAGTCGGACACGACTGAGCGACTTCACTTTCACTTTTCACTTTCATGCATTGGAGAAGGAAATGGCAACCCACTCCAGAGTTCTTGCCTGGAGAATCCCAGGGACGGGGGAGCCTGGTGGTCTGCCCTCTGTGGGGTCGCACAGAGTTGGACACGACTGAAGCGACTTAGCAGCAGCAACTGGGTCAAAAGAGAGTTTCCCCTGCCCTTCTAGGTTCTTCTGGCTGGTCTGAGAATTAAATTAACAGGAGACAAATTAACAGGAGAAAATCAAACCAAAGTTTAATAGCATGTATACATGGGAGAGACTCAGACTGAGAAACTTGCAAAAATGGCTGGAACTTTCATCTTAAATAGCATCTTCAGCTAAAGATAAGAGGTTATGGGGGGTAGTGGTTTGAGACTTCAAAGGGGAGGAAGGTAATTCATATGGAGATGGAAAAGCAAATACTTGGTAAACAAATGTTTGCTCGTCCAGGCAGAGACAATGGGACACAGAGTGGACTCTGATCTCTAGGCCCTGCCAAGTTTCCTCCCACCACACCTCGCCCATATACTTTGTAGAAGTCTCTAGTGACAGGGTAACAGGTCCTGTATCTAAATTATTTTAGGCAATTAAGTGGGGAGGTATCAAGAAAACCTTCCTGATTTTTGTTTCTTCAAAATAATCAGTGTAAATTAATCTGCATGTCAAAGGGACATATTTTGGGGGTGGCAAATCTTGCTCCTCTACACTAGAATTAAAAATCAATTAATTTGTGCCTCTAGGAATAATCGAATCAGAGTTATATGTTCTATACTGAATTATGTTTCCTCCTTTGTAACTTATGTATCATTTTTTATTAGCTTCCTCCGTGTGAAGAATTTGAGGCATATTATTTAATATTACATTTCAATGCGATGAAAGTAACAATGACAGCAGAAAAATATCTGAATTTTATATTGTCATGCATGTTCAATTTTAAGGAAATAAGCATTCTTATAACATAAGAATTTGAAGATTTTACAAGATGAAATAGCTTTTAAATGTTACTGTATCACTGTCATTCTAAGGAGGTTCTTTAAGTGCTTATTTGTTTGATGGATTTAGATTCCACATGGAATTCACTCATTCATTTATTCATCAGATATTTATTAAGTGCCTGTCAGGCACCACAATTTATACTGATCTCAGGTGGCCTCAGCCTGTAGCAACTTGAAGCGGGATTTCAGTTCCTGGTCAGAGAATGAAGTCTGGCCATGCCAGTGAGAATCCTAGCCACTAGACCACCAGGGACCAGGCCCTGGCCTGCTAGTTGTATAGAAATGAATTTTCACATAGAGAGGCAAAGTAGTGAAACAAGCAGAGTGTTTATGAGGAGGAATAAGAGTACCTTTGGATAGACTCACATGGTGGACTCAGAGTGTTGTACCCTCATGATAATTTAAGTCACTTTCCTGAGGCATATCTTCTGGTTTCCTTTAGATCAGCCATCTTGCTTTGCCCGGTTCTGAGTTCGTATCTGGGATGTCTCAGGGTCCTCCCATGTATGTATGCGCTCATCTCTTAGCCAAAATGAATCCTAGTGAAGGGGCTTACGGGTAGGCTGACATCATTTACTATGAGGTGATGCTCCCTCCTTTTTGACCTCTAAGGAGCCTTTCTGCACATGCGTAATTTGGGAGCACTCCTTGACTTCAAGACAGAGGAATATGTGATCTTTTACCTCTTATCTGGGCAGGGCCCGGCTTCTCTTCTCTCTTGCTATTTTGGAGTATCTGTCCACAGGGAACATCTGTCTCCTGACTCAGCACTAGGTACTAAAGAGTACAGGATATGGCTTAAATATCCTACAACAGTCAGAAAAGAAAACAAACTGATAGTTTAATTTAAAAAGCCAAACGAGAATGTTTATGTCTGTTTCCAGAAGTAAGGAATTCTCTTATGATGAGAAAAATAATAAGCAATGATAAAATGTATGTTTATGTACCCGCCACCATTAAGATAGTAAGGACCTCAAGTAAAGAGGCCATGTCTTATTTTTGTCTCTTATTCAAAGTGAAATGTCTGCTATAACCAACAACCACTAGATCTCAGTGGCTTATCAAACAGAGATCTGTCTCTTCTTTTGTCACAGATAAATTGGCTATCTGGTGGAAAGCTTTGCAGAAGAGAGATTCCAAATGAGATCGTCTTTTCATTCAGTGGATCCACCACTTCTAGCGCCTCGGAGACCTCCTATGAACTGTCTGCAGCAAGCCTAGAGACAAAAGGTATCAGACACAGAGGATGGCAAGTGGTCCTAGTAGTCAGCTGTGGAAGTGCCATATATATTATATCTGCTCACACTCTATAGGCCAGAACTTCATTGTGTGACTCAAACTTAACTCCAGGGGTTTCTGGAAAAAAGAGAACTTGGATTATTTTTTAACAACTTGCCAAACTCTACCAAACCAGCCCTGTGCCTGAGACATTTGCTATTAATAAATGTTTATTGAACTCTTAGTTTGTATGAAACAGAACTTGAGCAAAGTAAACATACTTCTATAGCCCCTAAAATAATCTGTTTTGGATTTGCATTTTATAGACTTAATCTTTACTCAAAACTAATTGTATGTACTCTGGTAAGCAACTGGATATACTATATCCTTGAATCCCTATAACAGTAACCCTTTATTTTGTTTTCATTTTTCTCACAAGGAAAACAAGGATTCTGAAAAGTTAAATTACCCACCCCAAATCATATAAGGCAGGCAGTCTGATTTCACTGAGCTTTGTTATTTGGTCGTAATTTTTATAATTTTCAGTTTTTTAATATTATTGTTGGGCATGCAGTTTTGGTCATCATGAACATAAGCAAAAGAACTTTGTGACTTAAATAAGAAATATATGTTTGGTGTTCATCCCTGTTTCTGACACAGAGCATCTAAAACCCTTGGAATTTCCTAAATGGTGAGAGCAATTGAGGTGTGCTTTGCTGTTGTTGTTAATGAGGTGACTTTTGGATCCGCCCCCCCTAAGGTTGGGGGCTGGTTTCCAAAGGAACCAACCAAGTGATTATATGGTTGAAACTTTGTCTCACTCCCCCATCCTTCGGGGAGTGGAGAGGGCACCTGGAGGTTGAATCCATTGCATATGGATAGTGGTTTAACCTATCATGCCTAAGTAATGAAACCTCCACCAAAACGAAAAAGGACTGGCTTTGGAGAGTTTTCCCAGTTGGTGAACCTGTACAGATTGGGTTTGAGAGGGGGTGGCATACTGGAGAGGACCTGGGAGCTCTACGCCCTGTCCCCATATCTTGCCCTATGCATCTCTTTCATCTAGATGTTCCTGAATTATATTCTTTTATAATAAACCAATTGATGCCGAAAGTTCAGCTTCTCTGTACACTGGTGCTGAGTTGAATCTTGGAGACAGAGTTTGGGGTGAAATAGAAAAGGATAGCTTTATTGCTTTGCCAGGCAAATCAGGACACAGTGGGTTCCTGCCTCGAAAAACTGTGTGTCCCAACCCAGGAGGCAATAAGAAGTTTGCTGACAGTACTTCCCAAGGGAGGGCTTGCTGACAATATTAGGGTGTGTGCAGGGTAGTCAGGTCTGCTAATCTTGATGAGCTTCTCTAGTCCCTTTAATCTTGCCTCAAGCGGTTTCTTGACTGCTCCTCCCTTGATTAGCAACATTTGAATCTGCCCTTAGGAACTCAGGGGAAGTCAAGGGACTGGAATCTTGGGGAACACAAAAAGAAGCTTCCATGTCCCACAGAGCCTCGCTCACTTTCACAATGACCTAGTAAAGTAAGATGTTTCTCTGAGTTCTATGAACTGCTCTAGCAAATTAATTGAATCCCACGAGAGGATCTTGGGGACCTCTCTGATTTATAGCCAGTCAGTCAGAAGTGTAGATAGTAACCTGGCCTTGTGACTGATGTTGAAAGTCATCCCTAGTGGTGCCAAGGTGGTGTGGGTGGGCAGGGTGGTGCTATGGTGTCTTCTCAGACTGAACCCTTAACCTGTGGAATTGGATGTTATTTCCAGGTAAATAGTGTTGGAACTGAGTTGAGTTGGAGGCCACCCAGCTAATGTTCCAAGAGTTGCTTGTTGTTTTGTATTAGTCCCTGCCATTGAAATTGGTACCAGAACCTAGTCAAACTCTTATTCTCTTCCCTTTTCATTCATCTTCACTGTGTGTTCAGTAGTGTCTGACTCTTTTGTGACCCCATGGACTGTAGCCCGCCAGGCTCCTCTGTCCATGGGTTTCTCCAGGCAAGAAGACTGGAGTGGGCTGCCATTTCCTCCTCCAGGGTTGGAACCTGTGACTCCTGTGGCTCTTGCATTGGCAGGCGGGTTCTTTACTGCTGAGCTAGTCTCTTAGGTGTAGACAATGTTAGGACACAGAAAGAGATTTAGAGCAGGTTGAATAATGGCAATGTACTCTACATGTGGGTACAGAAGCAAACTCAGTGACCTTGACTTTAAATGTACTTTACTAATAATCTACATTTTCTGAAATAAGCCAAATGGTGTTTCATAACCCTGGCTACCACCTAGGTGTTAATATAGGTGTTCTGTCAGTCATGGAGGTGTGGGTCAAAAATGTTTGTTATAAGTAGTGCACCAGAATGTTTTAAAATGGAAGGTAAGTTTTCTGAATGTTCATCATTAAATAATCTTATATCAATACCTAAAAGAGGACATTTAAAAAAATATATTTTTATTTATTTATTTGGCTGTACTAGGTCTTAGTTGTGGCATGTGGGATCTAGTTCCTTGAGCAGGGATTGAATCCGGTCCCCCTGCATTGGGAGCACAGACTCCCAGTCACTGGACCACGAGGGAAGTCCCAAGGACATTTTTAGTATAGCCTCTCTCCAGTGCTGTGAGACATTGAATACCATTAAATCAGATTCTAGGGGTTGGTATGATATAACATTGAGCTAACAAGACTGGCCTAGTAATAATCACAGTTTATGGGGTTGTTGTGTCTTCTTGGAAAATTGTCCCCTTTATCATTCTGTGATGCTCCTCTTTATTCCATATGTGATTTTTCATGCATTGAAGTTAGCTTTATTTGACATTAACACCTGTTCTATCTTTCTTTTGGTTAGTTTCTGCATGGTACATATTTCTCCATCCCTATACTTCTAATCAATCTGTGTCTTTACATTTATAGTAACTTTCTTGTGAACAATGTATAGTTGGGTCATATATTTCTATCCACTCAGATAGTCTCTATCTTTTAATTGGTATAGTTAGACCATTTATATTTAAATTAATTATTGATAGAGTTGGATTCATGTCAGTGACATTTTAACTATTTTTGTATTTGTTGCCCTTTTCTTTGTTTTTCTCTGTTTATTTTTGCCTTCTTTTCTTTTCCTTCCTTCTCTGGTTTTAACTGAGCATTTTGCATAATTTCATTTTCTCTCCTCTTAGCATATTAATTGTACTTGATTTTTTGCGTTTGCCCTGTAGTTGACAATATACATTTACAATTGATATATGGATGGTGTAATATAACAATATGTCCCCAATTCCTCTCATCCTTAAAGCACTACTGTCACTCATTTCACTTATCTGTAGCCTGTAGTCACTGAATACATTGTTGCTGTTATTATTTTGAGCAAACTATTATCTATTAGATCAATTAAAAGAAAAGATTTCGTTTTACTTTCATTACTCCTTCTCCGATGCTCTAAGTCTCTGACTTATATCACTTTCCTTCTCTCTGAAGAACCTATTTAAACATTTTTTGCAAGGCAAGACTACTGGAAACAAATTTTCTCTTAATTTATGTTTGTCAGTGAAAGCCTTTCTTAATCCTTCACTGTTTTTCTTAATTGTAGTAAAATCTAAAGAATGAAAGATTGGGATTCTTAAACCATTTTTAGTTTACAGTTCAGTGACATTAATTACATCACTCCCATCTCAAAAATTTTCCAGCATCCCAAACAGAAACTCTGTTCCTTTTTTTCTTCCTCTTCTGATATTACCATTCTAGGTATGTTAAACCCTTTGTAATTGTCATGCAATTCTTGGATATTTATTCCTTTTTTTTTTTTCTTTTCCTCTTTGTTTTTCAGTTTAGGAAGTTTTTATTGACTTCCCCTCAAGCTCATTGTTTGTTTCTTTCTTCAGCTGTATTCAGTTTACTGATCAACCTGTCAAAAGCATTCAGTTTTTATTTAAGTGGTTTTGATTTCTAGCATTTCCTTTTGATTCTTTCTTTGAGTTTCTGTTGCAGGAAGTGGGGGTGGGGGGGCGCATTCCAGTCTACCCAAGGGTAGACTCTTGTCTAATGCTCAGAAATGAATTGTCTGAGGATGCATACATGCTGACAAAGCAAAAAGCTTTACTTAGCAGGAGGACTCAGGCAGAGAGCAGCAGGATAAGGAAACTCAGGAGGACTGCTCTGCCATGTGGCTCACAGTCTTGGGTTTTATGGTAATGAGGTTAGTTTCCTGGTTGTCTCTGGCCAGTCATTCTGTATCAGGGTCTTCCTGGTGGCGTGCACATCTCCCAGACAAGATGGATGTCGGTGAAAAGGATTTGGGGAGGTTGGTAGGATATATGGACTGGTATCTACTCTCTCCTTTCTACCTTTCCTAAATTCTTCTGGTTGGTGGTAGCTTGTTTGTTCCATGTTCCTTACCAAGACTTCCTGTTGTAAACTAACTTTTGCTTGTGGTTATGACTGTGCCTGACCAGGGCGGGCAGTTTCGGTCAGCCGTTCCCTAAGATTTCCATCTCTCTGCTTATATTACCCATTTTTGCCTGTTGTCCATTTTGTTTCATTAGAGACCCTAGTATATTAGTCTTAGGTATTGTAAATTTCCAGTCTGATAATTCCAACATCTCTGCTATATCTGAGTCTGGTTCTGATTCTTGGTTTGTTTCTTCACACTGTGTTTTTCACCTATTGCCATACTTTCTTTTTGCTGAAAGATGTAACATATTGGGCAAAAAGAACATAGGTAAATAAGTCTTTTGTGTGAGGTTTTACATTCATCTGGCGTGTGTTAGGCTGTATTTACTGGTTGCTAGAGTGTAGGTGTCAGAGGCAAAGATTCCCTCTGGTGTCTGTGTTTTGGTATCCTCCGTTGTATTTAGGTTTTCCTAGAGACATAAAGAGAGTCTGAGCCTAGGAATTCTTTGAAAAAATAACGTTGCAATACCCTGCTATTATTCAGGAGCCCTGTTGATGTGGTAATAAATAAGGGGGCAGGGGGAAGTGTTCTGTAGTTCTATGATTATATCTCAGTGTTTTAGGGAGTCTGTGGCCCTGGACTTTGACCTTCACAAGTGCTTCTCAGCTTTTTCAAACATTACACAATGGCTAGGATGGGCGGGTTTGGGTTTTCACCTTTCCCCACGTGGAAGGCTAGAAGGGCCTGAAGTTGGACATGTCTCTTCTCCCACCCAACACCCACATTGGTTAGGCTCTGGTAAAATAGTTTCCCTTGAGGACAGTCTTTTCTTAAAGAGAACAAACCCTATGGGTGTTTTTGAAAGTGGTTTGCTTTTCCCTTCCTACTGATGGATGCATGAAATTTTTATTTAATCTTCATTCTGAAAACCAAATGGTAAAATTCAATACCTGCTGGTAAAAGTGTAGAGGCCCCTACTAAGTATGGGCCCGCAGGAATCTTTATCTCTCAAATGAGTACACACTCAGTCTACAGGAATTCAGTTACCCTTGAAATATTCCAACCAGTCTCTGACTGTGGCTTCTGCTCCTGGAGGCTCAGATCCTCTGTACTCATCTCTCTTTATTTTTGGAGCAGCAGATTGCCCTGTAATCTCAGTTTTCTGATGGATCTCAGATAAGTTATTGGTTTCCAGTTTGTTCAACTTTTTGTGAGGATGAGGTTTATGACTTCTGAGCTATTTATATGTCTGGTAACCAGAAGTCACCATAATTTGTGGGAACAGCTTACTGTTAAAGTCTATTTCCTTTAAAAGTTTCCTGCTAAATAGCAAGGAGTGCTCAGTTGTATCTGACTCTTTGCAACCGCATGGACTCTAGCCTGACAGGCTCCTCTGTCCATGGGATTCTCCAGGCAAGAATACTGGAGTGGGTTGCCAATCCTCTCTCCAGGGGATCTTCCCGACCCAGGAATCGAATTCGAGTCTCCTGCATGGTAGGCGGATTCTTTACCATCTGAGCCACCAGGGAAGCCCTTGTAAAGAGTAAACCCAACAATAATTAAATATATGATAGTTGTTGGGCAAAATATTTCATAATCGTCACTTCAGTTCACATAACCTACAATCCCTCATTTTTGTCTTCGAATTACCAGTGTGAACTACAGATTAGAAATTTTCCAATTACTCATTTAATAGTTTAGTTGTGCTAGTTTTTTTTTTTAACAGTTTGACTACATTATTACATAGTACTTGAATCAAAGCAATCTGACAATTTTTTACAGAAGACATTAGTTGAAGTCTTTGCTCAAGTTTATTTTTAGAAAATATCTGTCTTGTCATTTGCAGAGAACTTCTATGACATTTAAAAATGCCTGTATAATTATTTACAGGTATTCAGCTGCAATGTGGAGATTTTAAAAACAAGTCGTTACTCGGACAGCAAATTGTGAATAGATGTGTCATAGGTTGGGTTTCTTGGGAAGCCAACTCTGAAACAGTGTAATTTGCAGCAGATTTTTTGTGCTGGAGTGTCTTTGGGATCCAAAGCTATGGAAGGGAGGAAAAGAAAGCAGGAACAGGAGGAGAGAGAGGTCCAGTGTTGAGGCAGGCCCATCAAGAGTCTCTGTCCATCCCTTGAAGGAAGCTCTGGAATTAGACTGATCCTTCACCATCTGTTTGTATCATCTTTGATTACTTTCATCAGTGTTTTATAGTTTTCTGAGTAGAGGTCTTTTGCCTCCTTAGGTAGGTTTATTTCTAGGGATTTTATTCTTTTTGTGGCACTGGTAAATGGGATTGTTTCCTTAATTTCTCTTTCTGATCTTTTATTGTTAGTGTATAGGAATGCAAGAGGTTTCTGTGCATTAATTTTGTATCCTGCAACTTTACCAAACCCATTGATGAACTCTATGATTTTTCTGGTGGCATCTTTGGGATTTTCTAGGTTTAGTATCATGTCATCTGCAAACAGTGACAATTTTACTTCTTCCTTTCCAGTTTGGATTCCTTTTTCTTCTCTAAACTGTATTGCATGGTAGTGGTGAGAGTGGGCACCCTTGTCTGGTTTCTGATCTTAGAGGAAATGCTTTCAGTTTTTCACCATTGAAAATGATGTTTGCTGTGGGTTTGTCATATATGGCCTTTATTATGTTGAGGTAGGTTCCCTCTGGGCTTCTCTGGTGGCTCAGATGGTAAAGAATCAATCTATAATGCGGGAGACCTGGGTTTGATCCCTGGGTTGGGAGGATCCCCTGGAGGAGGGCATGGCAACCCACTCCAGTATTCTTGCCTGGAGAATCCCATGGTCAGAGGAGCCTGGCAGGCTATAGTTCGTGGGGTCATGAAGATCGACATGACTGAGTGACTAAGCACACACAGCACAGGTGCCCTCTATGGGCTTCCCAGATGGCACAGTAGTAAAGAATTCATCTGTCAGTGCAGAGGACGCAGGAGACGTGGGTTTGCTCCATGGGGTGGGAAGATCCCCTGGAGGAGGAAATGGCAACCCACTCCAATATTATTGCTTGGAAAATCCCATGGACAGAGGACCCTGGAGGTCTGCAGTCCATGGGGTTGCAAAGAGTCAGACACGACTGAGTACATGGCACAGGCAAGTTCCCTCTATGCCCATTTTATGGAGAGTTTTTATCATAAATGGGTATTGAATTTTGTCAAAAGCTTTTCCTGCATCTATTGAGATGATCATTTTTTTTTAATTGGAGGATAATTACTTTACAATATCATGTTAATTTGATTGTATGGTTTTTATTTTTTAATTTGTTAATATGGTGTATCACATTGATTGGTTTGTGTATATTGAAGAATCCTTGCATCCCTGAGATAAATACCACTTCTTCATGGTGTACAATCCTTTTAATGTATTGCTGGATTCTGTTTGCTAGTATTTTGTGGAGGATTTTTGCATCGTGTTCATCAGTGATACTGGTCTGTAATTTTCTATTTTTGTGTGATATCTTTGTCTGGTTTGGGTATCAGAGTGATGGTGGCCTCATAGAATGAGTTTGGGAGTGTTCCTCTCCCTGCAATTTGGGAACAAAAAGCTAGGCCTTTCTACTCCTATATTAAGCAGTCTTTGGATCTGGGCTGTCTGCAAGTTGTGATGTTGAGTAAGGCAGCTGAAATGACATGTAAAGGAGCTAAGAGTAAGTAAAGCAACAAGTCTTTCTTTGAAGACAAACTGTGTGTTGCATCTCTCTGTTCATCATGGCATGATAGTTGGATAAAAAGCACATTTCAATACCTTCTTCATTTAAATATGATTTGAGGTTAAACAAAAGTCAAGGAATTGAGAATTCCTTGAAAACAACAATCAAGGAATTTATTTTATTACCTCAACAGATATTTATCTATATGTGAGACTGAAATTATTAGTTGCTCAGTCGTGTCTGACTTTGTAAGCCCATAGACTATAGCCCACCAGGCTTCTCTGTCCATGGGAATTCTCCAGGCAAGAATACTGGAGTGGGTAGCCATTCCCTTCTCCAGGGAATCTTCCCAACCTAGGGATTGAACCTGGGTCTCCTGCACTGCAGGCAGATTCTTTACCACCTGAACCACCAGGGAAGCCCCTATGTGTGAGATTAGCTAATATTAAAAGCAGATATTCCTTTTCCAGGAAATTTTTACAAAGGAATGTATTACAAACAAGAAATAGGTCAGACACTTAAAACACTATAAGATCCCAGTAAAAGTTGCTCTTATAGAGTGGTGTCCTTTTTATTTTAATAAAATTGAAATTGACATGGCATCTTGCTAAAATGTACTGTATGTGCTATTGTTTTTATAGTCAAAGTGAGATGAATATTATTTGAATTTTTAAAAAATGATCTGTGGTCAACATTTTGATTACATGTTATATTATATTATGTTAAATTACATTAATTATATTATATTTAAGGTTGATGTGTACCCAAGAACTCCCCAAGAGGGTGGATCTAGTTGGATTGGGAAAGTGACTATAGGGACAGTATTTGTTAAAAACTTAATTTGAAGAATTCCATACTGAGCTAAAAACAAGCAGCAGTGTAGTTGAGAAAGACCAGGATATTCACTGAGACAAAGGTTAAGTCAAGTTTTGCCAGTTGTTTTAAGGCCAGAATGTTGAAGAACATAGAAAGAAAAGGTGGGAGAATAGGATTGAGAATATTAGAAAGACAGGTGGCGAACATCCTTAAGAATAATCATCTAGGCTGAAAATTTGTGATAATGCATTGAGTTTGTACAATATACAACAGTGTTCCACATGAATATTATATAATCAAAATTCCTTCACTCTGCTTGCTTCATGTTCACTACTTCATTCAACATATACTTATTGCTTTCCCATTGTGAACTGTTATGGAAATTTTGAATCTTAATTTTTCATCCTGCAACGAAATGTACATAGAAGTCAATAAAAAATTCAACGTGTTTATAATTTCACATTTATTTACCATACCCTTAAACTTATTTGATCTAAAGATAACCATATTTTTTCCTCCCTTAGTTCCTTTCACATTTATGAAAATAATTAAGAAATTATGCTTAATTATAATTAAGCATATGACTTCAGGAAATAGCCACCCACTCCAGTATTCTTGCCTGGAAAATCCCATGGACAGAGGAGCCTGGTAGGCTACAGTCCATGGGGTCACAAAGAGTCAGACACGACTGAATGACTTCACTTTCACTTTCTTTCTAAGTCATAATTAATTAAGATATGACACTTCTGGTAAGATATATATCTTTACCATTGGCTTGTGTAACAAACAATTAAGAATAAACATTACTGAGAATTCCATAATACTCCTTCTTAATTTTATTTTATAAAGAGGTTAAATTTATAAAGCTTTCAACACTAAACCTTAAAGTGAGGGAGCAAGGACACAATTTACTTCTACTTTGCACTTTATTAGTTCTTAGATTTTTATAGTGCTATTAAAGCAATTTAAGTTCATCTGTGGAAACTTAATTGTTTCACACTGCAACTATAACAAATAGATGTAATTCAAAAATATTTTGTAGCAGTAGAAATAAAGAAAACAGAACATATGTCTATATAATCTTATGCTCTGGGTTGAAGGTGAAGATTAATTATAAGGATGAGATGTCAGATCACAGAGAATGTGACTTTTATTGGGAGAATTTTCATGAAGTTCTAAATCAGCACTTCTGAAGTACTACTATCTACTGATTTTTCTGAAGTGGACTGGATATACAAATAACTACGTTTAGGATTTAGGGCAAGGAAGTAATATATTTTTTCCTACACATTTTGAACTCCCTTCCCCAAACAAAAAAATGATTGAAATATCTTCATTAATTATAAGTATCAAAATTTTGGGAAAATATCTTTTTGAAATTAGCATGCAGTAATTTACAACACTTCCTTTTAGGAGTCAGACTTTGCCTTTCAAAAGTATAATATGTAATTTTTATTTCCTATTCTTGGTTGTGTAAGGTAGCACAATAATATCTTAAAATAAGCTTAATAGATTTTATTTGTTGACTTAGTTTGGGTAAACATTTCCAATTTTGACTAGAAAGAAAATATGAGCTTTTTTATTGGAAGGTGTATAAGAGATAATATGCAGAATATTACTTGGTGTATGAACATGCTAGATGTGTTTAGTTTTATTCCCAAAACATTGGGGCAAAATGAATACTACTGTTGTCCTGATAGTATTGATTTCAATTGTTTTATTATGAAGTACAACCTTTTCAGTAAATTAAACATATTACAATCTCTGTCAAAAGCAAACCTGTTTTTTTTAAAAAGAAATTAAAAGGTGACTTTAGTCAAAGATGTAGAATTCAGTTAAGTAAACAGTAACAGTGATTCCATTTAGATATAGCCTCACTAAGGTGCCAGAGTCCTGCTTCAGCTGGTCCAGGGGTTCCCTCAGGATGGACGGCATCAGCGTAGAGAAGAAACAGCGAGACTAGGCAGGTGTGAGGCAGCGTCTGAGCTTTATTTTTCAAAGGGAGCTTTTTATATCTTAAGTTGTACATAGAGGAAAATGTAGAGTCATGCTAAATTAGCTCAACGGGTCAGCAGTTTTTGGCCTTTATTGAAACCAGGATATTTTTTGTATATCCTAGTACAGAAGTCTCAAGTTGTTTACATCATCTTCTGGCCTGGAGGCCTGCTAACATCTTATGACTCTTTATTGATGAGGGTTGATCAGCCAGAACACTTCTTTTAAAAGTATTTTTGTATCAGGCACAGAACGTGCCAGAGCTACATTTTTTAAAGAATACAGACACAGTGGATTGTGACAGAGAAAGGATTCATTAATTCAAGGTTTCAAAGTAAAACCTGTTTTTTATAATCTATCTTTTGCCTTGAGCTTAAGAGAAAAGAATGTGGTCCCATAAAGTCATGGTACGGTAGGCTGAAACAATGTAGCACCAAGGTCAGTTCTTTCACAAAAATCACCAGCTAGATTAACAACTGTCTTATTATTTTTATATTAAGGCTAAACCTTTATTTTTATAAGTCTCTAACTACTATACTTGTATTATATAGGCTCAGGGCGTTAAGAGCAAAAACATAGCAAGTAAATATAGACCGAATAACAGTTTTATAAAGTAATATTTCTTATGTTTTTCCAATAGGCTTTCTCCCCCTCGAAGGGCTCTGTGCCCATTGGGGCCTTTTATGCATTTAGGCTCTCAATGCTGTTTATTGTTGAGGAGCAGTCATGTATACTAGTTCTAAAGGCACAGGCACATTTGTCAAGCAAACTAAGATGCTAGCAAAAGGAGCTTAGATTAAAATACTCTTTTTTATGAATAATCTTATAGAGTGCCACCGTTCGGGGGGCATGTTGATTAGAGTTTTAAATTGACCTGGTTAGGAAAGGATCAGGGAAGGCCTTCTGCCTAAGTCACAGAAATTAGGGAGCAGTCTATTATAGCAAGCATCAGAAAGATATCATCTTTAAGGTGAGCGCCGAGGCAGCTTATCGAAATCCCTGAGGCCTGAGTTGCCTTGCTCGTCAGGTCTTCTCCTCATGACCTTGTCATGGGTGGGATCTCGTTTGCTGGCTCCCGGCACTAAGGAGTGCTAGAAAATTCTACATCCGTTTAGAGTTTGAATATCCTAATCTGTGGACCATGAAGAGAACGTATACCTTTCCTAGTCATACATGCTGTGTAACCATTTTGGAAGCAAGGAACTTAAAAGATTGCTTTTGGTCTGTAACCTGCATGCTTCCAAGCCTTATTCGTATCTTGAATTTTAGTTGTTCCCAATATGCTGGCATGGTGACTTGATTTTAGCTCTTGATCTTAAAGACAGCAGAGGAGAAATTTAATGCACTTTATGGAAGCATAGATATTATTTTAAAATTATTAAGGTTCAGAATCAGTATGCCCATTTCCCTAAATAAACTGCATGCATCTTGTTCTTCTGCTTCTCTTTAAGCTTGATTACATCTCTGCTCAATTACAGAAATGAGCTTTTAATTGGACTTCCTTAATTGGAAGCTTGGCGGTTGCAGAGCACAACTGCTCACTTATTCCTTAAGCATCAGTTAGGTCTGATCTATGTGAATGCAATAGAAAAAATGACAAAGGTGGGTGCGGTCTCTGCAAATATAATGGGATTTCTAATGCAGGCTTCTAAATGACAAACCATACACAATGATTAGCCATATCCAACCCTGTCATTTTATTTATATCTTCTTGGTGTCTGATAGTCCTTACAAGACATCTGTAAATGTAAATGTTTTAAATTACCTTTACTAAACAATAATGGCAGTATGGTTTATTAAAAATCGAAAATATGCTTGTTTGTAAAATTTCAGATACTCAAAAATTCTACCCATTTTGCAAAAAAGTAGAATCATATTCTATATGCTCTTTTTAAATTGCTGAGTAATTCACTTTCATGAAAGCAAAATAAACTGACGGGTAATAGAATAGTGGCACTTCAGATAACTGTGTGTTTGAAAAATCTAAATGATATGGCTAAATTAAAAAATAAGCTTTCAAAAACATAAAGAATTTGGAGCCATTTTGGTATTAATGCACCTTTATGTTTCGAATCTACATGGTACATTTTGACACCTTTCTGGGAAATTTAAGAAAAATTGGTACTCAGCCATTGACTTATTTCAACTTTACCTTCTCCATCCTCAGTTTTTATTCACTTATAATACTTTCACTGTTGTCAAGTTTTATAACATTCATGCACTCTTTTTGAACTCTAAACTTACAATAGGATCAATTCTGTAAATTTAAATTGATTCATTGCTTATCATCAAGTTTACGCCATTCCTGATTTATTTTAAATCACACAACCAAGTAGTTGTATTTCACAATCAAGTAGTATTTATTTGTGAGTTTAATTTATAATAAAGAAGCTGTAGTTTTGGGGTATTATATGCCTTAGAGTCCTCTTTTTTGCTGCAAAAAGCTTTATTGTTTACATTTGGTCCAAGGCTTGGGAGAGAGCTCCAGGGTGGTTAACAAGCTGCCCAGGGACTGCAGAGAGGAAGTTAAGCTTAAAAAATGGTGTTGTTGGTCCTGGTTCTGAAGGTTGAGCCTGGAGAAAAGGTTTGAGGGTGGTTGGAGGCTGGAACAAGGGGTGACCCTTGGGCTTTTCCATCCAAACACTGGTATAGCAAGAGACAGATCCATGGGACCACCTAGTGCACTGCCTGCCTTAAGTAATACCTTATTTTTACGTATTTTTTTTCCTTTGACTGCACCACGTGGCTTGTGGGATCTTAGTTCCCTGAACAGGGATTGAACTTAGGGCCATGGTGCCTGCCTTAGAGTATTTGCCTTTTCACTTGAAGAAAAACTTAGCTGGCTATAAAATTCTTTAAACATGGTTTCTCCCTCACTACAGTGATGTAGCTTTGCTGCATAATCTTCTTGAGTTGAAAGTTGATTTGTAGAAGGCTGAAGTCAATGTACAGTGGAACATTAACAACATGAGTTTGAACTGCACGGGACCACTTACATGCAGATTGTTTTCAATAAATACAGTAGTACCCCATCTGCAGTTGGTTGAATCCAAGAATGCAGAACCAGTATATGGAGGGCTGATTGTGAAATTATAGTAGATTTTTGACCAAAGAGTAGGGCTGCATGAGGGGAGGTTGTCCCTAATCCCACCCCACACCACACTGTTTGAGGGTCAACTGTACTTTCCATCACCTTGTGCATGACTTGCTTTGCCTTTGCCAGTGTGCATTTGTATAGTTTTAAAAAACTTAATGTTCGGTAGTATACCACCATATGCCTTGGCATTAAGCATTTCATTTCAGTTTCTCTAGAGATTATGTACCCTTTTGTTGTTGTTCAGTCACTAAGTTGTGTCTGACTCTTTGTAACCCCATGAACTATATAACACACTAAACTTCCCTGTCTTTCACTATCTCCCAGAGCTTACTTAAACTCACGTCCATTGAGTCAGTGATGCCATCCAACCATCTCATCGTCTGTCATCCCTTTCTCCTCCTGCCCTCAAACTTTCCCAGCATCTGGTGACCAAAGGATGAGAGCTTCAGCTTCAGCATCAGTCCTTCCAATGAATATTCAGGGTTGATTTCCTTTAGGATTGACTGGTTTGATCTCCTTGCCATCTAAGACTCTCAAGAGTCTTCTCGAGCACCACATTTCAAAACAATCAATTCTTTAGTGCTCAGCCTTCATTATGGTCCAACTCTCACATTTATACATGACTACTGGAAAAACCATAGCTTTGACTATACAGACCTTTGTCGGCAAAGGGATGTCTCTGCTTTTTAATATGCTGACTAGGTTTGTCATAACTTTCCTTCCAAGGAGCAAGCGTCTTTTAATTTCATTGCTCCGGTCACCATCTGCAGTGATTTCCAAACCCAGGAAAATAAAATCTGTCACTGTTTCCATTTTTCCCCATCTATTTGCCATGATGCCATGATCTTAGTTTTTTGAATGTTGAGTTTTAAGCCAGCTTTTTCACTCTCCTCTTTCACCCTCATCAAGAGGCATTTTAGTTCCTTTTCACTTTTTTGCCATTAGGGTGGTATCATTTGCATATCTGAGATTGTTGATATTTCTCCTGGCAATCTTAACTTCAGCTTGTGAGTCATCCAGCCCAGCATTTCACATCATGTACTCTGGATAAAAGTTAAATAAACAGAATGACAATATATAGCCTTGATGTACTCCTTTCCCAATTTTGCACTAGTCCGTTGTTTCATGTTTAGTTCTGACTGTTTCTTGCATCTGTATAATAAGTCCATTATATCAAAGACTCACAATTCTTTCCCATATATTCATCATACACAAATTTTTACTATGATAATAAAACTTATTACTATATATAAGTGAAAAATGTCAACATTGAAGACTTCTGTTTCTTAATTTCATTCATGTGTAATTCTGCCTGTGAGGAGAGAAATGCTAGTAGATCCCAACGAGAAACAGTGCACTGTCAGATCAACCACAGTTGCTGATTCTGGCCAAGACACGGGCTGTTATGTTACCTTTGAAAGGCTTTCACATCTAAGCCAAAATTTATGGGCTGAGTCCCTTGTAGAGTTAAGATTCATTGCTAATTCAGTTGGAATTTCCAAATCCACACCTGATCTCAGATTGTGTGTGTCTCTTGGTGCTTACATGTCCATCAAGTTTTGATCTGGGAGTTTTCTTCCTTAGTTTAAAAGGTACTTCATAATGCTTTATAGAAATTCATTGTTAGACATTAGGTTATCTAAATGTGTCTATTCCAAGAAAAGCACACACTGTGTCTGTGTGATCAGTTCCTGTCTCTGGATTTTCAGCTAATCTGTCATGTTGCAGCTCATCACTGTAATCTCATTTGTCAGGTCATTGTGTCTGAACACCAGTGCTGCTTATTTGTCCTGATTTTATACAGTGCCAAACCTCAGAGAATTATGTAGCCTTCTTACAGTTCCTTATGGCCAATTTTCCTTACTTAAAGGAGATGCAAGTCTATATAACAACCTGTAACTCAAATGAAAGGAAAATTAAAGAAATGAGAAATTCTGAATAGGTTGCCATTGCATTTAAGCATATTCTTCTGTTAGTCTTCTTTTATATTTATAATTAACTTTTGTACATTTAAAATTAACTTTTCCATTTGCAAGTATCATTATGGACCCAAGGATTTTCACAGATAAAACAAGTTCCAAATAATTATAATTATTATTCTTTTTGATTTTTCAGTTTTTTACAAGTTGTCCAGTGGGAGCTTTCATAGGGCACAGCTTTGATCTTTTAACCTTACTGTCGATCTGTTTTAAAGACATCTTTCTTTTCTGGCAACAAAGTCTTCTAATTCATTATTTATTTTTTCCTGCCTCAAGAAATTAAATCAGTTACTCACTCCAATGTACAATAATTTCGAATTAGGAAAGACTTTTTAGAACTGTGGCAATTGGAACTGTATTCAGGTGCTGGTAACAAGCTCCAGGAATGACATTTATTGAAACAAGTTAAGGGTTTATTTTTCTTACTTTCAAGAAAAATTTCAGAAGCCAGCAGTTCAATGTTAATTATAATATTAAATTCTTTGCCTTCTTTTCACCCTCGGGTCTTTGCTTTGACATATGTTTTGGAAAGAATCCCTGAGCAAGCATCTTTTCATGTACCTTCTGGCCATCTGTACGTCTTCTTTGGAAAAAATGTCTATTCAGGCCCTCTGCTGCTGCTGCTGCTGCTGCTGCTGCTAAGTCGCTTCAGTCGTGTCCGACTCTGTGCGACCCCATAGACGGCAGCCCACCAGGCTCCTCCATCCCTGGGATTCTCCAGGCAAGAATACTGGAGTGGGTTGCCATTTCCTTCTCCATTGCATGAAAGGGAAAAGTGAAAGTGAAGTTGCTCAGTCGTATCCGACTCTTAGCGCCCTCTACTCAGTTTTTAATTGGATTGTTTGTTTTCCCCTTTTTGAGTTGTAAGAGTTTGTTAATGAATTGTGTATTTGGATATTAACTCCTAATCAAATATATGATTTGAATATATCTTGCATATAACAGAATTTTCTCCCATTCAGTTGATTGTGTTTCATTTTGTTGCTGATTTCCTTTGCTGTGCAAAAGCACTTTGGTTTGATGTAGTCCAAAAAAAAATCATCACCTTGACCCATGTCAAGGGAATTTTCTCCCATCTTTTCAAATTCCATAGTTATTATTGATCTGTTTAGATTTCTAAGGGTCCTGGTAGGTTTTATGTTTCTGAGAACTTTTTCATTTCTTCTAGGTTATTCAATTTATTGGCATAAAATCGTTCATAGTAACCACTTACAGTCCTTTGTATCAGTATTTCTGTGATGTCAGTTGGATAAATGTCTCCTCTTTCATTTAGAATTTAGATCTGTTTTTTAGTCCTTTCTTTTTTCTTGGTTAGCCTAGCTAAAGTTCAGTGAGTTCTGTTTATCTTTTAAAAGACAAAAATAAACAAGCAAAAAAAAAAACTCAGTTTCTTTGATTATTTTCTTTCTAGTCTCTATTTCATTTAATTCTGCTCTCATATTTATTATTTCCATCCTTCTATTAACTTTGGATTTTAGTTCTTCTTTTTCTAATTCCGTGAGGTATAAGCTTGGGTTGTTTATTTCAGATTTTCCCTTTTTTCTTTTAAATTTATTTTTTATCAAAGGATAATTGCTTTACAGAATTTTGCTGAGTTTCTGCTGAAAGATCAGCTGTTAAGCATATGGGGTTTCCCTTGTATGTTACTTGTTGCTTCTCCCTTGATGCTTTTAATATTCTTACTTTGTGTATAGTTTTTGTTAGTTTGATTAGTATGTGTCATGGCTTGTTTCTCCTTGGGTTTATGCTGTATGGGACTCTTTGGGCCTCTTGGATTTGATTGACTATTTCCTTTTCCATGTTGGGGAAATTTTCAACTCTAATCTCTTCAAAGATTTTCTCATACCTTTTCTTTTTCTCTTCTTCTTCTGGGACCCCTATAATTCAAATGTTGGTGTGTTTGATATTTTCCCAGAGGTCTCTGAGACTATCCTCAGTTCTTTTCATTCCTTTTACTTTATTCTGCTCTTCAGAAGTTATTTCCACCATTTTATCTTCCAACTCACTGATTCGTTCTTTTCCTTCAGATATTCTGCTATTGATTCCTTCTAGAGTATTTTTAATTTCAGTAATTGTGTTGTTTGTCTCTGTATGTTTATTCTTTAATTCTTCTAGGTCTTTGTTAATTGATTCTTGCATTTTCTCCATTTTGTTTTCAAGGTTTTTGATCATCTTACTAGCATTCTGAATTCTTTTTCGGGTAGTTTGCCTATTTCCTATTCATGTATTTGGACTTCTGTGTTTCTAGTTTGTTCCTTCATTTGCATAGTATTTCTCTGCCTTTCCATTATTTTTTTTTAACATATTGTGTTTGTGGTCTCCTTTTCCCAGGCTTCAAGGTTGAATTCTTTCTTCCTTTTGGTTTCTGCCCTCCTCAGGTTGGTCCAGTGGTTTGTGTAAGCTTCGCATAGGGTGAGATTTGTGCTGAGTTTTTGTTTGTTTTTCCTCTGATAGGCAAGACTCAGTGAGGTGGTAATCCTGTCTGCTGATGTTCGGGTTTTTATTTATTTTTGTTTTGTTTGTTGTTTAGATGAGGCGTCCTGCACAGGGTGCTACTGGTGGTTGGGTGATGCCAGGTCTTGTATTCTGGTGGTTTCCTTTGTGTGAGCTCTCACTATTTGATACCCCCTAGGGTTAGTTCTCCAGTAGTCTAGGGTCTTGGAGTCAGTGCTCCCACTCCAAAGGCTCAGGGCTTGATCTCTGGTCGGTAACAATGATTCCACAAGTGGTTTGTTATGGCATTAAGTGAGATTAAAATAAATATCCAAAAACGAGAAACCAAAGATGAACCCCAGACAAGTGGCAGTTACAAAATCAGGCAAATAATAATTAAAATAATGGAATATACACACATACATATACAGCCATGAGCAAAGTCAAAACAGTCCAGTGAAAATAAAGTACAATAAATTCACCTGGCGAACAAAGGAAATCAAAAGTTATATTTACCAGTTAAGAACAAAACTAACTAAAGCAGAAACTGGAAAACAAAATTAAAGCAAGATGCCAAGTGGGGAATAAAACAATGAAACAAAACTAACAAACATGTTGAGACACAATGAAAGAAGGAAAAGAAAGAAAGAATAGATACGCAAAGTTAAATAGAAGTAGATGAAGAAGTGGAGAAGGAAATGGCAACCCACTCCAGTATTCTTGCCTAGAGAATCCTGTGGACAGAGGAGCCTGGTGGGCTGCTGTTCATAGGGTGGCACAGAGCTGGATACGACTGAAGCGACTTATCATGTATGCATGCGTTGGAGAAGGAAATGGCAACCCACTCCAGTGTTCTTGCCTGGAGAATCCCAGGGACAGAGGAGCCTGGTGGGCTGCCGTCTGTGGGGTTGCACAGAGTCAGACATGACTGAAGCGACTTAACAGCAGCAGCAGCAGCAGAGGAAAAAGATTTATATACATTAAAGATTAACTGCAAGGGGAAAAAATCAGTAGGAAAAGCAAACAAAGGAATCAGTTCAATTCAGTCGCTCAGTCGTGTCCAACTCTTCGTGACCCCATGAACCGCAGCACGCCAGTCCTCCCTGTCCATCAGCAACTCCTGGAGTTTACCCAAACTCATGGAATAAATGTAGAAAAATATAATAGGTTTAAAAAATTAAAAGTTAAAATTATAAAAAGAGAAAAGAAAAAAGAATGGAAGAAGAAAGAAAAATGGAAAAAATTAAAGGAAAACTCCATTGAACACTGCCCCTGGGTTTCAATTGTGGTTTTATTTCCACCTCTGCATGTGGGTCGTCCACTGGGGTTTGCTCCTGAGGCTGCCCTGGAGGACTTGGGTTTGCCCCTGTGAGGGCCAGGTGTGGAGGTGGTGCAGCTGCTTGGGTTGCAGGGGTTCTGGCAGCACCAAGTACTCAGGGGAGTTGGTGGCTAGCGCAGCAGGAAATATAGTGCTCTAGAAGGGTATGACAGCCAGTATTGGCCAATACACTCCAGTATTCTTGCCTGGAGAGCCCCCCTCCCTGACAGAGAAGCCTGGCAGGATACAGTCTACAGGGTTGCAAAGAGTTGGACACTATTGAAGTGACCCAGCACGCATAGATGGAAGACTTTTTTGCCTGTGGCAGCTCTGCCCCAGTGAAAGTTGAGTGTAAAGGTGGTGCAGCTGCTTGGCTCGTGGGGACCCTGGTGGCGCCAAGTGTGCAGGGATACAGACTGCCTCCACCACAGGAGTTATGGGCCTATCAGAGTCTTTTTTCGAACCTCTTGTAGCTGGCGATCAGAAGGCCTCTTTCGCCAGTGTTTCTCCGTAGCTCCTCCTGTTCAGGCACTTAGAGGGCTCCCTTGCCTGGGGTCCTTCTCTATTGTTCGGCGTGTCAGGCACAGAGAGGGCTGGCTGCGGTCCTACTCTGTAGATTAGCGCATTAGGCACTTAAAGGGGCACGCTGGGTGGGGTCCTACTCTGTAGTTCAGTGCATCAGGCATTTGATGGGCCAACCTCTGTATTGTTCAGCTGCCCATACTAGCATGTGGGGAGAGAGAGGCGGTGGTGATGGTTCCACCCCCTACGCATAACTCAGCAGTATCGCCTTGCTTCCATGGCTGCCCGGTTTTCCTCTACAGGCATTTCCCACCACAGTCTCCTCCCTCACCTCCTCCCCATCCGTGTCTCCGCAGTAAACAGCAGCCCTCGCCCTGGTATTGCTCCACAATCCCCAAACTCCAGCTCCCAGCTGCTGTGCCTTCCAGGGGAACCCCCATCTCTATCCAGGGTATGTATAGCTGTGGCAAGGACTGTCTGATTCTTATTCCATTTGGGCTGCCACAGACCAGCTGTTTCACTCTCAGCCTTTAATGTTTCTCTTCTGACTCAGACAGTTGCTCCACTGTGAGGATCCGACTCCTGCTTCAGTTCCCCCACCCACCAAGGGCAGGTCCAGTCCTACTAACACTCCCATTTTCCCCCGAGTTCCTTCCTCTACCAAGTTTTGCATGAGTCTATATATTCTTTTCTGCTGGTCAGGTACTCCTGTCTGCTCTCAGCTTGTGTTCTGCATGCACTTCTGTGTCTGAAGGTTTATTCCTGATGTATCCATGGAGAGAGATATACTCCATGTTCACCTACTCCTTCACTATCTTGTTCTCCCCAGATTTTCTTTTTATTAATGTAGGAATTTATTACTGTAGACCTCCTTCTTGGAACTGGGTTTGTTGTATCCCATAAGTCTTGGTGTGTTGTATTTTAATTTTTGTTTGTCTCAAGATACTTTCTGATTTCTTCTTTGTGCCATTGGTTGTTTAGGAGTGCATCCTTTAATTTTCACATGTTTGTGAATTTTTCAGTTTCTCTCCTCTTATTGAGGGTTTTCTTTCCAGTTGTAAAATGTCTGATAAGGCACATGAAAATATGTAATAATAATTGGCTTCTAAGCACTGATTCATAAAATTGTTGATTAAAAAGGTTTTTTTTTAATAATCTGTGATCTCACTGGTCTTAACTAAAAATGAGAAACTTTACCATATGAGATATATAAATAATTTGGTTTTTAAATTTGTTTTTAAATTGCTTGATACCTCTGAGTTATATGCTGGTAATTTAGTTTAAGAAGAAAAAAAGCTTGTCAGGTAGATTTATTTTTGGACTTGCTTTAAGCAAGAGTTATACTATGTTAGTCATTTTAATTCCTTGATATGTGTTAGGCAGAATAATGTTCCCCAAAGATAACCAAATCCTAATCTCTGGAACCTATTAAATGTGCCCTTAAATGGCAAGAGGGATTTTGCAGATGTAATTTAGTTAAAGATCTTCAGATAAAGAGGTTATAACCATATTCTCTGAATGGGCCAATATAATCACAAGACTCCTAAATGAAAAATGAGAGCAGTAGAGTCAGTGCCAGAGAGAGATTTGAAGATGTTAAGTTGCTGAGTTTGAGAATGGAGAGAGGGGCATTGAGCCAAGAAATGCAGATAACCTCTAGTAGCTGGAAAAGACAAGGGAATGATTGTTGCCTAGAGTTCCCAGAAGGAAAGCTGCCTGGGTGATACCCTGCTGTAAGACCCATTTTGCACTTCTGACCTCAACAACTATAAGATAATGCACTTATGTGTGTGTCTGTGTGTCTTGAACTTTTTGTTTTGTATTGGTCAACTATCAAGCAATGCTCTAATAGTTCTAGATGAACAGCGGAGGGACTCAGCCACACATATACATGTATTCATTCTCCTCCAAACCTCCCTCCCCTCCAGACTGCCACATAACACTGAGCAGAGTTCTTTGTGCTATACAGTAGGTCCTTGTTGGTTATCTATTTTAAATATAGCAGTGTATACATGTCCATCCCAAACTCCCTGACTATCCCTTTCCCCTCATCCTTACCCCTGCCAACCATGAGTTCATTTTCTAAGTCTGTGAGTGTGTTTCTGTTTTGTAAGATTATTTGTATCTTTTCTTTTTAGATTCCACATGTAAGGGATGTCATACGATATTTCTCCTTCTCTGTCTGACTTACTTCACTCAGACATTTGTGTTGTTTCAAGCCACTAACTTTGTGGTACTTTGTTACAACAATGGTAGGAAGCTAATATACAGTAGTAGATAAACAGAATTTCTGATTAAGTTCATGGTGTATTTTTAGTGGAGTTAGAGAAGGACTCAACAATCTTTACATTATTTACTTTTTAAAGAAAGCCTGTTAACGCTATCTGGGCTTCCTTTTTGGCTCAGCTGGTAAGGAATCCGCCTGCAATGAGGGAGACCTGGGTTCGATCCCTGGGTTGGGAAGATCCTCTGGAGGAGGCAAAGGCTACCCACTCCAGTATTCTGGCCTGGAGAATTCCATGGACTCTATACTCCATGGGGTCACAAAGAGTCGGACACAACTGAATGACTTTCACTTTCACTTGAACACTATCGAAATTGGTTTTACATAAAGCTAATATAGATAAGATTATGGAACACAAATCAATCACTTTGACTTTTACTGCACTTAACTAAACTGTTCCAAAGCAACTATCCTAGAGGGAAAATACCTTTACCAGTTTTCTAATCAAATAACTTAATAAGCCAAAGATTTATAATCTAATTAATAATAATAGCAAAGCTACAAATAATGTATTTACTCACCTTAATGAAAGTAAGTTGCTAAATATTAACTAGTGCTATTATTTTTCCCCATTTTCCAACTAAGACACCATAAAATATTTTTAGTTTTAAGTAAACATAGTATATTATTAATTTTAAATGAATATATAACATTTCCAAGTACTTTATTAACAATGTATCAACATTCTAAGTCACTTTATCACTCTGTACTAGGTTACATATATAAGAAAATCAGAGTTGTGTAACAGAGGAGAAAGTAGCTTTGCTGCATATCATGAATTTGCTAAAATTCTACTTTTCAAACATTTTGGATCCCACATCTATGTCCAAAAAGTCATATTATGCGTTACTCCTCTTCTCTGCAGTTTTTCTGCAATTGGCTCCATTAATTTAGATTTATGCTTAGAATTGATGTTCAGCTGGTATTCGCTTATATGATCACACAGGTCTCCATAATGACTGATTATTGCCTGTGTCACACTGGCTGTTAAATATTTTGATTATCACCATTCTTCAGCTTGTATAATAAATACATAAAAACTGATTATGTGTTAGGCAGAATAATGTTCCCCAAAGACAACCAAATCCTAATCTCTGGAACCTATTAAATGTGACCCTAAATGGCAAGAGGGATTTTGGTGCATTCAACCTTGGTGCATCCATCCTTGGTGTATTCAATCTTGCATTGTGGAGATAAGGAAAGTCCACAATGTTGGGTTTAATACTTGATTGATCAAGGCGAGATACTGTGAATTATTATCACATTTGGGTAGTTACTTGACCCCAGCCAAGGCAAAGAATGTCTCAGTTTGCTTCTCAAATCCAGGGTATGGGAATCATATTAATTGTAATGGCGAAATGAAGCCTACCACGATTCCACTATTCTCTAAAATTGTCCAAAAAAAGCAGCTCGGACCTGAAGACTATATCATCCTCAGCTTCTCCAGCTATAGGATGTTGCATTAGCAATAATTATTATTCTTATCAGATTAAGCTAGTTCGTAGGGAAAATTGTACAGAAACAGAACTATGTAATGTTTTGGGGGTAAATCTGGGGGGATGAGGTCACACTGTTGTATAACTGGACCATGAGAAACAATGACAATGGTTTACATTTTTGTTTATGTACAGCAAATTGACATCCATCAATTTGCCTAAAGCTTATTTACAAAACTATGCTGATGTTTAGAGTTGTCAAAGGTCTGTAAGTACCACATCACATAGATGTAAAAATGAAACTACAGTGAATCCACTAGAGTGATAATGGAATAATGGTTTCTTGTTGTTGTTGGGATATAGTGGCTTTATAATGTTCTGTTGGTTTCTGCTGTACAGTTAAATGAATCACCTGTAAGTATACTTAGGCATTTTGCTTCTTTGATCGAAGTCAGCAAATGAAGCACAAGGCTGGTGGGAAATTCTGAATTGTGGCATCAACATAATCTTACCTGAGACTATTGGTTGGCCTACACCTAAAGACTTTGAAGGTGTTGCTATCCTTCTTGGGGTCTGGCCCGGGCACATGTCTTCCAACAATTGTAAGAAGCCCTTCCTTTAGTCCTATAAGCCCTAATAGAACTAGAGGTCCTTCTACTAGTTCCAGAAGTGATTTGTGACCTTTCTGAAATTAACAAAGAGTTGTTATAATCTTTTAAACATTTTGAATGTCTGAGTTAAAATGATCATTATTGGTATGTCATTGTGTATTGGTGTCTGGCAGAGATCATCAATTAAAGTTGAAGTAAGAGGGTAGTCTGAAAGGTGGCCTACCACTACAGTTGCCAGAAAGTGATAAGCTGATTATGAGAAGCAATAATTAAAACTCAGTGGGACAAAATGTGGCTTTACAAAGAAATTTTATTTCCTTTGTAATGACAAAGGAAAATCACATAAAATATGCAAAACCTTTCCACAAACTGATCGTGAAAAGCAATAATTATAACCCAGTGGAAAAAAGAGTTTCATGTCTCTGATGATGCTGAAAGAAGAAATTTGACAGAGAACATACCAAAGATAGTTTCAAGTTAAATTTCCAATAATTTTACCAAGAAAGTTTTAGAGGAATCTTATTTTTAAATGTTGGCCTAAATGCAGGTTACCAATCCAAAATTTTGTTTCCCTGCAGTTTTATATGACTATCTATTAAAGTCTTGGTTAGAGGTTCAGAGTTTATATAGCATTTGACAGGCTGTGAAGAGTATCTGATTCTTTTCAGATGAGAAAACCTACTGGGCCTCTTTGAAATGCTTAGTAAGGAGTGCACATTACATACATTCCTCTCTCATCTGTAGACAAATATATGCATCACTGATGTGCATACAGAGACACATGCACAGACTCCCAGTAGAGCTTAGTGTTTGTTCTTGTAAATTCCTAAGATGCAACATATAATACATTTCGTCAACTGAAGGAGTGGTGTTTCTTTTCCTTTTTTGAAAAGAGGTATTTGAGAAAAGTTTCAGTTCAGTTCAGTTGCTCAGTCATGTCTGACTCTTTGTGGCCCCAAAGCAACCAGCAACAGACTGGTTCCAAATTGGGAAAGGAGTACGTCAAAGCCATATATTGTGACCCTGCTTATTTAACTTATATGCAGAGTACATCATGAGAAATGCCAGGCTAGATGAAGCACAAGCTAGAATCAAGATTGCTGGGAGAAATATCAATAACCTCAGATATGCAGATGACACCACCCTTATGGCAGAAAGTGAAGAGGAACTAAAGAGCCTCTTGATGCAAGTGAAAGAGGAGAGTGAAAAAGTTGGCTTAAAACTCAACATTCAGAAAACTAAGACCATGGCATTCAGTCCCATCACTTCATGGCAAATAGATGGGGAAACAGTGGAAACAGTGACAGACTTTATTTTCTTGGGCTCCAAAATCACTGCAGATGGTGACTGCAGCCATGAAATGAAAAGCCGCTTGCTCCTTGGAAGAAAAACTATGATCAACCTAGACAGCATATTAAAAAGCAGAGACATTACTTTGCCAACAAAGGTCACTCTAGTCAAAGCTATGGTTTTTCCAGTAGTCATGTGTGGATGTGAGAGTTGGACTATAAAGAAAGCTGAATGCCAAAGACTTGATGCCTTTGAACTGTGGTGTTGGAGAAGACTCTTGAGAGTCCCTTGGACTGCAAGAAGATCCAACCAGTCCATCCTAAAGGAAATCAGTCCTGATTATTCATTGGAAGGACTGATGTTGAAGCTGACACTCCAATACTTTGGCCACCTGATGTGAAGAGCTGACTCACTGGAAAAGATCCTGATGCTGGGAAAGATTGAAGGCAGGAGGAGAAGGGGACGACAGAGGATGAGATGGTTGGATGACATCACCGACTCAATGGACATGAGTTTGAGTAAACTCCGGAAGTTGGTGGTGGACAGGGAGGCCTAGCATGCTGCAGTCCATGGGTTGTAAAAAGTAGGACACGATTGAGCAACTGAACTGAACTGAGATATTTTTCTGGAACTCTCTTGCTTTTTTGATGATCCAGGAGATGTTGGCAATTTGATCTCTGGTTCCTCTGCCTTTTCCAAATCCAGCTTGAACATCTGGAAGTTCAAGGTTCAGGTACTGTTGAAACCTGACTTGGAGAATTTTGAGCATTATTTTGCTAGCATGTGAGATGAGTGCAGTTCTGTAGTATTTTGAAAATTCTTTGGAATTGCCGAAGAGGTAAGTATCAGGTAATGATAAATTACTGGATTTTATTGTTCTCCTCTACTATACTCTACAGTCCATGGGGTCGCAAGGAGTCAAACATGACTGAGCAACTTCACTTCACTTCATACTCTTTTTAGTCTGAATTCCCTTTAATCTTGTAGAATACATCACGGATCAAATAAAAAAAATAGACCCAAAAGAGAACAGACATGAAATTATCAGTATCAAAATGTTGACACATCAACATTTTCCTGAAGTGGAATACAAGTGTTCACAGACTGTTTAATTCAACCCCACCACCAAAGTTCGAATTCATTCAGTTGCTTTGCTACTGTTGATTCCCCAGGAGACTACTAGAAAACTTGTTAATTAAAGAAACAAACTTAATTGGATTTACTTCAGTGAAGGAGGATCCTAGTTTGACAGAGTCTTAACATTACATCAGGATAGGGTGTCGGGAGAGAATATTTATAGAGCCAGGGGGTCTGGAATCAAGTGGTTCAAGATGGGTCTTCCAAGACCAAAGAGACCAAAACTGTTGGAGACCGGCAAATGTGGCTATAATAAGTTACAGCTGATGAACATCGCTAGGTAGGCATCTTGACATGAGTCTTGATGAGTCAGCTTTTATTTGATAGGTGAGCTATTTGCTGATGTGATGAATATTCCTTACCCTCAAAGGAGATCTGTTTGCCCTCATGAATAAACTGTCTGTCTGGCCAAATTGGCTTGTAAAAATTTCTTGAAGCAAAAAGTACTGTTATGTTTTAATTTAAAAGTTTTATCTTCTAGGTCAAGAAGTTCCAGAGAATAGGTATTGTTCTTATGTCGACAAAGTTGGCCTCAGTTCTCAGTCTTAATTGTTGAACTATGTTGACGCTGCTGCTGCTGCTGCTAAGTCGCTTCAGTCATGTCTGACTCTGTGCGACCCCACAGACGGCAGCCCACCAGGCTCCGCCATCCCTGGGATTCTCCAGGCAAGAATACTGGAGTGAGTTGCCATTTCCTTCTCCAGTGCATGGAAAGGGAAAAGTAAAAGTGAAGTCACTCAGTCGTGTCTGACTCTTAGCGACCCCATGGACTGAGGCCTACCAGGCTCCTCCATCCATGGGATTTTCCAGGCAAGAGTACTGGAGTGGGGAGCCATTGCCTTCTCCCTATGTTGATGCAGGTGGTCCCAATTCTTACTAAAAGTTCATCATAGCAAATATCTACAGTCTCCTATTGTGCAATACCAGTGTCCCAGGACTAAGCAAAGCTTTCAAGCACTGCCAAGAATCTTGTTCTGGGCCATTTAATAGGTAAGATACTGATTGAAATCAGAGCAAATTTGTCTTTGGAAGGAGGCAGAGATCAACACACTTGAGAATGTGGTATGAGTTTTTATTCAAGAAAAGAATCAGTGATACACAGGTGAAAAATCAGTTTCTACATAGATATTATGTATTAAACTTTGCTCCATGAGATAGTCCATTTATTTCTACTCATTCATATCTTCTCAAAGAGTCCCATTGCCTTTTTTGTAGCTTTCGCAGAATCAACAACTGACTCAATTGAGGTTCTCTGAATAATAGTTTTCAAAAGAGAATCATAGGCAATATACCTACAATGCCCACATTCTGATACACTATGACTAGATTTTGTTAGGTTGATATATTACTTCTTCATGAATCTTCACTTAGTTTTGTTTTGAATATAGCAAACTTTGATAAAAATCATGATTGTCCATGTATCATACATTTATGTGACAGGTGGAAAAATTTCCTGTTGAAACAATGAGTCTGAATTTATTGAACATTAGTATGAATAACATTGAAGTTAATCCATTTTATTGACATTTTACAGGGAAGTTGAGCAGAAGAAATATTGATAGTCATTCTTAACAATCTATAATAGACCATAGCTATTCACTCAAATTAGACAAAATAATAGATCTGAAAATATTATTTGTGATCCTAAAAAAAATTGCGGTGGATGACCTTTACTAAACCATGGCAATTCTACCTTCTAAGTGGTTCTCACTCCTCACTGTGAGATGATAAAATTACATACATTTATTTCCCCACCCACCTCTAGCTCAGGTTCCTATCAAGTTCTAGAACTAAATCAAGCTATTGCCTACTGTATTAGTTTTCTGCTGTTGCAAAACAGATTACCACAAAGACAGTGGCTTAAAGCAGCACACTTTTATTATCTCACAGTTTCTGTGGGCCAAGAGTCTGGGCATGGCTTGGCAGAGTCCTCTACCCAGGCTGCAGTCAAATGTTGGCTGACTAGAGTCTTATTGGACGCTTGACTAGAGAAGAAGCTGCTTTCGAGCTTATTCAGGCTGTTGACAGAATTAATTCGCTTATGGCTGTCTGACTGAGGTCCCTGGCTGCCTACAGGCTGTTGGCTGGAGGACAGCCATGGTTCCCTGCCACATGGCCCCGTTCACAGGCAGTTCACAGCATGGCTCTGTGCTTCTTCAAAGCCACCAGGAGAATCTCTGTCTCTGTGTCTGTTTGTCTGTCTCTCATCTGCTGGAAAGATTCATATGTAACAAAACACCATCATGGGAGTGACATCCTGTCACCTTTGTCATATTCTGTTGGTCAGAATCAAGTCACAGGTTCTATCTGTATGTGGGAGGCTGATGTATGGGTATCACTCACTGGGGCTTACCTCAGAGTATGTCAGCAGTACGTCTCATCCCAAAAATCAACTCTAAAGACACTGCAGAGATGAAAAGGTCTCATTGATTCAAGCAAAAATAACAAAACAAAAAATGGGAACCCCCTGGGGAGTCATAGGACCCTTGAATGGCCTGTGAGTTTACCAGATGCGCTGTAGCTTGGGGCAGAGAGCAGCCTGAGACAGCAATACAAGAAAATAATGGAAGGAATGCGTTAACTTTCATTTTCACCTCTCTCTTTTACCCTGAGACAACAGCCAGCAGCCCTTCAGCAAAGAATTCTGCAGCAACAAAATAGACTGCCGGTGTAGAAAATAAGAATGTAGAACAAAAGTCCTGCGAGGATGAGTTCAAAGCAGCAGATGTGGGCTAACCAGACACTTGAGAGAGTTCTTTCTCTGTGACTTCAGGCTCCAAACCTGAAGGCCAGTGAATGATAATGAGACCATCTCCAGCCAGGGCTGCTTTTTCTGAAGAGCTTAAAGTGAAATCCTGGCCAGAGGGGTTATTTTGTTGAGTGGCAGCAATTGGAAATGACATGCAGTGCATCTGGGGTACCAGATATTCTGCCTCTCTTTTAATTCACCCTGAGGAACTGTCCCAGACCTTGACTTTGACTTTATTCCAATACCAAACAGAATGGCTGACACTACCAGGGGACATGTGCTCTCAGACCAACTACATTAGACACTCAAAATACAGTCACCTCAAAAGAAAGGCAACAAACTAAACAGGTACTATATGGAACAGAACAGGAGTGCCAAAAATTTAAGTCTAGTTAAATAGTTGAGATGATGTAAGTAATAAAAATCATTAATCATGAGCCTTCAGTTAGAACCAAGTGAAAATATTTAATATAGAATTTACAATATTTAGGGCTTCCCTGGTAGCTCAGCTGGTAAAGAATCCATCTGCAGTGCAGGAGACCCTGGTTTGATTCCTGGGTCGGGAAGATCCGCTGGAGAAGGGGTAGGCTCTCCACTCCAGTATTCTTGGGTTTCCCTGGTGGCTCAACTGATAAAGAATCTGCCACAATGTGGGAGACTTGGGTTCAATCCCTGGGTTAGGAAGATTCCTTAGAGAAAGGAACGGCTACTCACTCTAGTATTCTGGCCTGAAGAATTCCATGGACTGTATAGTCCATAGGGTCAAAGAGTTGGACACAACTGAGCGACTTTCACTTCACTTCCACTTTTTTACAATATTTAAAATAAGAACATAATAGTTGAATGAATAGTAGGATATATATATCCGAAAAATTTCTTAGTGAGTTGAAAGGTGACGTTGATAACATCTAGATGGCAACCTGAAAGGGAAAATAAATCAAAATATAAAACTAAAGCTTAGAGTGAAGTAGGATAACATTGTGAGTTTCAAAAGAAAACTAAAAGAAAAAGAGGAAAGTTAATTTTTGAAGGAATAGTGTTTAAAAAATGTCCCAGAATTAAAAACAAACAAACAAACAAACAGAGACCAGAACTTTAGATTTATGGTATTTCTTGAAAGCTAAGGGGGGAAAAAATCCACACCTAGACACACAATAATATTCACTAACACCAATAACGGACACCAATTTTAAATTATCAGAGAGTAAGAAGAAAATAATCTACAAGAGAGTAAGGATGAACCATTATATCAGAAGTATCAGCAGCAAAATTGAGCACAAAAATTAAAGAATGTTACAAATTAAATAAAAATATGTTTAGATCAAGAATGCAGTGTTAAGCCTCATTCTCATTCAAATGTGAGGGCGTAATAAAAAATAATTTTCAAAATGATGTCAGAATGTTTGCCAAAAAAAAAGATATTACACACTTGCAAGCATTATAGGAGAAACAAACCCAGTAATACACTTCAATATGTAACTGTTGTAAGAATGTTATAATCCTTTAGTAGACTTTGTACTCTTAAAAATAAAATCTAATTCCTCAAAGGGATAAAAATGATGTCTATAATATCAGCCTAGAAATAAGAATCCAGACAAATAACAGAAAATTTCCAGGGCAAGTCTGCAAGGGATATATTTAAATACCTGCCTCTTAAATACCTGATTGTTAAGGGATAAAAATTTATAGGTTTAAAACTTCAAACTGAAAAGATTTTCATTTTGTTTCAAGTTTTGGGTGTAGAAAGCCACACAAGAGTATAGCCCTTACCCTAAAAACCAGAAACTAAAATGAACATAAGAAACTTATATGAACTAAGTTCCAGAGAATGAAAAGCTTTTCTTAGCTGAAAAGAGACCCATGGCTGTTCTCATACCTGGGGGAAAGGAGGAAGAGGTGTGGTGAGGAGAAAACTAAGTGAATTTTAATGTTAGGTGATCAGACAAATTTGAGTATGGAGATTCCTCATCCATAGAGCAACTCTTTCTCTGAGGTGTTCCCTGATTGCTCAGTGGTAGTGTACTATACACTAATGCAATCTAGAAAATATACTAAGTTGATCAATTTCTAGAAAAATATATACTCAGAGATTGATTGCTTGATCTCTACTGTACAGCTTTAGAAAGTGAAACTGATTGATTTTTTTGTCATCCCACTGATCTGAATCAGTGTGACAAAGCTAGTGGAGGTGATGGAATTCCAGTTGAGCTATTTCAAATCCTGAAAGATGATGCTGTGAAAGTGCTGCACTCAATATGCCAGAAAATTTGGAAAACTCAGCAGTGGCCAGAGGACTGGAGAAGGTCAGTTTTCATTCCAATCCCAAAGAGGGGCAATGCCAAAGAATGCTCAAACTACTGCACAATTGCACTCATCTCACACACTAGTAAAGTAATACTCAAAATTCTCCACGCCAGGCTTCAGCAATACGTGAACCGTGAACTTCCAGATGTTCAAGCTAGTTTTAGAAAAGGCAGAGGAACCAGAGCCCAAATTGCCAACATCTGCTGGATCATTGAAAAAGCAAGAGAGTTCCAGAAAAACATCTACTTCTGCTTTACTTACTATGCCAAAGCCTTTGACCATGTGGATCACTATAAACTGTGGAAAATTCTGAAAGAGATGGGAATACCAGACCACATGACCTGTCTCTTAAGAAACCTGTATGCAGATCAGGAAGCAACAGTTAGAACTGGGCATGGAACAACAGACTGGTTCCAAATAGGAAAAGGAGTACGTCAAGGCTGTATATTGTCACCCTACTTATTTAACTTCTATGCAGAGTACATCATGAGAAACACTGGGCTGGAAGAAGCACAAGCTGGAATCAAGATTGCTGGGAGAAATATCAATAACCTCAGATATGCAGATGACACCACCCTTATGGCAGAAGTGAAGAGGAACTAAACAGCCTCTTGATGAAAGTGAAAGAGGAGAATGGAAAAGTTGGCTTAAAGCTCAACATTCAGGAAACTAAGATCATGACATCTGGTCCCATCATTTCATGGGAAATAGATGGGGAAACAGTGTCAGACTTTATTTTTTGGGGCTCCAAAATCACTGTGGATTGTGATTGCAGCCATGAAATTAAAAGATGCTTACTCCTTGGAAGGAAAATTATGACCAACCTAGGTAGCATATTAAAAAGCAGAGACATTACTTTGCCAACAAAGGTCCATCTAGTCAAGGCTATGGTTTTTCCAGTGGTCATGTATGGATGTGAGAGTTGGACTGTGAAGAAAGCTGAGCGCCGAAGAATTGATGCTTTTGAACTGTAGTGTTGGAGAAGACTCTTGAGAGTCCCTTGGACTGCAAGGAGATCCAACCAGTCCTGGGTGCTCAGTCCTGGGTGCTCATTGGACGGACTGGTGTTGAAGCTGAAACTCCAATCCTTTGGCCACCTCATGCGAAGAGTTGACTCACTGGAAAAGACCCTGATGCTGGGAAGGCTTTTGGGCAGGAGGAGAAGGGGATGACAGAGGATGAGATGGCTGGATGGCATCACCAACTCGATGGACATGAGTTTGGGTAAACTCCAGGAGTTGATGATGGACAGGGTGGCCTGGCGTGCTGCGGTTCATGGGGTCGCAAAGAGTTGGACACTACTGAGTGACTGAATTGAGCTGAACTGATCTGAATCAGAGAATATAATCAGTGTTTTTTAAATATCCCTGTGGATCCTTCCTCTCTGGAAAAAACTACTGTCCAAAATTATCCAGGGGTCATTTGTTTTATTTCACAATTTTATAAGATGTCCTTATTTTTGCAAGTTTTTAACCTTTATACAGATGGAGTCACATAATTCATTTTCTGTAACCTTTTAAATTCAGTAATATATTCACTGTTTTGGATTCATTAGTGTTTCTCATTCATTTTCACATAGTGTTCAGGCCAGTGAATATACAAGAGCATTCTTATCCATTCTCCTGGTGTTGATCATCTGCACTATTGTAGGTTGCCTGCTATTACGAACTATGCTATGATGAACATGTTTACTTTTTCCTTTGTGCAAATGGGCAAATATTTATCTAGGTTACAGATGCAGAAATTTGAAATAGCAGATATTTAAACGGTTTCAAAGGTGCATATACCAATTTGTGAGAGTTTCTGATGAACAATATTTTTGACAATGCAAGATACTGCCAAATTTTTATTAAGGCTTTACAGTCTTGTAAGATTGTATCTTATAGTAGTTTTTTAAAAATTTTCATTACCTGATTACTAACAGCACTGAACATATTTTCGTATACTTACTGGTCATGTTTTCTAGGAAATGTCTGCTAAAAGCTTTTGTTGCATCTTTCCTAGAGATACATTGTTTTAATTCTTATTGTTTGGCAGGAATTCATCATATGTCCTAGATTAAAATTATATTTCATTATGTGTGTTAGGATTATCTTTTCCCATTTTATCCTTGTTTTTAAACTTTTCAGACTTATTCTTTTATCATGCTAAAAAACATAACATTAAATTTACCATCTTAGCCATTTTTAAGCATTTATTTCAGAAGTGTTCAGTTCAGTTCCGTAGCTCAGTTGTGTCTGACTCTTTGTGACCCCATGGACTGCAGCACACCAGGCCTCCCTGTCCATCACCAACTCCTGGAGTTTACTCAAACTCATGTCCATTGAGTCGATGATGCCATCCAGCCATCTCATCCTCTGTCGTCCCCTTCTCCTCTTGCCTTCAAGCTTTCCCAGCATCAAGGTCTTTTCAAATGAGTCAGTTCTTTGCATCAGGTGGCCAAAGGATTGGAGTTTCAGCTTCAGCATCAGTCCTTCCAATGACTATTCAGGACTGATTTCTTTTAGGAGGGACTGATAGTGTTAAGTAAATTCAAAATATTATACAGTAGATTTCTAGAACTTTTTCGTCTTTCAAAAATGAAACTTTATACCTACCCATCAAACATTAATTTCATGTTCCCTCAGCTCTTGGTGACCACCTTTCTACTTTCTTTTTTGTATGATTTTGCTACTTTAGACACTTAATGTGAGTAGAATCATGTAATATATATCCTTTTGTGACTGGCTTATTTATCTTAGCATAGTGTCCTTGGAGTTCATCCATATTTTAGAATATAACAGAATTTCCTTTTTAAGGGCACACAATATTCCTTTGTATATATATATCAGAAATACATTGATATGATATATACATATCACACTATCCATTCTTCTTTTAATAGGCATTTGTGTTGTTTTCATCTCTTGAGTATTGTGAATGATCCTGCACTGAATGTGGTTGTGCAAATAATTGAGATACTACTTGGAGTTCTTTTAAATATATATCAAAAGTAGAATTGCTGGATCACACAGTAATTCTATTATTAATATTTTGAGGACCCCCCCCATTGTGTTTTTCACAATGGCTGCACCATGTTACACTCACATCAACAGTATACAAAGATTCCAATTACTCTGCATCCTTGTCAACATTATTTTCTGTTTTTTTGATAGTGGCCGTCCTACTGTGTGTGAAGAGATACCTCATAGTGATTCTGATTGGCATTTCTTTTGTAATTAGTGATGTTGAACATCTTTTTATATGTTTTTGACCACTTGTATATATCTTCTTTGGAGAGCTTTGACATATTTTTAAATCATGTTGGGTTTTTTTGTTATTATTGTTGAATTGTATTAGTTCGTTATATATTCTGGATATTGATCACTTATCAGATCTGTGATTAAAGGAAGGATTTTTCTCCCAATATGCAAGTTGCCTTTTTACCCTGTTGATCATTTTCTTTGATTAATAGACGTTTTTAAGTTTGATTTAGTCCCATCTGTCTATTTTTGCTTTCGTAGCTCCTGCTTTGGTGTCATATCTAAGAAATCATTACCAAATCCAATGTTCTGAAGTTTTTCCTTATATTCCCTCCTAGAAACTTTATATATTTGTCTGTATGGCTATGTGATGGAGAAGGCACTGGCACCCCACTCCAGTACTCTTGCCTGGAAAATCCCATGGATGGAGGAGCCTGGTAGGCTAGCTACAGTCCATGGGGTCGCTAAGAGTCGGACACGACTGAGCGACTTCACTTTCACTTTTCCCTTTCATGCACTGGAGAAGGCAATGGCAACCCACTCCAGTATTCTTGCCTGGAGAATCCCGGGGACGGCGGAGCCTGGTGGTCTGCAGTCTATGGGGTCGCACAGAGTCGGACACGACTGAAGCGACTTAGCATAGCATGGCTATGTGACATTGATTGGTTATTGTAGTTTTGTAATATATTTTAAAAATCTGGAAGTGTAAAGCCTTCAACTTTAGTTTTCTTTCTCAAGATTTTTTTTAACTAATCAGAGAACCTTGGGATTCCATATGAATTTTAGGATTTTTTTTTCTTTTACTATTTCTGCAAAAAAATATGATTGGCATTTTGATACAGATTACATTGAATCAGTAGCTTGCCTTGGGTAGTTTGGATAATATGGATTTTTAACAATATTATCTTGTAACTGATGAATATGGGATATTTGCTCATTTATTCATATGTTCTTTGATTTCATTTAGCAAAGCTTTATAGTTATCATACAGTTATCATATCATACAAATCCTTTGCCTGCTTAGTTAAATTTGTTTCTAAGATTATTTGATTCTTTTTGATGCTATTGTAAATGAAACTGTTTATTTTTTTCAGCTTGTTCATTCTTAGTGTATAGACATGAGACTAGTTTTTATGTTGATTTTGTATCCTTAAACTACTGAAAATGTTTATTAGTTATATAGTTTTCTGGTGCAATCTTTCTAGGGCTTTTTAGGTACAAGATCATGTCATCTGCGAACAGATATCATTTTACTTCTTTTCCAAGCTTTGAGTGCTTTTTCCTTTTCTTTTCTAATTGCTCTGACTAGGATTAGATGTAATCAGAGTGGATATCCTTGTCTTTTTCCTAATCTAGAAGAAAAGTTTTCACCATTGAATATGATGTTAATTGTGGGCTATTCATGTACAGCATTTATTATTTTGAGATAGTTTCTTTCTGCCCTGCTTTGTTAAGAGGTTTTATCATTAAAAGATATTGAATTTTGTTGAGTTCTTTTCTACTTCAGTTGAGATGACCATGTGTATTTTGTCCTTAACTTTGTTAATATGGTGTATTACATTGGTTGACTCATATATATTGAACTAACCTTGTATCTCAGCTATAGACCCCACTTAACCATAGTGTATGATTCTCTTAATGTGTTTCTGAATTTGGTTTGCTGGATTTTTGTTTGTTTGTTTGTAGGATTTTTGAGTCAGTATTAATTAGGGGTATTAGTCTGTGTTTTTGCTTTCTTAGTATGTCTTTGATTTTCATATCAGTGTAATGCTAGTCTTATAGAATGAGCTCAGTTCAATTCTTTGGAAGGGTGTAAGGAGAATTAGTGTTAATTTTTCCTTAAATGTTAGTAGAATTCTCCAGTGAAGCCATGTGATCCTGGGCTTTTCTTTGTTGGATGTTTTGATTACTGGTTCAGTCTTCTTAGTAGTCATAGATTTGTTCAGATTTTTTTTTTTTTTTTGTCATCCAGTCTTGGTAGATCCTATGTTTCTAGGAATTTGTCCATTTCTTCTAGGTTATCCAAATTTTGGCATGTAAATATTCATTGTATCTTAGTCTCCATTGTATTTGTGTGGTATCTGCTGTAATTTCCCCTCTTTCAGTTCTAATTTTACTTATTTAACTTTTTGTCTGTTTTTCTTTGTTGTTCTGTCTAAGGTTTAGCCAGAATAGGATCAATTGTATTGATCTTTAAAAAAAGTTCATTCAGTTTTTTTATTATGTTCATAGATTCTATTTTACCTCTGCTCTAGTATTTATAATTACCTTCCTTCTGCTAACTTTGGAAACTTTTTCTGCTTCCATGAGATATAGATTTAAGTTGTTGACTTGAAATTATTCTTCCTTTTATTTTTCTTTTTGGTAAGCATTTTTAGCTATAAACTTCCCTCATCAGTTCAGTCGTTCAGTCATGTCTGACTCTTTGCAATCCCATGGACTGCAGCACGCCAGGCATCCCTGTTCACCAACTCCCAGAGTTTACTCAAATTCATGTCTATCGAGTCGGTGATGCCATCCAACCATCTCATCCTCTGTCATTCCCTTCTCCTCCTGCCTTCAATCTTTCCCAGCATTAGGGTCTTTTCCAATGAATCAGTTGTTCACATCAGGTGACCAAAGTATTGGAGTTTCAGCTTCAACATCAGTCTTTCCAATGAATATTCAGGACGAATTTCCATCAGGATTGACTAGTTTGATCTCCTTGCAGTCCAAGGGACTCTCAAGAGTCTTCTCCAACACCACAGTTCAAAAGTACCAATTCTTTGTCACTCAGCTTTCTTTATGGTCCAACCTTCACATGCATACATGACTACTGGAAAAACCAAAGCTTTGACTAGGCAGACCTTTGTCTGCAAAGTAATATCTCTGCTTTTTAATATGCTGTCTAGGTTGGTCATAGCTTTTCTTCCAAGGAGCAAGTGTCTTTTAATTTCATGACACAGTCACCATCTACAGTGATTTTGGAACTGAAGAAAGTAAAGGCTGCTACTATTTCCATTGTTTCCCCATCTATTTGCCATGAAGTAAGGGGACCGGATGCCATGACCTTCATTTTTTGAATGTTGAGTTTTAAGCCAGCTTTTTCACTCTCCTCTTTCACTTTTATCAAGAGGCTCTTCAGTTCCTCTTCACTTTCTGCCATAAGGGTGGTGTCATCTGCGTATCTGAGATTATTGGTATTTCTCCCAGAAATCTTGATTCCAGCTTGTGTTTCATCCAGCCCTGCATTTTGCATGATGTACTCTGCATATAAGTTAAATAACCAGGGTGACAATATACCGACTTGACGTAGTCCTATCTCAATTTGGAACTAGTCTGTTGTTCCTTGTCCGATTCTGTTGCTTCTTGGCCTGCATACAGGTTTCTCAGGAGGCAGGTAATGTGGTCTGGTATCCCCATCTCTTGAAGAATTTTCCACAGTTTGTTGTGATCCACACAGGCAAAGGCTTTGGCGTAGTCAATAAAGCAGAAGTAGATGTTTTTCTGGAACTTCCTTGCATTTTCCATGATGCAATGGATGTTGGCAATTTGATCTTCCCTCATAGTACTTCCTCATTAAACTTCCCTCATAGTACTGCTTTTGTTGCATCCCATAAGCTTTGTTTTGTTTCCATTTGTCTCAAGACATCTTGGGAAATGTTCCATGTGCACGTGCTAAGAATGCCTGTTCTGCTGTTGTTAGATGGAGTATTCTGTACATGTTTGTTAGGTTCAGTTGGTTTATGGTGTTGTTCAAACCTCTATTATCTTATTGATTTTCTGTATGGTTGTTCTGTCCATATCTAAAACTTGGGTATGAAGTTCTGTCTTTTTTGTGTTGTTGTCTCTATCTTTTGTATTTTATTGATTTTTATATTGATTCTTTGTGAAAGTATATGTAATTTGAGGGTTAATATGTAAAGTGCTACTTAGTACCATTTTAAATGAAGTAACAAGTATGTATTTAATTATATTTATTTGATTGCTGTCTGGAATCAGGGATGATATACGGGCTTGTTAATGAGGACTAAGTAGGATGAAAAAACTATTTGTGATTTTATGTATAATTTGTTTTAATTTCTAATATGATGAATATTGATATAGCTCATAAAAACAAAAGCTCTTTGGGGTCCTCAATAACTTTCAATTTATAAAACATCCCTGAGACAATGTATTGAATTGGCCAAAAAGTTTACTTGGGCTCTTCTGTCTTAAGCTGAATTAACTTTTGGGGCAACCCAACAGATTGAAAAGTGCTCTGTAAAGAAAACCCTCAAAAATTCTTCTTTTTTCCATTGCTTACTCTCCTTCCATCTCTACTTCCATCAGCACAGAGAAATAACACCAGATTTGGTTATTAAGTGAAATAAGATAAAGAATGAAAAATGTATTAGCATAATGCTCAAGAAAGGTTAGCTGTTGTTGTTAGCAGAATCATAATTTAGAATAGGAAACCATATTTTAAAATCATAGTTAAGATATGTACCCATATAGTTTGACTAAAAGCAGACCCAAAGTGGTATTTAGCCATCTACTCTTTTTCTACATGCTATCAAGTGATATTTTTTACTGTTTTTCATTTCAAGCAATTTTGATCAAGTAGCATGCATGTTCAGTTGTGTCCAACTCTTTGCAATCTGATAGGCTGTAGCCCACCATGCTTCTCTGTCCATGCAATTTTCCTGGCAAGAATATTGAAGTGGGTTGCCATTTCCTCCTCTGGGGGTCTTCTGGACCCAGGGATCGAACCTGTGTGTCTTGTGTCCCCTGCGTTGGCAGGCAGATTCTTTACCACTGCATGACCTGATCTCAAAATGCCTTCTTTCTATTTCAAGTTTTTCTTTAAAATAATTATGCATTGTCATTTTGGAGTTGGTGATGGACAGGGAAGCCTGGTGTGCTGCAGTCTATGGGGTTGCAAAGAGTTGAACACGACTGAGTGATTGAACTGAACTGATCTGTCATTTTGGAGAAGAGAATTGTATTTCAGGTACAAATGTAAATTTGTATGAGAACTATTGGCAAGACTTCTGATGAGATTTGTTGGTTAAAAAAAAATCATACTTTGGTAGGCTGTTTAACAAATCACATCCCCAAACCACATCACCTGGCAGTGATTATTTGCAGTCATCTGTAAATATGTGACTTAATTTTAGTTTTTGCACATAGAGGGAAACCAGAAAAAAATGATACTGCAACATGGTCCCATGAAACACTGAAAAATGAAGTAGAGAAACAAGAATGTGGATTGCTTTTTTCTCTAGGCCTTTCAACCTGTCCACCCCAGAATCAAAACTAGACTTTCTGAAAGAATGAAAAATCACAAAATTGCTTATATCATATATACATGATTTATTGGTGATGTAGAATTAATGGACTACCTGCCAGCAAACATCACTGAGGTCAAGTTTACCCTATAACTATTTGATGAACTCTGACTTCATATGAAATGATAAAGGTCAGTAAAGTCCCTCTGTGTTACATGAAAAAGTAAACTTGTACTGATTCAGGGAGTAGTGCAGCAGATACTAAGTACCACAAAAATACACAGAGAGAGAAGCTTTTTTAACATCATCTAAAAGAACATTGGTATTCAAGGTAAGACTAAAGTCCCCTTGATAAGAAAGTGAAGGAAAGTCCATTAATGTATAATAATAGTGGATTACTGTAGTAGTAATAGAAAATATATAAGAATTAAAATTAAATGAATATTTAAACCTGGACAGAATATTTATTGCAGCATTCCAGGTAAGATGAACTGTGGCTGTGTAGAAATTCATCACATACCTAGAGAAAGAACATGTTAATAAAAGGAAGTTGGTTTGTACTGAATGTACAGAAAAGCAGAAGTAACATAAGAAATACTGATAGAACTCATCAAAGTGATAACCAGGGGGGTAGTCTTGACCAGTATGTTTTTAAATTTTATTTATTTATTTATTTGGCTGTGCTGGGTCTTTGTTGCTATGTAGGCTTTTCTCTATGTGGCAAGTGGGGGCTACTCTCTAGTTGCAGTGCACGGGTTTATCATGATCGTGGCTTCTCTTGATGCAGAGCACAGGTTCTAGGGCGCACAGGCTTAGTTGCTCGGCAGCAGGTGAGATCTTCCCAGACCAGGGATCAAACTGATGTCTCCTGCATTGGCAGGCAGATTCTTTACCACTGAGCCACGAGAGAACCCACACCAGCACATTTTGAGTAGTAGAATCCCAAGGGAAAGCTATCCTTCCTAATTTCATTGTATCATTGTTTTAAGATGATGAAATTAACCATTTTAAAAAGAATTTTGAAATCCTTTTTCCTTTATTCTCTGCACACCAAACAAACTTTTGTGAATATGTGGTATTGAGCACAAATCTCTCTACGTGGAAGCACGTTGCTGGTCATGGGAGTACAGTTGATGCCATGAAAATTCAACTCTTTTCCAACCCAGACCACTGTGCTAGAAGGAATAACTATTCTTTCTTGTATATACATCCAGACATTTTCTATATCCACATGTGTCGAAGATTATAATGTTTAAAAATTTCATGATCAACATTCTGTGACATGGCTCCAACTTATCATGTCTGTTCCCTATTGATATGGTGGTGGTTTAGTCGCTAAGTTGTGTCTGACTCTTTGTGCCCCCATAGACTGTAGCCCACCAGGCTCCTCTGTCCATGGAATTTTCCAGGCAAGAATACTGGGGTTGCCATTTCCTTCTCCAGGGGATCTTCCCCACTCAGGGATCAAACCTAGGTTTCCTGCATTGCAGGCAGATTCTTTACCAACTGAACCACCAGGGCATAAATTATTTTTAGTTTTGTTATAGGCAGGATTTCTAATTTTAAAATAATAAACTGTCTTCCATATTTAATGCCCTGTCTCAAAAAAAAAAATGGTTAATATATGACTGTCCCCTAAAGCATGTATCTATTTTCAGTGTGATTACTAAGAGCTGGTGGTTTTTTAAAGTTGAAGAAAAATCCCAAATCAAGATAAATTTACCAAGATGTGTCCATATGAAAGTTCAGGATGAATCCTACATACTAGAGAGGGGCTGAGCCTGCAGATGAGGAAGTATATCAAATCTCAGGAACATTGCTGGGATTAACTCAATTGATGTTAAAAATGATGGTTAATCACTGAGACTAACTCACAAATGTTAATGTCATTAATGATGTAACTGAGTTATATAACAATATTTATGTATGACGTGACACCAAAGGGAATGGCGGATTTCCCATTTGGGGCTCCAAATATATCACTTTGCCTATTGACAACTCTAAATAGGTTTACAGGGACTCTTTACAGTTCTAACTTGTCAGGACACAGAATGCCAGTGGAGCAAAGACTAAAGGGACTTTAGTAGAATGATGCTAAGATGCTGTTCATAAGAATCTAACCAAATAATCTGTGTTACTAAATCTATACATGTTGCTAAATTTTCTTTTTATATTAATTCTAATCTACATGTAGTAAAAAGGTACATTTGACTATAGAACTATTTGGGGATAATGTCCCAAATAAGATAAATCTATATAGTCTTGCAAGTAGAATTGCAAGCATTTTTCACAAATACTCATATGTACCGGTAAAATAGGCTGTCAGTGTTCGGTTGGTTTCAAAATCTCCTAAATTGCTTTGGTGAAATTTCCAGCTTGCACTAAACTCCACGCTTGGAGGGCTAATACTGACCCTGCACCTGTCAGTGAGGCTGCAGATGGTGCACGTAACACACACGATTGCCTTCAAAACAGGAAGGAGGAGGAGATGAAGGAACAGATTGCTCCGTGAAATGAACACACACTTCCAAAAGGCTAATTATTTGTTCCCTAAAACTATTTCCAGCATGTTGCATCCTTAAACACTGAGGCTCATTTCTGCGCATCATTAAAAAGCCAAAGAAAATTTACCACAGCAAATGCAATACATAAATATATTGTGATATCATTCACCAAAATGCATACTTCGTATTCTCTTGGAATTATTGGAGGTTGTGATAGAGAAATGTAGATTATAGATTAAACTTTCACACTTACCTTATGGATAGATGAAATAATATAATGTTGTATAATGGATTTCTGTTCTTTTTTAAACTGAAAAATTGTTATTAGTTTCAGTGGACCTCTTCTTGATGACCAAATTACACCAGAGTATTGACTTAATTAAATTACATTTTAAAAGGAAATGGCTACCAAAAAAACTTTGGCACTGATCTTAAAATAGAAAGTTGAGAAGCATTATCACAAATTATCTAAGGTAGAACTTGTTCTAAAGTAAATGGAAAATTAGTAATATATACATTAGCAAATAAATATATTTAATCAATAGTGACTGTATTAAAGTAGGAAATGGCAACTCACTACAGTATTCTTGCCTGGAGTATCCCATGAACTGAAGAACCTGGCAGGCTACAGTCCATAGGCTCACAAAGAGTTGGACCCAACTGATGTGACTGAGCACAGCATGAAGTGATTGTATATATAATTATTTAGAATATGTATCACTGCTATGTAGTACATTATTATATAATATATATTGCATATATTGTTTTAATGATTAAGAAAAATTTTTTTCCTCATGCCACGTGGTTTCAGAGATTTTATTTAGTTACGCAATCAGGGGCAGAACCCACGCCCTCAGCAGTGAAAGCACAGAGTCCTAAACCCTGGAGAGCCAGGGCATTCACTGTGATATATTCTTATCGCAAATGAAGCTTATAGGGAATTCCATGATGGTCCAGTGATTAGGACTCTGGAGTCATGTATATATACACATGAGGACGAGAAGTACCATGACAAACCCAAAGATTCCAACTATATATCACAGCCCCCAGAACTTTCCCAAGAATCTGTTTGCTTATCTGCATTCATTTCCTAATCCCATCCCTGATCCGTCAGTGTCTGTTCCTAATCACCCCTCTGATGGGCTTCTAATTCTCAAGGGTAACCTAGTTGACATGTATACCATTGAGAGAATTACTCCAATCATTTTGTTCCCAAACTTGAAAACACCTGCATCCACCTTTTCTTACTGCGTTGAATCTTATTCATTTCATCTGTAACTTTGACACCCTCCTTCCTTGGTATCTTATTTCATTGCTGATCACAATTCTCTGGTCTCTTCAGTCTCTTCACTTCTTCATCCTTGTCACCACACATGCTGAGATTTCTAGCAACTTAAATATATTTCTTGAACTTTCATCCCATCTAGTCACCATATAATCTTTCCTCCTACAAACTTCCTGAAAGACTTGTCTAACTTTTCTTTTTCTACTTAACTCTCAAAATTTTCAACCCATCAGAATCTGGCTTCTGCCCTTTCTTAATGATAAGTTTATTTAAGTTGGTTTGTCTTTGAATACTAGTGAGATACATATTTCTTCATATATATCATACTTTACTCATTTTAGTGATTTTGAAATTCTTATCACTTGCCTTTGTTCCAATAGACTTTTTATAGGCGAGGTTTGACAAATATGTATACCTCTTAAACTACTACAGAGAACTGTCACTTTGCAGAGAGTACAAGCCTACCCCTACTTCCAGAGGCATCAGCTCTTCTGACCTTTATCATTATCATTTTTCCTCATCTGTTTTTTTTGACTTTTTTGTTTTTGTTTAATTACAGTTTTACTGAGAATTAATCCACATACTATACAGATCACCTATTTAAGAAGTACAACTCAGTATTTTTAGTATATTCACAGATTTGTGTAGCCATCATATCACGTGGACACAATTTTAGAATATTTTAATCACTTAGAAGTTACCCCTATACCCTTTAGCTCTCATCCCCTATCACCCTACTATTAAGACCTAGGTTTTCCTATTTGAATGTTTCATAAAAATTGAATTATATATGTGATGTTTTGTAACTCATTTGTTTCACTTAGCATAGTGTTTTCAAGGTTCATGTCATAGCATGTCTCAGATTTTCGTTGCATTTTGTGGTTGAATACTATTCCGTTGTATAGATACGCTACATTTTTTTTTTTATCCATTTGACATTTGATTGATACTGAGTTGCTTCCACCATTATTATTAATGTGCTAAGTCGCTTCTGTTGTGTCCGACTCTTTGCAACACCATGGACTATAGCCCACCAGGCTCCTCTGTCCATGGGATTCTCCAGGCAAGAATACTGGAGTGGGTTGCCATTCCCTTCTTCAGGGAATCTTCCCAACTTAGGGATCAAACCCACGTCTCTTATGTTTCCTGCACTGGCAGGTGGGTTCTTTACTACTAGCACCACTTGAGAAGCCCTTGTTATTAATAATACCATTTTAAAAATTGTGTATAAGGTTTTGTTTGAACACTTCAATTATTTTGTATATATACCAAAACTATTTTGATTGCATAGGGTTGAAAATCATGTGATTACATTTTCTTGCCAGCACTTCATTATTTTCTTGAATATGTTATTGTCTTGTTTTCTATCTTAAATTGAAAAGTAACATAAGTTTAGTACCAACTCAGAAATCCAAGAACAGGGCTCAATTATTGATTTATTTATCTCTTTAGCATTTCAGTTACCCAACAAGGCCACGACAACTTGGCAGGCATAATCATATAAAGAAAAAGGAACCTAGTATGGAATCTCAATAGCTGTGAGATCATGAATATGTTAATCTTTCTGAGTCTTATCTTCTTCCTTTTCAGGTAAGAATGATAGTAAAACTAGATCATGTCATCATTAAAAGCTTGTAATGACATACTGAATACAAGTCTTCTGTATAATGTCTAGAGTTCAGGAAATACTGAGAATGACAGGTACTATTCTTGATTATTAGTTTATAAAATTATGAATGAGTAAATTGATGAATGAAGTATAATATAGATGAAATTGCACTGTGTTACATTCTTTTGCTATTCTGAAAGAACACATATATTATGTTTGCAGACCTCATCAAGTAAAAATGATTTTGCTTTCACAGATAAAATAACAGTCCAATGATGGTGAGATTATAACTGTATTACCACTAAAAAAAATTAAATAATTTAAACCAACATAAATTTATGGTGCTAGATATGTACCCTGTTCTGTGAGATGAGACTAAGTCATAAAAAATATACTAAAACTCAGCCCAGAATGTAGACATAAAGTTGTGATTTATTGGCTTTTTCATGTATTCTTACTATAATGATAATCATAGGCTCAATGATTAAAAAGATTTGGGATATGAGAGCAAGTGGAAAGTATCTTTGTGTACTACTTTGCCCAATTAGGCACTCACAGTGGAATTTCAATTCATTTTTTTAACCTTTAATTAGACACAATGAGGACTGTTAAAAAGTATGAAACTACAGCCTTCTTGAAGGCAGCACATGTGCCTGCCCTTATTTTATTTTTTCCTTTTGAATATCTCATTAAGTTCCTTGTACGTGATAAGTGCTCAGTTGTTCAAATACAGGATAAGTCCCCATAAAAGACTTTTTCTGTGTCTTTAAAACCTCAAATTGGAAAGCTATAACTGAAAATTGATGAGAGACATGACAGCTGAGACTGGACCACATGAGTCTTACAGAGATTGTTTTGATACTATGCAACCACTGTGAAACTTGTCACCATTTCCCAAAGATGAAGGAAGCAGCAGCTAGGAGCCAAAGAGGACAGGTTTGAGGTGACAGAACTCTGGCAAAAGCCATGACAGGATGGGGCTGCTGCTCTGTTAGACAGTTGTCTAAAGAGGCACTTGCTCCCTTTGGGAATCACTAAAGGTATGTGGGAGTAATCAGAGCCACAGAAAGGTTAACTATTACCTTGATACATCAAAGTTTCTTCTTACCTCCCTCATTTCTTTCTTCATCCCTTTCTTCCTTAACTCATTCCCATAGAGAAAAAAGAAAACATGCCTACCTCTCCCATCCTCCACTTCCATCTTAATTGCTCAATTATTTTTCAAATATCAGAGTCTATATAAATTATATTTATATTGCCCTATAATTAATTAAGTATTCTTCATGGAAGAGAGAGATGGGGGTGGGAGAGATGGCGATTTTATTGAGACAGTCATTACCTCCACTTATGTAATTGAGTATCAACAGTTGTCAAAAATTTGTGTAACAAAGAAAATGAGATTTTAGTATAATGTTGAAAATTATAGTGATTTCAAATTCTGGTTTGAAGGTGGTGGTGTAAAACCAGGATTCCTTCTTATCCTTTGAAATCATCCATAAGGTGGCATGGTGGTAAAGAATCCACCTGCCAGTGCAGGAGACACAAGAGATGCGAGTTCAATCCCTGGGTCGGGAAGATCCCCTGGAGGAGGAAATGGCAACTCACTCCAGTATTCTTGCCTGGGAAATCCCATGGACAGAGGAGCCTGGTGGGCTACAGTCCACGGGGTCTCAAAGAGTCGAACATGACTGAGCATGCATGCATATAAGCAACAAGGGGAACTAGAAATGAAAATGCAAACTCCATTTCTGTTTTTATTTTTAGTGGATCAATAACAGAACTAAAGGAAGAATTTAATTTTTCTTCCTTCATTTTGGAGTAAATTGAGACTTTCAAAAACTGAGTTACAGGGTGGTCTTACTTAGGAGTTTCCTGGTAGGAAAACACACACACATACTCAACTGAGAACATCAAGAGTTCAAAGTAATAAGTCCTAGGAGCGAGACAGTTATTTTCTGCCAATTATATTTCTCTCACCACTGAATAAGAGTCTAGAAGTCTGTAATTTATAACTCTTATAGATGCACAACCTCAAAGTCCATGTAGATTTTTTTTAAACATTTAGTGCTACTTCCAAGCTGTTCCTAGCTAAGCAATCAAAGCTTCTGAGAGGTAAATCCTATTAGCTGTTTAAAAGTTTAACCTAAATATATCTCTTTATAAAATCACCAAGTTGAATATAGAAAGTCTAACTCTCCTTGGACGAAATAACATCTGTCAATTCAGATCTTGATGCTGAAAACCTATGAAGCTTTTTGACCAGGTAGGGATACTCAAAGGCAGAGATGACTAAAAGTTAAAAATTGCTATGAGTAAATTTGAATAGAGTACTGAATGATACATTTCTGAGAATCTAAATTTCACTAGTATGGAATTGGGCACAAAAGCACTCTCTCTCTGAAATTGGGAGTGTTGTGGGCAAGGTATATGAGCAGGACAAAGAAAGTGCTGTTTCTTGTTTTGAGAGAAATAAATCTCTCACAAACTTATAGTACACTGGTTCTCAACCCTTGGTATACATTGGAATCACCCAGTGAGCTTTTTAAAAATATGGATTCGAAGATACCAGCTTCAGAGACTAACGTATTTGGTCAGGGTCACAGTCATGGTATTGTTAGATTTTAAATTTCTCTAAGTGATTCTAGTGTGCAGCTAGTTGTACACTATTATGTTAAAGCAGTAGTCCCCCAAATTTGGTCATATTTGAATCATCTGGAAAGCTTTCAAATATTCTGATGTCCTGGTCTTATGCAAGATTGATTAGATTGGAAAGTCTCAGTATGGGAGTCAAGAGTCAGTATATATATATATATTACAATCTAAAGGTGATTCTGGTTTGAGAACCACTGATTAGACAAGTAAAGAAATGAGGATGACATTAGATATGCAACCCACCTGAGCTACACAGCTCTGATAACAGCTGCCTATGTGATGTTGGTCATTAGTTCCTCCATCCACAAAATAAGTCCAGTGATACTCTTCCAAGATTGCTAGGAGGTGAAAGTAGAATATAGGCTACAGTACACTTTTGATAATTTAATTCTAATGTGATGGCTTCCATAATACTTTTTTTATAAGAACTATTTTATTTCAACATAATCATAGTAATATTTCACATATCTCCAGTTGTCTCCTAAGTCTGTCTACAGTAACAAGTCCCCTTTCTCCAATTATTTTCTAAATATATATTTTTATGGTTGGTTGGTTTGTATCAGAAAACAAAGTCGCATGTTACATTTAGTTGAATTTTCTCTTCAGCCTTCTAAAATCTGGAACAATTCCTGCTTAATTATTTGTTTGTTTGTTAAAGAAACCAGATCATTTGTTCTGCTGAAGTTCCCACATTTTTCTATTTACTTCCCTATGATATGATTAAATTTAACATTTTCATCCAGCCCCTGCCCTGTTCATTTCAGTCGCTCAGTCGTGTCCGACTCTGCGACCCCATGAATTGCAGCACGCCAGGCCTCCCTGTCCATCACCAACTCCCGGAGTTTACCCAAACCCATGTCCATCGAGTCGGTGATGCCATCCAGCCATCTCATCCTCTTTCGTCCCCTTCTCCTCCTGCCCCCAATCCTTCCCAGCATTAGGGTCTTTTCCAATGAGTCAACTCTTTGCATGAGGTGGTCGAAGTATTGGAGTTTCAGCTTCAACATCAGTCCTCCAGTGAACACCCAGGGCTTATCTCCTTTAGGATGGACTGGTTGGATCTCCTTGCAGTCCAAGGGACTCAAGAGTCTTCTCCAACACCACAGTTCAAAAGCATCAGTTCTTCAGCACTCAGCTTTCTTTACACATCCATACATGACTATGGAAAAACCATAGCCTTGACTAGACGGACCTCTGTTGACAAAGTAGTGTCTCTGCTTTGTAATATGCTGTCTAGGTTGGTCATAACTTTCCTTCCAAGGAGTAAGCATCTTTTAATTTCATGGCTGCAATCACCATCTGCAGTGATTTTGGAGCCCCCCAAAATAAAGTCTGACACTGTTTCCACTGTTTCCCCATCTATTTCCCATGAAGTGATGGGACCGGATGCCATGATCTTAGTTTTCTGAATGTTGAGCTTTAAGCCAACTTTTTCACTCTCCTCTTTCACTTTCATCAAGAGGCTCTTTAGTTCTTCTTTGCTTTCTGCCATAAGGGTGGTGTCATCTGCATATCTGAGGTTATTGATATTTATCCCAGCAATCTTGATTCCAGCTTGTGTTTCTTCCAGCCCAGTATTTCTCATAATGTACTCTGCATAAAAGTTAAATAAGCAGGGTGACAATATAGACTGGTTATTAGATTTAGAACCATGATAAATATAAAGAATACTTTATAGGTGATGTTGTGCACTTCCTGTTGCATCGAGACACATATGTCTGCTTATCTCTCTTTTAATAATGATAAAATGGATTAGTCCGTTCAAAGTGCTGTAAGTTAAATTCATCTATCACATAGTTTGCCACTGTGCACGTGCATGCTAAGTCACTTCAGTCATGTCTGACTTTTTGTGGCCTCCATGGACTGTATCCCGCCAGGCTCCTCTGTCCATGGGATTCTCCAGGCAAGAATACTGGAGTCTGTTGCCATGCCCTCCTCCGGGGGTCTTCGCGACCCAGGAATGGAACCTGCGTGTCTTATGTCTCCTGCATTGGCAAGCGGGTTCTTTACCACTAGCACCACCTGGGAAGCCTAGTTTCCCTTTAGGTCTTTTAAAACTCTATAAAGCTTTTTTTAAAAAATTTAAAAGTAATTAGCCCCCAACTAAAATAAATAAATTTATTTAAAAAAAAGAAAAAATAAAATACTGCAAAGACTAAAAAAAATAAAAATAAAAATAAAATAATTTATGTATTTACTTTATTATTTTTATCTGTGCTGGTCTTCCTTGCTGCACTCGAGCTTTCCTCTAGTTGTGGCAAGCAGGGGCTACTCTCTAGCTGTGGTGCGTGGGCTTCTCATTGCAGTGGCTTCTCTTGTGCTTTTGCAGTGGCAAAGCACAGGCTCAAGGCACCCAGGCTCGGTAGTTGTAGCATGTGGGCTTAGTTGCTCTACAGCATGTAGAATCTTCCCAGCGGTCCAGTGGTTAAGAATCTGCCTGCTAATGCAAGGGACTTTGATTTGATCCATGATCTGGGAAGATTCCACATCCGATTAGGCTTGTACTTGAATATTTTCAGCAGCCCAGGATGATGTTTGTTTAGGATCATGTTTCATCAGGAGTTGTGTCTTGTAATTCTATCATTCCTTTAGCATTTATTAGCTAAAATTCTTCTATAAAAGACTTTGCCTCATCAACTATTTGTTACCCTGAACTGAGACAAATTCTGATTTATTGTTCTTTAATTACCTGTTTTCAAACAATGAATTGATGTCTTGGCACACCCAACGAGTTTCTTTGTTGTTGTTATCATTACAAATTGCAGGTTATCTATATAATATTTATTAGCCTTGCCACATGCTTCGTCATACCATTGTTTTCACTCTTTTTGGGAGGATGGGAGTCAAAGTATATTCCAAGCTACAGTGACCATTATTCTGATTTTACCAGGACTGAGGGCTTCCTGGGACATGGGACTTTAAATTTTAAAATTAGGACAGTTCTGGTCCATCCTGTGCCAAAGCTCTGTTGAATTGAATGCAATTTGTTTTTTAACTCTAGTTGTTATACTAAACTTCAAAAGACTTAAGTTTTTCTTCATTTGATGATTGAATTATCAACAGAATTTTTCAGATTATTAAATGGTGAAGTGAGATCTGAGGCAACTCAGAAGAAAAACCAAAAATAAAAGACAAGAAAGATGGATATGAAGGTAAAGAATTGCCTCAAACTTGAACAGCTGGCAAAAGTCCATCCCTAATTCTGCCATGTTTTGCTCAATATGAGTATAGGGAATTACTTTCCATTTACTGTCCCACCTCTTATATTTCCCACTCATCTCTCTTTCTCTTTCATCCTATATACAGCTGTGCTGTGCTAAATTGCTTTAGTCGTCTCCGACTCTTTGCGACCCTATGAACTATAGCCTGCCAGGCTTCTCTGTCCATGGGATTCTCCAGGCAAGAATACTGGAGTGGGTTGCCGTGCCCTCCTCCAGGGGATCTTCCAGGCCCAGGGAATGAACCCATGTCTCCAGTGGCTCCCGCATGGTAGGCAGATTCTTTACTGCTGAACCACCAAGTAAACCCATCTGTACCCAGCAGAGATTACTATATCCTGTTGTACTCTCTGCTAGACTCTCAGTTGAAGAAAACTGCAGCTTCTGAAATGGTTTCCTTCATTTTACTGCCTTATCAACTCTCACAAAACAGTGACTGAATACTTATAGTGCTCTTTGTAAAGAGCACTTTGTCTTTATTGTTTGTTCTTTGTCTTTATTGTTTTTTATTTTCTTTGATGAGTGTTATTTAAACTGGTATGATACTTCAGGATATTATTATTATTCAACACTTAGCATAAGAATCAGAATACAAAATCATTGGTGACTAACGTAACAAGATTAGGGGTAATAGAATATCAGATTGGGCTATTAGAAACTTTCTGTTTTCAGTTACTTTATAATACTTTCAAAAGACTGGCAGCCATAACTTAATATATCTGTATCTGAAAAAAAGATGACCATACACAAAATATAGTATTTCTGTAAATGCCAAGGAAAATCTTTAAGGATCAAACAGTAAAGAGATGATGTTATAATTAGCTCCATAATTTCATAAGCCTGCTCTGTATAATCAGATACATAGTACAGAAAATAATTGTGACAATATGGTAAAGATAATTTAAAATCACTTAAATTAATCTTTAAAATTAGTGCAAAAGACATTTAAAATATAATGTCCAGCAAAGTTAAGGGTTTAAAATGATAATTTCCTTCTATTTGAAGTACATTACGTAATTAAAACTTTTCTCCTTAGTCGATTAACTTGACATTAATTCTCTCCCTCTGACCCTTCTCTTATGGCTACCATTCTCCCAATTAGGAAACCTGAAAGTTATTTTCTGGAAAAATGATTAGAAGAGTCTCCTGATTCAGGGTTAAAAGTCATTCCCGTCTAGCAGAATTGGGTAAGGAGAGATAGGAAGCTGAACATAGTGGCAGTCAATGGCAGTCTGTAGAGTGAAGGTCAAATCTCCATCACCTTCCCCCTTTCCAGCTTTGTAAAGCTTTTAAAGTAGGAACTCCAGGCAAGATTATGAAGAATTATATTCTAAGAATACTCACTGACCATGGTGATAAGACTTGTAGCTTCTAAACTTTTGAGGATTCTCCAATTTAAAACTCATCACCCAATCACTACACTGTGAATTCTATCTGTAAATAAACCTCTTTATACACACATAGTCATGTTTTCAACCTCAGATGATTGATTACACATTTGAAAAAAGCCTCTAAGGTTAAAGACTAGCATCTAAAAAACAGCAAAAAAAAAAAAGTTAAATTAGTAAAAATAGAAATAATGTGCAGACTATAAAATAAGTTCAAATTTGTCATAATTAGCAGCATCATTGTAATATTATAAATGAAAGTATAAAGCATTTTAATAAAATAGTAAGAAAGGGATCTTGGAAATTGAATATACGTTAACTGACATTAGAACTAAATGTGTGTGCTAGTTGCTCAGTCATGTCTGACTCTTTGCAACCCTGTGGACTCTAGCCCACCAGACTCCTTTGTCCATGGAATTTTCCAGGTAAGAATACTGGAGTGGATAGCCATTCCCTTCTCGAGGGCATCATCCCAACCCAGGGATCGAATCCGAGTCTGTTGCATTGCAGGCAAATTCTTTATCATCTGAGCCAAACTAAATGCAGAGCTAAAAAATAAAGTTGAGAACATTTCTCCAAAAGTAAAGGGAAAAGAAAAAAAGATGGGAATTAGCAGATAAAAGAAATGAATATCTAATTGTAAATCATAATCTATTTATAGAAATTTTAGCAGTGGAGGAGGGAAATGGAGAAAAGAGAATGTAACAAAATTTTTCAGAATGAACAACATCAGTTTTTATGTGAAAGAGCCCATTTAGTGCCCAAGACAGTGAGAGTAGTAATAAATAGCATCCTTACATCATGTCCATTATGTCAATAACAATGGCATAAATATAGAGAAGAATATTCCCTCAGTGAGGGTAGGCAAGTGCAAGTTACACAAAGTAGCAACTGGATTGATCATTGCTGAAGTCCCATATCTACATGGTGACGCCTTCCTTCCTTAATCTACTTTTTTTTTTTAATAAATTTATTTACTTTAGTTGGGGGCTAAATACTTTACAATATTGTAGTAGTTTTTGCCATACATTGACATGAATCAGCCATGGGTGTACATGTGTTCCGCATTCTTAACCCCCCTCCCACCTCCCTCCCCATCCCATCCCTCTGGGTCATCCCATTGCCCCAGCCCTGAGCATTTGTCTCATGCATTGAACCTGGAATGGTGTTCTGTTTCACATTTGATAATATACGTGTTTCAATGCTATTCTCCCAGAACGTCCCACTCTCACCTTCTCCCTCAGAGTCCATAAGACTGTTCTATGCATCTGTGTCTCTTATTCTGTCTCGCATATAGGGTTACCGTTACCATCTTTCAAATTCCATATATATGCATTAGTATACTGTATTGGTGTTTTTCTTTCTGGCTTACTTCACTCTGTATAATGGGCTCCAGTTTCATCCTTAATCTACTTTTAGTCGTAAGCTTGAAGTTTATGTCATCAAGCGAGTATCTCTCTTGAAAAAGCATGCATTTTCATAGAAGCCTGATCAAAAAATCTTAATCTGTGTAGTCATGTGAGGAGATAATATTCTTGTTCCCCTACCCCTATCTTACCCCTTCTCCCTTCCCTCTCCCCTCTCCCCAATGGCAGCCGCTAGTTTGTTCTCTCCAGATCTGTGAGGCTTTCTTTTTGGCTATATTCACTAGTTATATTTTTTAGATTCTACATATAACTTGTACAATATTTGTATTTCTCTGACTTATTTCACTATGTGTGATACCCTCCAAGTCCATCCACATTGTTGCAAATGGCAAAATTTCATTCTTTTTTATGACTCAGTGTATGTATATGTGTGTATATATATATGTATACACGCACACACATATATGCATATACCCATCATCTGTTGATGAACACTTAGCTTGCTTCTATATCTTGGCAATTGTCAGTAATGCTGCTATGAGCGAATGAACATTTGGGTGCATTTATCTTTTCTAATTAACATTTTGGGTTGTTTTTTTTTTTTAATATAAACCCAGGACTGAAATTGCTGGGTCATATGGTAGTTCCATTTTTGGTTTTCTTTTTTTTTTTCCCTTTTTTGTTTTCTTAGGAACTTCCATACTGTTTCCCATAGCAGCAGTACCAATTTACATCTCTACCAACAGTGTACCATGGTTCCCTTTCTCTACATCCTCATCAACATTTTTTATTTGTTGTTTTTTTTGATGATAGCCATTCTGACAGATGTGAGGTGATATCTCATTGTGGTGTTGATTTGCATTTCTCTGATGATTAGCAATAATGAGCATCTTTTCATGTGCCTGTTAACCCTCTGTATGTCTTCTTTGAAAATATATCTTTTCAGGTCTTCTGCCTATTCTTTAATCAAGTTGTTTTTGATGTTGAGTGTATGGCTATTTATGGATTTTGGATATTAACTCCTTATTGGTCATATCAGTTGCAAATATCTTCTATTTCAGTAGGTTGTCTTTTCATTTTGTCAATGGTTTCCTTTGCTATGTGAAATCTTTTAAGTTTAATTGCATCCCATTTGTTTATTTTTGCTTTGATTTTCTCTGCTTTTGGAAACAGATCCAAAAAAATAGTTACAATTTATGTCAAAGAATGTTCTGTCCATGTTTTCTTCTAGGATTTTTGTGGCTTCTGGTCTTATGTTTAGGTCTTTAATCCATTTTGAGTTTATTTTTGCATATGGTATGAGAAAATGTTCTAATGTCAGTATTTTATATTTTTTGAAAGTTCTTGACATCTTATCACTTATGTTAGTGTTTCATATTCATTAATTCCTGCTTTGAGATTTTTAAACTGTTGAAAATATGATTTTGTTATTCTATTCTACTAATAATATGCATTGTCCACACTAGGGATCAGCAAACTCTGTTCAGAGTCTGGATATGACTATTTCAGGTTTTGTGGACTGTGTGATGTTTGTTACAGCTGCTCAACTCTACCTTTGTATCTCATGAAAGCATCCATAGACAGTATAGAAAAGGATAAATGCAGAATGTGTTCCAATAAAACTTTATTTACCAAATTACAAAAATCAACAGCAGACTGGATTTGGCCTGGGGGCCTTTAACCTCTAGTCTGTACTCTCATTACTTAAAGTGTGTTCCATGGACCAGTGAAATCATCATTACACAGGAGTTTATTAGAAATGTATGTTCCAAATCAGAGCTGGAGAATCAGAATCTGCAGCTTCACAAGATCTCCAGGTGAAGTTTGAGAAGGACTGGTCTATACTGTAAATTATTTGGATTCTTTATGTTTGCTTGTGTACATACTCTTAGGCAACAAAAGTTCTAAGAATGAAAGTGGTTTTTCTAGTACAAGGATTAAGGAATTATTAACTACCTCCCCAAGTGCTTGTGCTAATTCAGTGTGTAAGAATAAATACTGGATAACACCTTTCAGGGAACTATTCTGTGAGAAGCATTGTTAACACATTTGTGATCTATATAACAAATCTCTAAGGTATGTGTTACTAATCTCATTTACATATGAGGAAATTGAAAAAAATAATTTGCTCATGGTCACAGATCCCAGAAATGAAGAAAATGAGAAATATTATACAGATTGTAAATATTGTAACATCTGATTCATATTCTGTTATATCAGTCTATCCATATTGAGCTGTTTTTCTGTTGAAGTACAGTTGAGTTTGTGTTTGTGTGTATATACATGGTCTGCAACTCCTATTATTTATTTAGGATACAATCTAAGAAGAGAAATGATGTTATTAAATGGTAGTTAATGTAATTAAAGCTCTTCTTTTATAAATTTATTTATTTTATTTTTGGTTGTGCTAAGTCTTCGTTGATGTTCACAGGCCTCCTCTAGTTGTGGCATGTGGGGGCTACTCTCTCATTGAGGTGCGTGGGCTTCTCGTTGTGGTGGCTTCTCTTGCTGCAGAACACGGGCTCTAGAGCCTGGACTCAGTAGCTGAGCATGGATTTTTTTTTTTTCTGAGCATGGATTTAGTTGCCCTGCGGCATGTGGAATCTTCCCAGACCAGAGATCAAACTCGTGTTTCCTGTACTGGTAGACAGGTTCTTAACCACTGGACCACCAGGGAAATTCAAATTAAAGCTCTTGATGCATCAAAAATAGTTAAGGCACATTCTGTGTAGTTCCACAACCACTGACAGTAAAGAGAAATACTTCTATAACTCTATCCACATCACCCCATAGTATTATTTATTCTTATAATTTTATATTCCACACATTTAAAAAGATAATACATTTAATTTTATATATGCTTATTAAGAGAACACAATTTGAGTTTATTAGAAATCATAAACTTTAATTGTGTTATCTTAATAAGCATATATATATTTTTTGAGAAATTACGATTTTATGCCCTCTTACACATTTTCTACAGATGTTAATAGAATTATTCAATGATTAACATTTTTTGTTGCACACATACAATTTTTCACATTGTTTGCTTTTAAAACAAAATGACATAAGTTACATTTAAAATAAAGTCGCTTTTGATTTTTAGTATATAGAGGTATTAAATTTTTATGCACAAACATTGGCCTCCAGATATAACTGAGTAATTTGTATTATACAAACTTTCTACTCCTCAGTATATAAGTATAAATACACAATTCGATAAACAAAGCTGATACTTGAAGACTTTGGGACAACAAAGATTTGAAAAGTTTCTGTTTTCTGTAAGTGGCCCATGGTCAAAACAATGGTGAAAAAATAAATAAATAAATACAGCATAGCAAATTTTATCCTGGAGTCACTCAGCTGTTCCATGTGCCAAGATAGGGTCATAAGCCCAAATGTGAATCATGAGTAATGAAAGAAAAAGAGTCTACATAATTTGCTTTCTGCAGTAAACCCCAGCGTCTGAAGCCAGACTCATGGTCCTGAAAACTGTAGCTACCTGTGCCTTTAAAAAACAAACATAAACAAACAAAAAACTGGGATTCTGTAAACCAGAGGGAAAAAAAATGACTACTGGGAAAAACACCAGAGGATCTGCACAGTCTTTTCCTTTTGGAATCAAACATCCAAGCACCCCTTTGTCCAACAGTGTGAAAAAGGATAGCAACCAGAAGATTAGAAGTAATACCTCGAATCACAGTGAAATGTAAGGTGAATTTTTGTTGTCATGAATATGGCAAGCATACTTCATCTATTATTCTCCAGAGAATTGATTGTGCTAATAATAAGACATTATAAAAAATATATGTGAATGATTATTTATAAAAAAGAAGTTTGGGTATTTATAATTTTCAGAGTCTTTGTATCCTGAGTAAAATATAAAAGAATCAATTGACAAACTGTAATATATGTTGTCCATGGGGTTTCAAAGAGTCGGACACAACTGAGCAACTGAACTGAACTGAATATATCATCAGTGGATTGATAAGTTTCTTTTACAAAGCAAAAACTAACAAATCAACAGTTGTCCTATAGACCTCCCTGGTGGCTCAAATGGTAAAGTGTCTGACTACAATGTGGGAGACCCAGGTTCGATCCCTGGGTCGGGAAGATCCTCTGGAGAAGGAAATGGCAACCCACTCAAGTACTCTTGCCTGGAAAATCCCATGGACGGAGGAGCATGGTAGGCTACAGTCCATGGGGTTGCAAAGAGTCGGACACGACTGAGTGACTTCACTTAACTTTTATAGATTGGTAAAAATCATTTTAAGAAGTTATGACCAAAAAAGAACTTATTTAAAAATTACCAAAGAATAATAAAATATTGTAATTAATAGGAATGCAAGACCTTCCCTGGCCATCTACTGGTTAGAACTGCCATGGATCAGAGTTCAATCCCTGGTTGGGGAACTAAGATCCTGCACGCCATGTGGCATAACTAAAAAAAAAAGAAAAGAAAAGCAAGATATTTTAGGAGAAAGCAATGAAAAATTACTGAAGAATGTACAGGAAGACCTTCAAAGTGTAAAGCTATATTTCTTTTCCTGCTGGAAAAATTGAGCCATAAACCCAAGTATCATAAAAATAGCAGATTTTCTCAAGGTATTCCTCCCATTAAGAAAGGAGAACCTTGCCAAGGTGGGCCAGAAATACGAGATAAAAGAACAAGGAGAAGAGCTTTGAAGTGTGATGGGATGTGCACACCATTGCTGGCTTTGAAAACAAAGGAAGGTGGGGAGGGAGGTGGGAGGGGGGTTCAGGATGGGGAACACATGTAAACCCATGGCTGATTCATGTTAATGTATGGCAAAAACTACTACAATATTGTAAAGTAATTAGCCCCCAACTAAAATAAATAAATTTATTAAAAAATAAAAGAAAACAAAGGAAGGAACCACAAGACAAGGAAAGCTGCATCTCCAGCAGCTAGGAACAGCCCTCAGCTGCCAGCCAGCCTGGAAACGAGACTTCAGTCCTACAAATGCCAGGAACTGAATTCAGCCAAGAACTCAAAGAAGAGGATTGTCCCCTGGAGCTCCAGGGAGGAATGTAGCCCTGCTGTCACCCTAATTTCAGCCCGGTAAGACCCAGGTCAGACTTCTGATCTTCAGACCTGTCAGAACATAAATTTGTGGTATATGAAGCTGTGGTAATTTGTTAAGACAGTAATAAGAGACTGAAACTGAAGGCTATAGTATGATGCTGGCATAGGAATAGACAAAGTAATACATGGAGCCAAATAGAGTCTGGAAATAGATCCATGTATATAATCATTATTATGTGAGAAAAAGTGACATTTTAAATTATGAGAAAAAGAATATGTGATTTGACAGAGTTTAGACCAGTTGACTATTGTGAAAAAAATGTTTGATACTTTTCCCTTCAGAAAAATTAATTCATAATGAAACAGAGGTTAATAGAAAACATAAGTGAATATGTTTATGATCTTATGTTACAAAATTTATTTTTAAACAGACACAGAAAAAACTTGAAGGAAAAGACTGAGAAATGTGACTTCATTAAAATTAATCATATACATGGAAAGGTTTAGTCACTCAGTTGTGTCCAACTCTGTGACCCCATGGACTGTAGCCTAGCAGGCTCCAGTTTTTTGTTTGTTTGTGTTTGTGTTTGTCCACGGGATTCTCCAAGGCAGGAATACTGGAGTGGATTGCCATTTCCTTCTCCATGGGATCTTCCAGACCCAGAGACTGAACCTGGGTCTCCTACATCACAGGCAGATTCTTTACCAACTGAGCCACCAGGGAAGCCCCATTCATACATGAAACAAGAAAATCTAAACAATTTTGAATAATTCAAGATGCAGAGAGAAAGCATATATATAAATAATAATTTCTATATTATCTAAGTAATTATTGGAAATCAAAAAGAAAAGCAGAAGCCAATGAATGAAAACAGAAATACAGGCAAAAATAAAATGAGAATCAAATAAAGAGTGATTTAAGTTATAAAAAAGATATGTGAAACGAGAGTCGATTCTGTTAGTTATCACGAAAGGGCAAATTAAAAGTAACAATACGGGACTTCCCTGTAGTCCAGTGGTTAGGGCTCCAAGCTTCCAATGCAGGGGGCAGGTGTGGGTTTGATCTCTGGTTGGGGAACTAAGATCCCTAGTGCTGTGTGGTGTAGCCAAAAAATGAAAGTGCCAGTGAGGTTATTCTCAACCATTAGATTGGCAATGATTCAGACCTTGGAAAATAAATGTGTTGATAAGGGTTCAATATAGATTCCAGGGAAACGGTAACTCCTATAATCCTGTTGTGTGCGAACCTAAGTTCAAACAATTTGACAGGTAATTTGACAGAATATATTAGAAGTAAAATCATGCAGAAATTCTAAGTTTCTGTATTAGGGAAAAAATACCTGAACATGAAGATTCTATACATGGATGTTCATTTCAATATTATTCATAATAAAAACTACTTGCAAGACCATCAAAGATAGTATAGCTCAGTTCACTGGGGTATATCCATTTCACAGAGTGCCATGCAGTAATTAGAATAAATGACCAAAGTGTATGACACAGACAGAACTTCAAGAAACATTGCTTGGAGACAAACCATGTTGAAAATGATGTGATGTATGGAAAATATATACAAAAATGCTATGAATTTCCATGAGTATATAAATAGATATTTGTGTAAGTATATGACTCAAGTTCCAATATGTTAGATATCAATTTATAATAACTGATTAACTCCAAGAAAGGAAGAATGGGCATGAAGAAGAGTAAGGAAAATTGTCCATAAAAAGTAGTCAGAGGGGACTTTAGCCTTCTTTGGGAGATTTAAACTATTTACCAAGAATATATGTTCAAAGACTGTGTATGTGTGTGCTTGCTAAGTCGCTTCAGTCGTGTCCAACTCTAGCCCACCAGGCTCCTCTGTCCATGGGGATTCTCCACACATGAATACTCAAGTGTGTTGCCATGCCCTCTTCTAGGGGATCTTCCCCATATGTACAATTATAAATTAAGCAAAAATACTCCTTTCACTATTACTATATATTTACAAATGTTGACAGCATTATTCTGCACCACCTACAGAATGAGTCGTGTAAAACTTTTTCTTCCTAGAAATAAGAAAAGTATTTATTCATGTAAGTAACCTAATGATTATGTTTTCCTTTCTTTCACAAGAGTAAACTAACTTTTCATCACATTTTTGCTACAAGTTCTAGGAATTTGGAGTCAGATTCCTTGCTTAAAATTCAGTATTTGAATTGTCCAGATTTCTAAAATTCCACAATATCTGCTATCTGATATTTAACTTTGTCATGACCTTCTTTTAGATAGAGAATGGTTCTTATTTTGAAATCTTTTTTTAACACTCCCCCCCCCCACATCCATTACCATGGGCAATCTCTTGGGGGAGGAGAGTTAAATTTTAAAAAAGTATTTTTGAATAATGTAAACATAAGTTGACCAACAAATGTATCATTCCGAAATTTAGTAGGAAGTAATCAAATTTGTAGACATGATAAGTAGTCTTCATATAGTTAAAGAGATTGTCGTTTTGAAAATAGAGTGAGTAAGAAAGCATCAGGCCTTCCCTGGTGGCTCACAGTAAAGAATCCACCTGCAATGCGGGAGACCTGGGTTCGATCCCTGGGTTGGGAAGATCCCCTGGCGCAGGGCATGGCAACCCACTCCAGTGTTCTGCCTGGAAAATCCCCATGGACAGAGGAGCCTGGTGGGCTACAGTCCATGGGGTCACAAAGAGTTGGACACGACTGAGTCACTAAGCACAGCAAGAAAGCATCTGTTTTGAAGAAAACCTAGATTCAGTGAGCTGAAGACATAAGGACGTGGATTTCATCTTTTAATTGTTTTCCCCCCAGATAGAATCAGGCCAACTCTCTCCCTCTTTCACATCTATGTTGTGTCCATTGTCACCTCTAAACCAGCCTATTTACAATGCTAATCTCCCTTTGAACCACCTCTGTATTGCACTCTTTTTATCCTGTTCTTATTTCATTTTCCTCTTTCTTCATAAAACTTACTGACTTCAGTATTCTGCATGGTTCAATATAGTTCCACTAACCACATGTGACCATTAAAATATCAATTTGAATGAATCAAGTGTAAATAAAATTTCTAAAATATCTACTTACCAGCACTAGCCATGTCCTGAGTGCTCAGTAGCCACATGCGGCTACTGTCTACCATATCGTACAATGCAGATATTCCAGGACAGTTTAATAATTGCAGAAAGTTCTACAGGACAGCATTGTACCATATAATTTATCGTGTTTACTGCCATTCAGTTAGAATGCCAGCTCCATTAAGACATGCCCTGAAAATAGTAGACCTTCGATAATATTTGTTGAATGAATGAAGGAAGGAAAATAATGAGAAGTTATAAGAATTAAGCAGTCTGGATCTGACTGGGTTGTACATAGTACATACCCAATAGTACTCAGTAGGCACAAAGGAAAACTAGGAGATTTAGAATAAGTGATTATAGATACTGGAAAGAAAAAACCTTTCTCTAAGATCATTGTAATGGAATTAATATTGGGTCTGATTTATGTCTCCCTGAAATAAAGGTTTTGATAAACCAGCCAGGTGGATGTCAAGTTTGATTCAGAATTCTTAGCAGTGAGTTTGGAGATAGCTAGGTTTAGAAATCATGACAGAGATTTGGTTTGAGTACCCTGAGGATATGAGCTTTATCAAATGAGTCTATGCCAGTGGAAAGCGGAAGAAAGTTGAAAACAGAATGTTGGAATCACACCAAATCTTAATCAATAAGGCATTTTTCCTTGGTTTTTAGATAGATTTCAAAAAGCCTTTTGGAATAAAGACCATTTTATTTATTGTATTAACAAAATTGCATTATATAAAAGTGACCACAGTGAAAAATTAAAAGACATTATGTTTCCATCACAATTAGTACATGAGTCTGTCTCTAATTGGCTTTGTCTCTTATTGTTAACAACTTTGTAGAGATGTTTATGAGCACCAATAAGGAAACCTTATTTATTCTTTTTTGTTGTTGTTTAGTTATTTAATTATTTTAGTGATAACTTTTTGTTCTGTTTATTCTTTAGTGATCTTGTTCCTACAGTATATCAAGCATATTTTTCTTTTACAAACTGGCAATACTTCATTTCAAATCTGTGAAAAATAGAGGATATTTTGATAAATGAATATAAGATTTACCCCAGCAACAATCTGAGAGGCACTTGTTAGTGTATAATTGTATATATGTTTGTATATATGTATGTATGTATCTTTATTGAGTTATAATTAGCATATAACATTTTGTAAGTTTAAGGTGTACATCCTGTTGATTTGACACATTTGTATATTGTAGTATGATTACCATGTAGCGTTTAGCTAACACTTCCATCTTGTCCCATAATTACCATTTACGTTAAGAACAGTTGTGAGAACAATTGTGAGAACAATTAAGATCTAGTCTCTTAGCAATTTTTAAGTTTATAATATAGTATCATTGACCATAATCACTGTGCTGATTATTAAGTCCTCTGCTAGTTGCAAGTTTGTATCCTTAAATATTATCTCCCCAACTTTCCCCAGTCCCTGGTAACCATTATTCTGCTCTCTGTTTTTATGAATTCACTATTTTTTAGATTCTACATGAATCATATCATACAGTATTTGTCTTTCTCTGACATCTCACTTAGCATAATACCCTCTCACTTAGCATAATACCCTCAAGTTCTATCCATGTTGTCACAAATGACAGGATTTCTTTCTTTTTTAAGCCTGAATAATATTCCACTATATATATATATATATATATCTCTCTCTATATATATATCTCTTCATTACTCTTTCATCCATTGAGGAATGCCTAAATTGTTTCCATATCTTGACTGCTGTGAATAGTGCTGCAATGAACATGTGAGTGCACATGCTTTTTGATATTCTGTTTTCATTTCCTTTGGATATATACCCAGAAGTGGGATTTCTGAAGCCATGTATTGGATAAGGGATTGATATTCAAAATGTATAAAGACTTCACACAACTCAATAACAAAACCCCACCCAAAAATCCAATTAAAAAATGAGTAGAGGGACTGAATAGACATTTTTCCAAAGAAGACATCAAAATGGCCAATGGGTACATGAAAAGATTCTCAACATCACTAATAATCAGGGAAATGAAAATCAAAACCACAATGAGATGTCACTTCACACCTGTTAGAATGGCCATTATTAAGACAGGAGATTGAACTTGGAGAGTATTATGCTAAGTGAAATAAGTCAAAGCCAAATGCTGTATGTTATCACTTATAAGTGAAATCTAAAAAATAAAATTAACTATCGAATATAACCAAAAAAAGAGAATTCTCTGATAGTCCAGTGATTGGGACTGCATAATTGAACTGCTGAGGGCCTGGGTTTAATCCCTGGTTGGGGAACTAAGATCTCATAAACCACGGGTGTGGACAAAAAAACAACAGAAGGAAAACATGAGGGATGAATATAACAAGAAAGAAACAGACTCACAGATACAGAATACAAACTAGTGGTTATGATTTAGAAGGGGGAAGGAGGAGGGGCAAGATGAGGTAATCTTAAGAGGTACAAACTACTACTATGTATAAAATAAGCCACAAGGATATAGCACAGGAAACATAGCCAGTATTTTATAACGATAAGTGGAGTATAATCCTTAAAAATTGTGAGTCACTATGTTGTATACCTGAAAGTTATATAATACTGTAAGTCAAGTACACCTCAATAAAAAAGAAAAATTTAATGAAAACAAGACAAGGTAAATGTTGGCAAGGACATGGAGAAGAGAATCCTTGTGCATTGTTGGTGGGAATGTAAACTGGTTCAGCAACTTTGGAAAACAGTATGGAGGATTCTCAAAAAATTAGATATATTATATGTTTTTATTAACATTTGAGGGAATTCTCTGGTACTAAAAGCAAGAAAACTTTCATATGTACACTTTGTATACTCTGAACACCAATACTTTGTCACACATGCAATTTGCAAATAATTTCTCCAGGAATGTGGTTTACCAATTAATTTTCTTAATTGTATTTTGATGAACAAAATTTATAATTTTGTTGAAAGCTAAAGTATATTTTTTTGATCTATTGTGGGGTGTTGTTTTTCTGTGTCTTCGCTAAGAAAGCTTTGCCCACTCCAAGTTAGTGAAGATAATTCTCCTATGTTTTCTTTATGTGTGTGGTGCTCAGTCACTGAACCACCTGGGAAGCCATTTTATTTATGAAGTTTTATTTAACTTTTTTATAGTTAGGTCTGTGCTCTTATATTACTTTTTGTAGAGGTTGTTAGGTAAAGATCAGGGTGTATTTAGTTTCCATATGGATGTTATTCCAACATTGTTGGAAAGACTTTGCTTTTTGTATTGATGTGTATGTATGTGTGTGCATGCACACATGCACATGTGTACATATGAATGCCTTGGTCACATATCATTTATCTGTATAAGTGAGGGTCTATTTCCACACTCTCTGTTCTATTGCACTGAACTATTGTCTTTCATTATGCAATGATTACCCTAAGTTTATATTGGTCAGTAAGTCAGGTAGTAAAAGTCCTCCAGTGTAGTTTTACTTTTTAAAGTTTGTATTATATCCTCTCTACCTTCATATACATTTTAGATTCAATACATTAATTTATGTAAAATGTCCTGCTTGGATTATTATTCAGATTAAATTTAATCTATATGTCAATTGGGAGAGAATTGACAAGTTGACAATATCAAGTCTCTTCAAATCCCATAGACAAGGTATTTCATCATTTATTCAAATCTTCATTATGTTTTCTTCTCAATGTTTTGCTGTTTTTACAGTTAAGATCTTGAATATCTTTTATTACATTCCTTTATCACGATACTAAGTATTTCCAGGTTATTATAAATGTATGTTTTTCTTTTTTATTGCTAGTGTATAGAAGTACACATTATATTTGTATATCAATCTTCTATCCCATGACCTTGTTAAAATCACTTATATTTTGAAGTTTTTAAATGAATTCCTTAAGGTTTTCTACATAATCGTGTCATCTGTGAATAAATACAATTTTACTTCTTTTCTCGTCTTTATGTTATTTCTTTTTTTATTTTCCTCCACTAACTAGTAACTTCAGTTCAGATTGCATAGAGAGTAGACTGTCTTCTTCTCAATCTTACGGGTAAAGCATTCCAGACTTCCTAAATGAGTATAATGTTAGCTGTCAGTTTTTGGTACATTTTGGACTTTTTCTCTTGAGTCCTATTTCTCACATAATGAGCAAAATTTTCTTATATAGTGTATATTGTGGATGAGATACTGTAGAGATTCTGATCACTCTTTCTTGTTCTAGCTAAAAGTTAACTTGACTCAATTGAATCCCAAGTCTGTACCTGCCAGGACCTCACCATAAGCTCTAACTCCATGATGGGCAGCAGTTGAAACTGTTTAGTTTGTTCAACCTTCCGGCTATTGCATACTTTCCAAATTATGCCACATTCAGGGACTATCCAAGAGTATAAGCAAAATGTATCTGTATATTTGAGGACTGTCCCTTCTTTGGCTCCCTCCTTCCAGGCTTGCCCATCATTTTTCAGCTGTTTCACTACAGGACAAACTCTTCCTATAGCCAGTACCACTCCTTTCCTTCTGGCGGCCTCAGAGAAACTGGAAAGTGCCCTCAGGCAACTATTATTACTCGGGAATTTTACTCAAAGCACTTCCCTTTCCTCCAGGTTTTATTTAATTCTGGCCGTTCTTTAGTGCCTTCAAGTAGTTTTTACACCAGAGTTGATAATGGTTTTCTGCAGGAAGGTGATTCTGAAAAGAAGCTACTCAAACATTATTACCTGAAATGAAACAATAGTGAGTAGTATTTATTTATTTTAACATTTTAGAAAATTTTATTTATTATTTATGGCTGTACTAGGTCTTCGTTGCTGTGCATGGGCTTTCTCTGGTTGCAGGGAACTGGGGGCTACTCTCTAGTTGCGATGCATGGGCTTCTCATTGAGGTGGCTTCTCTTGTTGCAGAGCACGAGTCTAGGGGCACAGGCTTCAAGTTGTGATGCATGAGCTTCAGTAGTTGTGGTGTTTGGGCTTCAGTAGTGGTGGAGCCTGGGGGTAGTTTCCCAGTCCCATGTGGAATCTTCCCGGAGCAGGAATCAAACCTGTGACCCCTGCATTGGCAGGTGGATTCTTAACCACTGGACCACCAGGGAAATCCTAATATTTATTTCTATGTAGTTAAAATCTATCTTTAAATCTAGCTGAATGTATTGGCTATTCATTTATTATATAATATTTTGTCTGTTCAAGTGTTCTGCATTTTCCATTATAATTACCTTGAAGATCTATATCTATTATGTGAACAACTAGCTCAGAACTTATTTAAAACAGGAACTATTATATTTTTTAGTGTCATTTGTTCCATGCTTAGATGATCACTTTACATGTTATATACATGTTCTTTAAATAAACATTAATTGGTTTGTTTCTAAAACTTGGATGCTTTCTAAATAACCAATTTCTGATTTTCTTTTAACCTATCAGAACCATATTTTGTAAGAGGTGGGTGTATCAGAAATAAGAGAAACTCATTTTAAGTACATTATTTATTTATTCTTTATTATATGATTTTACTATGGAATTCATAGAATAATACTTTGTGTTTGATGTCAATAATACAGGTAATCTATTTCAACCATCTCAGGCTTTTTAAATCCAATCTCCTTTAGAGAAACTGTTTCATCTACAGATAAATCATTGTTATCTAAATGTTCTCTCTACATGTGCATTATAGTGCAAATACAGAGATTCAAATTACCAGTTGCCTTCTTGTGGTTTAATAATCATAACATTTTTATTTCCAGGTCAAATGCCATTGACTTCAACTCATGAAATTATGAAATGAATTAATTTAGAATGTGTGCCAGAATGAAAGGGAGGGTGGTAATGGATCAAGCTAAGTAAAGCTATAAAAAGAAAATCATGTCAGAGTGAAGAAGAGTTAAAATATGCTGAATTTCTTTCCATTTTGGGTTTAATATTAGTTCAGCTCATTAGGTAGAGAATGGATTAGGCTAATCCCAACTGTAATTATACATTCTATTGGGCATATAAAGGTAAATGAGAGAGCCTATCTGTATTGCCATAAAATTCAGGTTTGAGATAATCAGTACAACAGAGTTAAGCTGTCACTAAATGACATTCATTATGCGGCAAAAGCCTAAAGCAGATGGAACTCACTCATAGTTGGCTTTATACTAGATGTCAAGAAACAAATATATTTAGCCAGGTTCTCAGATTTTAGGAAAATACTTACATGATAACTGTACTGACACTATTTCATATAATACACTTGAAACCAGTTGGAATTGAAACCAGTATTTTCTTACCCCTGGGGGGAAGCAAGTAGAAATCAAAATTATTATAATACTATGTTCTTCAAACAGTGTACATTGGAGACTAAATTTAGGTTTCTATCCTTGGTTTGGTGACTCTTGGAAATGTGTTCGTATTTCTCAAATTACTCTCCATGAAAATAAATATCTTTTAAGTTTAACATATACATTAAATTATATATGACAGAATTAAAAAATATTTTAGAAAGTTGGGTCTTCTCTGTGTTTAATTTTTTTCAACCCATGTCAAATACTATTTCCCAAGCACTGTAGCAGATGAGTCAGGTATTGTGGTACTGTAATCTTAACTCATCTGCTTATTTTAGTGATAACTTCCAGTCCATTCCAAACCCCCATCAACATTATCATATTTCAGGTCCTATCTCAAGCTGTTTCTACTCAAAATTTCAGGCAAGTATAATTGGGGGTGGAGGGGAAGTCAGAAAGGACTAAATTGAGGGGGCATGTAAGGCAGTTACCATAAGACTGTATTGTGGAATCTAAACTGGATAAGGTTGAAAGCAAGGTTATTATAGCTGACTTAGAAGAGTGGGAAGCATATAAAAATCTGGTAACATTAATAGATTATTGGTTCTCACAAGTTCAAAAAAATCATGCAGTCAGGGTACTGGAGGAAGTAATCTTTAGAGAGTGAGATGTTTGAAGCTCATATTATTGAAGGATGAGCAAGCATATATTAGTAATGACTATGTTAGTGTGTGATCGTGGATTGGTGGCTTAGGGAAAACTCACGGAAGGAAGGAAACTCCTGAAACTGAGAAGCAAGATTTGTTTAAGAATTATCTTCATTGGTGTTAGAGTCATTGATAATTGTGAAAGATTTTATTGAGAAGGTCATGCATATGGTTAATGAGTGAGCAGAGTTGTGTATGTTTGAGTGAATTAGTGTGAGTACATGGGTATGTATATATTGTAGGGCTTAGTTCAATTATAGTATTGCTTCAGTTTAGTCCTAGCTGGTGTATTTAATAAGTAAAAATTGTTAATAAACAGCATAACCACTATCCTGGTGTCAATCAAATACTGTTTTGAAAACAGAAATAGACTCATAGACAAAGAAAACAAACTTACAGTTGCTTTTTTCCACCTTAGAGGAAAGAGGGGTGGGGGAGGGAAAATTAGAAGGTTAGGATTAACTTATACACAATGATATATATATCAAATAGATAATCAACAAGGACCTACTGAATAACACAGGGAATGCTACTCAGTATTTTGTAATAACAGATAAGGGAAAAGAAATTGAAAAGGAATAAATATAGATATGATATATATTTATATAGATATATATCTCATATTGTGGTACACCTGAAACTAACATGATATTGTAAATCTACTATATTTCCCTTGCAATTTTTTTTAAAAAAAAGAATATATACAGTTTTGTATTATGGTTAACTGAAGACATGTATTGCTTTCTCTCCAAGACAATCACAGTGGCTAGTTCTTTATTTCTCCTACAGCTATGGTTTAAAGGAACGCATTTATAAGGAGTAATTACACAGAGACAAAGTCAGCTTTGAAGAACGAACATTTATTTTCATCAGATCTTGACATTTAGTGGCAAAGCTGGTATACACATAAGAACAGTGGAATTGTTTTTAAAAAATACCTTTAGTCAAGGTTTAATGACCTTTTTACTCTATGCCTGATGTTGTGCAAAATGCTTTACATGCATTGCATTACTCTCATTATTTTTCCCCTAACTTCAATTTTTCATATTTGTAACTATTCAGTGATTTTTAGTAACTTTACTGAATGATGCGACCATCACCACAAACAAGTTTTAGAACAATTTAATCCTTCAAATAAGATTCCCTCATGCCCATTTATAGTTAATCTTCATTATCATGCCTAGACTCAGGTGACTACTAATCTACTTTCTGTTTCTATAAATCTGCCTTCTCTGGACATGTCATATAAATGGAATCTTGCAATATATAGTCTCTTATGTTTGGATTTTTTTGACTTTGCATAATGTTTTTGAACTTCAGCCACATTGTTGCATGTATCAATATTTCATTCCCTTTTCTTGCTGAAAAGTACCCTGTCATAATGATATGCCACTTTTGTTTCCATTCACTAGTTGATGGCCATTCAATTGTTCCCAGTTTGGGGCTATTAGGAATAAGGCTTCTGTGAAAATTGTTGTATAAATCTTTGTGTGGAATATGCTTTCATTTACCTTGGACAGATGCCTAGGGATAGCATTGCTGGGTAGTATAGTAACAGAAGTGTTCTTAAGAATAGATTTTGTTTTCAGAAGCAGGAGAGATGCTGATTGCTGTCTACTTAAATAATCCACATTCTTCTTGATGTACTGTCCTGGCTATAGGGCTCCTATCTGAAATTTTTAAATATCTGGAAAATTTATACTCCATACACACATATCATATTTAATGGAAGCTTAATCATTTTTTTCTGTTTTGTTTTAAAAAATATTTATTTATTTAGCCACATGCCAGATCTTAGTTGCAGCATGTGGGATTTAGTTCCCTGACCAGGGATTGAACCTGGGCCCCCTGCATTGGATGCATGGAGTTTTAGCCACTGGATCACCAGGGAAGTTCCAGACCTAATTGTTATGTCTTCTTCGCTGAAGGAAAGAAATGTGATCCTGTGAGAGGGAAAAGTTCTGGACTTGAGTGTAGTATATGATCTGTGATGGATTCACTGGGGGAAATAGTATCAGATGAATATGAGTGAGCTAAATGAGGAGAAACTTAGAAGAGTATTTCAATTAGAGGGAATAGCATGAGAAAAAATCATTATGGCAGCAGGGAGCATGAAGATTTTTGAGGAATGAGAAGAAGTACATACAATATGGCTGGCCTTTTGTCAGTGAGAAGACAAGTAGAGTCTTGGCCTCAAGGTTTTGCTCCTGTCCCTAAAATCAGTAAGAACCACTGAAGGGGTAGAAACAGGTAGGTGGCAAAATCTGATAATCTTGTCTGTGTCGGAAAATAGTGATTAGTCAGGATTTGTAGTGAATGTTGGGAGACCACTTAGAGTCTCCCTGGGTTTTTTCTCTCATGTACATTTTTTGGGTGAGAGGGAAGGGAGGTTATTTGACATCTGTCATGCTGATGTGAACAGGAAAAGACTCACCAGTGAATGACGGTTTGTTAAGTCCTGCACCCTGTGCCCGAGGAGGGCAGTGTTAGAAGCTGGGTTCAGTTCAGTTCAGTTACTCAGTCATGTCCAAGTGTTTGTGATCCATGGACTGCAGCATCCAAGGCTTTTCCTGTCCATCACCAACTCCCGGAGCTTGCTAAAACTCATGTCCATCAAGTCGGCAATACCATCCAACCATCTCATCCTCTGTCGTCCCCTTCTCCTCCTGCCTTCAATCTTTCCCAGCATCAGGGTCTTTTCAAATGAGTCAGCTCTTCGCATCAGGTGGCCAAACAAAGTACTGGAGTTTCAGCTTCAGCATCAGTCCTTTCAATGAATATTCAGGACTGATTTCCTTTAGGATGGACTGGTTGGATCTCCTTGCAGTCCAAGGGACTCTCAAGAGTCTTCTCCAACACCACAGTTCAAAAGCATCAATTCTTCAGCGTTCAGCTTTCTTTATGGTTCAATTCTCACATCCATGCATGACCACTGGAATAACCATAACTTTGACTAGACATACCTTCTTTGGCAAAGTAATGTCTCTGCTTTTCAGTATGCTGTCTAGGTTGGTCATAGCTTTTCTTCCAAGGAGCCAGCGTCTTTTAATTTCATGGCTGCAGTCACTATCTGTAGTGATTTTGGAGCCCCCCAAAATAAAGTCTCTCACTGTTTCCACTGTTTCCCCATCTATTTGCCATGAAGTGATGGGACAAGATGCCATGATCTTAGTTTTCTGAATGTTGAGTTTTCAGCCAACTTTTTCACTCTCCCCTTTCTCTTTCATCAAGAGGCTCTTTAGTTCTTCACTTTCTTCCATAAAGATGGTGTCATCTGCATATCTGAGGTTATTGATATTTTCTCCAGGCAATCTTGATTCTAGCTTGTGCTTCATCCAACCCAGCATTTTGCATGACGTATTCTGGATATAAGTTAAATAGAAACTGGGAGTGTTCCCTATATATATGGTAATTGGTAAATTAGCAAAAATGGTTATGCAAATATAAAATCAATCACAAAGCATAATGGGCTTCCTTGGTAGCTCAGCTGGTAAATAATCCACCTGTAATGCATGATACCCCAGTTCAATTCCTGGGTTGGGAATTTCTCCTGGAGAAAGGATAGGCTACTGACTCCAGTCTTCTTGGGGTTCCTGATGACTCAGGTAGTAAAGAATCCACCTGCAATGTGGGAGATATGGGTTCCATCCCTGTGTCTTAAAGATCTCCTGGAGAAGGGAATGGCTAACACTCCAGTATTCTTGCCTGGAAATCCCATGGATAGAGGAGCCTGGTGGGCTACAGTCCATGGAGTCACAAAGAGTTGGACACAACTGAGTGACTAAGCACAGCACAGCACAAAGCATAAAGATGAATATGTGCTTCATTGCTCAGTTGTATCTGACTCTTTGTGACCCCATGGACTATAGCCCGCCAGGTTCCCCTGTCTATGGAATTCTCCAGGAAAGAATACTGGATTGGGTAGCCATTCCCTTCTCCAGGGGATCTTCCATACCCAGGGATTGAACCCAGATCTCCTGCATTGCAGGCAGATTCTTGACCTTCTGAGCCACCAGGGAAGCCCAAAGATGAATATAATGTATATAAACTCTTCTTGTAGTTCATAAAATATAAGCTTCATAACAGAACAAAACTAAATACAAACTGTTGACTATATACAATATTGTCCATTGGATAACTGCAATTTTTCTGATCACACAATATTTATATCACTATAAATAAATATAAATATATACCAATTATTTAGTTCCAACTGTATGAGCTACTCTAAATACTTAATATAGCTTATCCTCAAGATAACATTACTGAGTAATAATTTTTAACTCCTTTTTAGATTAGAATATGAGGGTTCAGGAATATGAAATGTCTTGCCCCAGATCTCACAGGTAATGAATAAGGAAACAGATTTCCCAGTAATGTTCCATGTAGAATCCTAGAAAAGATGCTTACTCGTTTTGCTATTTTGTCTCCCTCCAAGCTCTTTGTAAAATAAAAGTTAAACATTTCAAAACCATTTATCGAACAAATGGAATCTGAGTCATGGGTTTTTTAAGTGGCGTTTTGAAAGCCTATCTTTCATCCCATTTTTTTCTGCCAGGCTCTCCACCGTGGGTGAAGTAATTCATACACAGAGAATATAGTAACCTACCCTGTCATTAATAAGTAAGTAGAACTTTAGCAGTGAGCAATTTTTCCCCCTTCCTGCCTATCAGTTTGACAAGGCAAACTATTTAACAGACAATTTGTTATATTTCTAAAATTTATCTTAAGGATATAAAATTAGGAGAAGATGAATAGAATGAAAGGAAAAAGACTTTCAAATGAAAAAAGACAGAAGTACTCAGGGCAAAGAAATGAACCATTTTGGATCCTGTAATTAAAAAAAAAATTTTGAATATTTTGTAGTCATCCTAAACGTTCTCTTTTCTATGTTCAAGTTAAGGTTGTATTTATGATCATATATCCCCCCTTTCTCTAGTTGCTAGTGTTATTCCTAAAATAGAATAGTTCTTGTTGGCACTATATCCTGAAATGATACACACCGAGTTTACTCAGATTTAGTGATGGATTTTAGAAGCTGCACATGGTAAAACTTATTGACTTGTCATCTACTTCATGGTCATAAACTAGGCAATATTCCCAAAGAGAAAAAAACTACTTTGGGTAGCTCCTGCTTCCTTTTTTTATTAAAAGACATTCAAACAGTGCATGAAATAAAATCTAATTTTAAAATTTTGTTAGACTGATGCCAGTGGGCTTTTATGCAAATGGCCAATCGTAGACATAATGACTAAACAAGAGAGAGAAATGCCAGAAGAGTTCACTTAAGCAATGTCAACAAATGTTCCTTTCGACAATGAATAATGACAGATGGCTACCTTCTTAGTGACAGCTTCTAACTATAATGGTTTGACACTTAGAAAGAGCATTTCCCTAATGACACAAGAATGCCCTTCACTGAAAATTATTTGTACATCATCCTTTTTATAATATGACTATTAATGTGATGCTAAATGAGTTACTTTCAAAACAAGTGTTTCAGTGTAAGCTCACAGTCATAGGCAATCTATAAGGACTGTTGCAATACATGTGTGTTCTGCCTTGCAAAGTTGTCAATGCCTGTGTATGATTTCTCTTTTTTTCTTCTTTTAGTTTTATTGAGATATAATTGGCAAATAACACTGTCTAAGTCTAAGGTGTACAGCATAATGATTTGACTTGTGTATAGTATGAAAAGATTACCGAATAAGTTTAGTGAACATCCATCTCATATAGATAGAAAATAACAAGAAATTTTCCTTATGATGAGGACCCTAAGGATTTACTCTCTTAGCAGCTCTTATATGAAAAATACAGCAATGTTAATTGTATTTATCATGTTGTACATCATGTCCCTCATTTATTTATCTTATAGTAGGAGTTTGTACCTTTTGACCAATTTCATCCAATTCCCCCACCCCCCACCACCCTGCCGCTGGAAGCCACAAATCTCATCTCTTTTCCTATGAGTTTGGTTTTTTTGAAGTATAATTGACCTACAATACTATGTTAGTTCCTGTTACACACAACATGGTGATCAATACTTCTATACATTTCAAAATGATTACCACTAAAAATATAGTTAAAATATGTCAGTATACTAAGATATTACACAGTTACTAACTATATTCCCCATGCTGTACATTTCATACCCTTAACTCATTTATTTTGCAACTGGAAGTTTGTATCTTTTAATCCCTCTCATCTATATCTTTCAGGACCCTCAACCTCCAACCCCTCTGGCAACCACCTGATTGTTCTCTGTATCTATACTCTGTTTCTTTTTGTATATATTTGTTCATTTGTTTTATGTTTTATATTCTGCATACAAGTGAAAGCATACAGTATTTGCCTTTCTCTGTCTGACTTATTTCACTACAGTTGTACCCTCTGGGTCCATCCATGTTGTTGAAAATGGGAAGATTTGATTCTTCTTTATGGCTGAGTAAAGTATACGACCCCACAGACTATAGCCCACCAGGCACCTCTGTCCATGGGATTCTCCAGGCGAGAATACTGGAGTGAGTAGCCATTTCCTCCTCCATGGGATCTTCCCGATCCAGGATCAAAGCCAGGTCTCCTGCACTGAAAGCAGATTCTTTACCATCTGAGCCTTCAGGGAAGCCCCAAAGTATATACAGTGAGATATACATATACCAAATCTTCTTTATCCATTCATCTATTGATGGACACATAGATTCCTTCCATATCTTGGCTGTTTTAGATAATGATGCAAATCACTGCAGATGCTTACTGCAGCCATGAAATTAAAAGACGCTTGCTCCTTGGAAGAAAAGTTATGACCATCCTAGACAGCATATTAAAAAGCAGAGATGTTACTTTGCCAATCAAGGTCCGTCTAGTCAAGCCTCTGGTTTTTCCAGTAGTCATGTATGGGTGTGAGAGTTGGACTATAAAGAAAGCTGAGCACTGAAGAATTGATGCTTTTGAACTGTGGTGTTGGAGATGACTCTTGAGAGTCCCTTGGACTGCAAGGAGATCCAACCATTCCATCCTAAAGAAAATCAGTCCTGGGTTGTGGTCTTCTTATCAGAACGGGACCAGGTGGACCGGAGTCGACAAAAAGAAAGAGAGAAAGAAGGATGTGGGGGACCCAGGTCTCTAGTGGAGCAAGGGTGTTTTATTAGCAGAAAGGCAGGCTTATATATCTTTGGTGAAATGATTACACAGGATGAAGTGCCGTTAATTGCAACAAAAATGGATGGTCTGATACATACAAGGTCGCTGATGCTGAAAGAAATCACGGAAGGGGGTAACTGAAAGGAATCCAAGTAGATACCCTTTCTCACAATCTCAGTCCTGAGAACTGCATGCAGTTCTACTCGTTCCAGAATAGGAACTGATAAGGAACAGAGACTCCTTGAGAAATGACACACAAAGGAAGAAAAGTGCAACATATTGGATTCCTTAAATTTAAATGTCCCCTGACACTGGGTGTTCATTGGAAGGACTGATGTTGAAGCTGAAACTCCAATATTTAGGCCACCTGATGCGAAGAGCTGACTTATTTGAAAAGACCCTGATGTTGGGAAAGATTGAAGGCAGGAGGAGAAGAGGACGACAGAGGATGAGATGATTGGATGGCATCACCGACTCAATGGACATGAATGAGTTTGGGTAAACTCCGGGAGTTGGTGATGGACAGAGAGACCTGGCATGCTGCAGTCCATGGGGTCGCAAAGAGTTGGATACAACTGAGAGACTGAACTGAACTGAACTGAACATAGGAGTGAATATATTTTTTGTTTTATTTTTAAATATTTATTTATTTATTTGCCTGAGCTGGGTCTTAGTTGTGGCACACAGGATTTTCTGTATGTGTTGTGGCATGTGGGTTCTTTAGTTGCAGCATGCAGAATCTTTTAGCATGCTAAAAGATTGCAGCACGTGAACGAACCTTTAGGTGCAGCATGTGGGATCAGTGACTAAGGATAGAACTCGGGGCCCCTGCATTGGGAGTGCAGAGTCTTAGCCACTGGACCACCAGAGAAGTCCCTATTTTTTCTAACTAGTGTTTTTTTTTTCCTTTGTGTAAATATTCAGGAGTGAAGCTGTTGAATCATGATAGTTCTATTTTTAATTTTTTGAGGAATCTCCATACTAATTTCCATAGTGGCTGCACCAATTTATATTCCCACCAACACTGCATTTTCTCCACATTCTCACCAACACTTATTTTTTCTTTTTGATATTGGCCATTCTAACAGGTGTGAGGTGATATCTCACTGTGGTTTATTTACGTTTCCCAGGTTAGTGATGTTGAACATCATTTTATGTGCCCATAGGTCATTTACATCTTTGGAAAAATGTCTATTCAAGTCCCCTTCACATTTGTGTACTATTTTTGTTAAATCAATGACATGTTATGTATTTTAGGAACTCATTGATACAGTGAGATGAAAGAGATGCAATATCTGATAAATTGCAGAAAATTATTAAATACTTTATCTATAGGGAATTGATGATGCCATGATAAAGAGTAGATGAAAATGAATATCATAATTTTAATTAAGGATACATGTCATTACATTCTAATTTAATTCAATTCACTCATGCTTTTACACTCAAAAATACCAGCCTGCAAACACAGGATTCCTAGACCCCAGATTCCTCACTTCCTTCCTTTTTTTTTTTTTTATGTTATATAGCATTTTATTTTATTTATTTTTTATTTTTATTTTTTATTTTTTATAATAAATTTATTTATTTTAGTTGGGGGCTAATTACTTTACAATATTGTAGTAGTTTTAGCCATACATTGACATGAATCAGCCATGGGTTCACATGTGCTCCCCCTCCCGAACCCTCCTCCCACCTCCCTCCCCCTCACTTCCTTCTTTCAAGCCTCCTTGGAACTGGGTCTCCCTGCCTATACTTCATAATATATCATTTGGTTTTATTCATTGATTTGTGACCCTCTCCTACTGTCTTTCAAATTTTTGCTTATGCTAGATAGATACTTCCTAAGGCTTGTGACTGAGAAAAACTAATCCATCATCTTTTTGAAAAATGGCTGTGAGAGCGTTCTGTAATATTACAAGAGGCCTTGCAGATGAGAAAACAAGCAAATGAAGAGAACAAACCAAAAATCATTGATAAGTCCATTGTTTGAATTAGTTTTCATTATTTTGTGCTAAGGATCCTATTTCTTAAGATCCTTGGTAAGAAAGACCAATTATTAGAGAATGGTGAGCTAGTATGTTTAAAACTACATTAAAATGACATCGAGGAGGAATCGTGTCTCCTCTCATAATATTTCCTCTAAGATCCCTATTAGATGTGTTCATTGAGACAGCATAGAGTTTTGGTAGTACACAGAATAGTCCAAACCTTGCATGACAATTCCTAAGTTCTTATTGGAAATATTTTTTAAAGTATCATATATTTATCAGTAAACATGGAATAAATGATTTACACATTCTAGCTAAATTCTTTTGGGAAGTAGAATTCTACAAAATAATATTACCTGAAAATGAAGTTATTTATGTAGTACGACTTAGTAAAAAAAAAATCTTTTCAGATGATATAAGCTTTTTATTTTAAATATTGTTGAATTGATTAACATGAGGTTGATATAATGATGGAAGAAAATCACCTGAGGTTTTTTTTTTTTACTTCGACACAAACACACATGTGCACACAGATATCTACATAGTGCAATTTCCTATTACATATTGTATAAACAGTCCCCTGTAGCAGTGAGTGCAGAAATGGGATCCTTAACACAAAATAATGAAAACTAATTCAAACAACTGGGTATCAGGATCATTGGATTCCTGCCCAGATGGTCATTAGAAAGCTGGAGGACATTGGTAATGTCACCTTGATTTTAACTTTTTAGAAATTATTCACTTGTTAAATGTGGGGGTAGGAGGAGAGTAGTGGCTAGATCATCTAAAATTTTTCTTTGTTGCTATTATTCTCTAGCATTTCCAAAGAATTCTTTATTTAGAACCAATTCATAATTCGGAGCACCATCTGGTGTCTTGAAAGGGAATTTCAGGGAAAGTTTTAGTTAATTGTCTTTGGAACAGCAACATGTGTCATTAGTTTATGGGGGGGGAAAGAATGTACCAGAATGTATCACATGTTGTCTTAACAAATACTCTTGCAATGATATTCAGAACATCACCATGTAAGTATTACTGACACGTTATTTACATATTACTGTTTTCCACATCACAAGTGTAGCCTTTTGATTATTTTACCTAATTTTCTATGCTTTGTTTTAATAGTATTATTCTAATGTCAGTTTGGAAACTGACCTGACCATTTAATTTGAGAAGTTTTTACTCAAATAAAATATTATTAAATCAATGGTTTAAAATAAAATACTATCTCGATGTAGTTTTTACCTCCAAGCACCCAAATGTAAATTGTGAAAATGTCTGAATAAAAGAGGCCATTGAATATTGTAAAAAATAAGTCACCTAGGTTAACCTTTTCTGTCCAATATTTTTGTTCACTGGATAACCATGCCTGGGGTTCTGGCATGAATTTATTTCCAAAGAACATAGTTCCTCTGAACTCCACATACTGGAAAAAATGAAGTGAATCATTTAAATGAGGACATTTACATGCACATGAATTATCTTCACAATATGGAGTTAATAGGTTCCTGGTGCTTTAAAGAGTAGGATCCTGAGAGAGTTATTGCCATGTTGGGAAAAATCATGGTTAAAGTTATCAAACACCAGCTTACCTTGCGAGGAAATGGACTTCATATACTTTATCTCGGCTTCATGAGTTAAAAGAAACAGAGAATCTGCTGATTTTCTCATTAATAATTAAGTAGCAGTCTTTTTAGAGTTAACTCTCCTGGAATTTACTACAACAATAGCAGAAGAAAAAATACCTTGTATATCTTTACAAGTTTTAAAAATAGAATTTTTAACAGTAAATAGTGTGGCACTAAAGCATTTTAACCAGTTTGGATTCAACCCCATAATAAAAACTAAATCAGACTAATTAATGATAGTTATAAACCATTCTAAATTCAGAATTAAACTTAGCAAATAATTATTCTGAAACATGCACAAAATGTATTTTAAAGAATATTTGGCCATGATCAATCACCAGGTGTCTATTTGCCTGTAAGGATGAAGCACATTCTAACATTTAACCATCTGTCAGTCAACATTATTTATTGAATACCTGCTGTGTATGGAATAATTAACCTTAAAACAAATCAATCGCAAAAAAGTCAAGATTTTAATACTGAATAGAGCAAAATGAAAGCACCTACATCAATTTCTGGTCAATTTAATAGGAAATTGCTTCATCATTTTGCATTTCTATTGTATACTTACTCTTGGAATGTATTATTTGCATATCGTATGAATAGCCTTTAACTAGGAAGTCAAAATATATACACTAATATACAAGTATCCTATCAGCAACTGCCTTGTAACTCAGATTATCCCACCATCTCCATACATTTATTAGAGGGATTTTCCTGTATCACCTAATGTGTCATTAATTAAAGGATTAACACTGGCCTGCTACCCAATTATCCTTAGATAAGATACAATGTGATAATGTCTCTGTATCCTATAATGTTATTGCTGATATTCTGAGTGAGCATTGTTGAGGAGGAAAAAGGATTCCCTGTACCCTTCTAGGTTCTTGTGGCTGATCTATGAATTAAATTAACATGAGATAAATTAACAGGAGAAATAAAACTTTTTAAGAATGTGTATACATGGGAGAGACACAGGAGAACTGGGTAGCTTGCTATCACCTTCAGTCAGTTCAGTTAAGTTGCTCAGTCGTGTCTGACTCATTGCGACCCCATGGACTGCAGCACGCCAGGCTTCCCTGTCCATCACCAACTCCCAGAGTTTGCAACCATCTCATCCTCTAAACAAAATCATTTTATAATATATAAAAATATCAAATTACCATGTTGTAACCTGGAACTAATATAATATTGTGAGTCAGTTATACTTCAATTTTTTTCTTTTAAAAGAAGCTTCCGACAATAGCATTGAAACATGTATATTATCATATGTGAAACAGAACACCATTCCAGGTTCGATGCATGAGACAAAATGCTCAGGGGCTGGGGCAATGGGGATGACCCAGGAGGGATGGGAATGGGGAGGGAGGTGGGAGAGGGGTTCAGGATGGGGAAACACATGTAAACCCATGGCTGATTCATGTTAATGTATGGCAAAAACCACTACAATATTGTAAAGTAATTAGCCCCCAACTAAAATAAATAAATTTATTAAAAAAAATAATGAATTTTCTAAATGTCCATTAAAAAAAAAAGAAGCTTCCATTGTTATGTAATTAACTAAATAAACTCTCCTCATGTACTTTTCCTATAAATATACCAAGCAACATGGTGGGTAGAGCTTTTTCTTTTGGATCATTTTCATAGCATTTCTAGCTATGCCAGATCCAGAATATTGAGCTGTTCATTGTAGCTTTTCTCCCTGTAAGTTTTCCCAATAAAATTTAAGCTAAGTTTATACCATATTATATGCTGTGTCCTTTTTATGATAGACATCTTATATTTCCTTTGACGCTCTATTAAATGCCAAAAACATCTGTGTAATAATTAAATCAATGAGTGAAGATAGAGAAGAACATATATGATGGTGAAATGGTCTTTCTAATGTATTTGCTTACTATTTTTATAGGTGATGTTTTTCAAGCTATTTTGATAACATTCTTCCTGAGAGTGAAGAGAAGCTGAACACCCATTTTGTTCCTAAATCACTTTATCACAGGTTAGTAAGTTGATGGTTATATCATTTTGGATTCTTTTCAGTTGCATACAATAGAAAGACTTATATTTACAAAGTTGTAAACATTGTTTAACTCAACATATGGCTTTCGAACCCCAACTTTTGAAAAAGGTGAGTGACCCGCAAACAGGCAAAAATATCTGCCCCCATGGAAATTATGTCTTAGGAAGTAAGAGAGAAAATAAAGAAATAAAATATATATGTTAGAGAGTAATAATAATTATAAAGAGAAAAGGTTGCTGAGAATTTAGAGAGGATGAGAAACAAGGGCTCATTGAGAAAGTCACATGTCACATTAAGACTTAAACTGAGATAGGAAACTATGCAGATGTCTGGGATGAGATTATTTCAGAATGAAATAGCATAAGATCATGACAGGCTTACTTAGGAAATAAGAAAGAAACTGATGATTAGAACAGAGTGAACAAGTGGAAGAATAGTAGGAGATAAAGTTAAAAGGTGTGATAGGAGGAGGGCTAGACCTTGCTGAATATATGACTGTTCCTGTGATTGAGATGGGAATCCAGAACGTTCTGAGCACAAGAATGATGGGATGAGATGTGTATTTTATGGATTCAGGGGAGCCTTTTATGAAGTTATTACAGCATTCCAGGCAAAAATCTATGGTTGCTTGGACCAGCCTCATATCAGTGGAAGTGGTGAACACAGATGCCATATTGTACAATAGCAGGGGTATACTAACTTTGCAATCTATGTGAGTGGCTATGTACTGTACTGTTCTGTACTATCAATCAACATTCACATTGATATCAAAAACTCAGACTCTGCATTGGTGCCAAATTGAATCTTGGAGACAGAGTTTGCAGTGAAGGAGAAAAAGTAATTTTATTGCTTTTCCAGGCAAAGTGGGACACAGCAGGTTCATGCCTCTCAAAAACTGTGTGCCCCAACCTGGGAGGATTTGGTGAGGTGTTTTATAACTCTGTAGGTTCATATGGCACACAGGGTTATTGACAAAGATTATATTAACACATATATGTAGAATTTAGAAAGATGGTAATGATGACCCTATATGCGAGACAGCAAAAAGAGACACAGATATAAAGAACAGACTTTGGGGCTCTGTAGGAGAAGGCAAGGGTGGGATGATTTGAGAGAATAGCATTAAACATGTATATTACCATATGTGAAACAGATCACCAGTCCAAGTTTGATGCATGAAACAGGGCACTCAAAGCCAGTGCAGTGGGACAACCCTGAGGGATGGGATGGGGGGGAGGTGGGTTCAGGATGGGGGACACATGTACACCCGTGGCTGATTCATGTCAGTGTATGGCAAAAACCACCACAATATTGTAAAGTAATTAGCCTCCAATTAAAATAAATTAATTAATTAAAAAAAAGAAAACAAGAAATGGGGGATACAGAAAGGCTTCTGTGCTCAAGAACCCCACAGGGTCTTGCTTGGTTTCAACATGGCATGCATGTTAACATGCTTCCTAGAGTTGTACTATGCAATAACCTTAAACCTGAAAGGGGTGCAGGTATGGGGAGAAAAAAAGAGAAACTCAGTTTTGAATACTTTATACTTGAAATTTCCAGTAGAGGCACAAGTGAATATTGAATAGTCTGGTGGATATAGAAGTCCAAAAGTCAGAAGAGAGGAATGGGCTCGAGTCATACACTTGGCTGGTAATCTGCGTATAGATATGTTTAAGGCTGTGTGACTATATAAGATTATCAGAATAATAAAAGTAGAATGAAAATATAAAAATTGAATTCTGAGGCACCGCAGTACTTGGAACACGTCTAGGGGAGGAGTAGGAGCCAGCAAAGGAGAAAAGAAAAACATGGTAGAGAATATTTAAAAAATAATCATCACCTCTGTTCAGTGCTGGTGACTTAACTTTTCATTAGCTTATAAAAGTTCAAAATTGGAGGTGAGGTGGTTCCGTGGTGGCCTAGTGGTTGGGATTCTGAGCTTTCACTGCCATGGCCTGGGTTCAATCCCTGGTTGAGAAACTGAGATCTAAACAGATTACGTTACATTGAATTAACTGGCCAGTGGGTCACTGTCAAAAATGCTAAATGTATGAAAATGTAAGTTTCTAAGTAAAAAAAGCAGAAGAATACATTTTTACTTGAGATATGCATATACTTATATATTCATATGTGTAAAATACATATTATAAAAATCAGAGTGCATAGAAAATTACAAAATAGTATTTTTTGAAGTTGTAGCACTGCCATTATTTTATTTTTTGTCATACCACTTCCTCCTGTACTTCCTAAAGTTATTTTGGGGTATGAGTCAAATATTTTTTAAGGGTCTTATAATTTTTAAATGAATAAAAATTGGGAGCTGATAATTTTCTGATACCCATTTATCATTAGAGATATCCCAGGTATTGCAAAACCTGGACAGGGCATCACCAACCTAGAAAGACAATTGAAAGGAGTAAGCAATTCAATAAAGTATAGAAATACTACATAATCACACAGTTGGTAGTATAGAATAGTGGTTAAATGTTTACTCTCTGACTTGTGGGTTGCAATCTTTTTAAATTTATTTTTAATTGAAGGATAATTGCTTTACAATATTTATTACATTTCTACTATACATCCACATTAATCTTTTTTAAAAATCAAGATAAAATTCCCATACCATCATATTCATCATTTTAATGTGTACAATTTAGTGGGTTTTAGTATATTCATAAAGCTGTGCAGTCTTCGCTAATTCCTAAGCATTTTCATCCTCACTCTCCCTTCCTCCCCTGTCCACCCCCACCCCAGGCCCTTGACAAGCACTAATCTATTTATGGGTTTGCCTTTTCTGGACATTTCCTATCAAGGGAATCATTGTAATTTGTGACCTTTTGTGACTGGCTTCTTTCACTTAGTATAATGTTTTCAAGGATCATCAATGTTGTAGCATGTGCATGCACGCTCAGTCATCTGACTCTTTGCGACCCCATGAATTGTAGCCCACCAGGTTCCTCTGTCAATGGAATTTTCCAGACAAGAATACTGGAGTGGGTTGCCATTTCCTACTCCAGGGAGTCTTCCCAAATTCAGGGATCAAACTTGTGTCTTTTGCATTAACAGGCAGATTCTTGACCACTAAGTCACCTGGGAAGTCCATTTTAGCATGTATCAGTACTTCATTCCTATTTCTTGCTGAATTATGTTCCATTATGTGGATAGACCACATTTGTTTATCAGTTCATCAGTTGAGGGACATTTGGGTTTTTTCCACCATTTGGTTGTTGTGAATAACGCTGCTATGAACATTAGTGTACTCCAGATATGAGTCAGCATATCTTCAGTTCTTCTAGATCATACGGTAACTCTACATTTAACATTTTGAAGAATTGCCAAACTATTTACATTCCTACCAGCAATGTACAAGGGTCCCAGTTTCTCTACATCCCAGCTGACATTTGTTTTTATTTTTTCATTATAACCATCCTATTGTGTGTGAAGTAATATGATAGTTATTCTAGTGAGTGTGAAGTAGTATCTCAATGTGTTTTTTTTTAATTTACTTTTTATTGGAGTGTAGTGTTGTGTTAGTTTCAGGTATACAGCAAAGTGAATCAGTTATACATATACATGCATGTGTGCTAAATCGCTTCAGTCATGTCCAACTCTTTGCAACCCTATGCACTGTAGCCTCCTGCCAGTTTCCTCTGTCCTTTGGATTCTCCAGGCAAAAATACATATCCACTCTTTTTTTAGATTGTATTCCCATAAAGATCATTACAGAGTATTGAGTAGCATTTCCTGTGCTATACAGTAGATCCTTAGTAGGTATCTATTTTATAAATAGTAGTGTGTATATGTCGATCCCAGTCTCCCAATTTATCTCTACCCCACATAAATAGTATTTTGTTTGAGAGATTTTATTCTAAAATTATAAGTAAAGTTAGCATAACAAAGAAAGAATGTTTGGGTCAACCTTTTTACTTCTGCGCAAGTAAAATCAAAATGGATTTGGTATTGCATGAGAGCTCTCTAAAGTGGAGGAAGGAGGCCTCTGAGGAAGTGTGACTTATGCATGTCTCACCCTGGATGCAATCTGATCTTTTGATTACTTATTGTCCTAAAGAACATCTGCCAGAAAGTAATACTTCGCAGTCCCTCACCCTAAAGCAACTCGAGATTCCTTAAGGACAAATATTTCCTGAATTGAATCAGAGTCAATCAGAATTCTCCAAGCAAGTTTAGCAACCTTGTGGGGTTTTGTCCTAAAAGGCTGGGACTTTTTGAAATGGAAGTGATGGGGGAGGGCATGGAAAGGATTTGTACTAGGGAGGACCACAGGAACACTTCATATTGTTTTGCAGTATGCTGTGAAGATTCATTTTTCAATTTAAAATTTTTTTAAAATCAAGGTTAACTCTGAGTTTTGATTAATTCAAGTGTAAAGGAGCAGAAGGATTGGGCATAAGGATGATTTGGCATAAGGATTATTTTAGGCTGATTATTTTTAAGAAACAGAAGATAGATGAGAAGCTCTGAAAACCAAATAAAAGTTACCCTTTTGTAAGAGACATTTACATGTATAAGGGAAGGCTCCATTTGTAAGCCTGTCTCCCTCCCGGGAGAGGAACCGGTCCTCTATCTGCATTCATTTAGGCAGCTAGGTGAGCATTAACGATTTGTAAGAAGTCTTTGGGGGCCTTGATTGTTTTCAGCTCAAAATAACCTGCATGCTAAAGAGACGCATTTAAGGTGGCAAATTTTTCTCCCCTACAATAAAATACCTGAAGTTTATTTTTAAGGTCGCTTCTTTAATAAGAGAAAAGTCTGTCTACTGAAAGTAGCGTCCTGATATTAGTAACATGGATATCAGCTAGGGTGATTTACAAACACCAACACCTGAGCCTCACCTACCAAGTCAGAGTCTGGGGCTCTCTAGAGTAATTGATTTAAAAATCTCTACTTTCTTTGAAAAGCCTGGAACTAGCAGATGTCCGTCCATTAAGAAAAAACCCTTAACACCTGAATGCTTCTCCACCAAATAGGAAACCAAAGGAAGTGTGTTAAGATGCCAGGGATCTTACTGGAAGGTAGATGGGCAGATTCGCTGGAGTGCCTTAAAACAGGAAGAGGAAAGAAAGTCAGTTTCGAGGGACTCCATGATTCTTCTCCAAGGTAGGCTCTTATGATCTGCTGTGGTCTTACTAGTTTTCTGTGTGCAGTGGTATTCTGACAGTAATGTTTTATTTCTGGTAATGGACCGTCTGTGTCGTCCAGATATTTTAAATGGTACACTGATGCCAAAGTTGTTACAGTTACTAATGCATCAACAAGGTTGAGGTAAATGGATTTCAGCAATCCTATTAACTTTAATTGCTTAAGGGAAAAGTTTTTGTTTTTTGTTTTTTTTTCTTACAGAAAGACATTATGTAACATTGTGTTGCCAGTACACGGCACTGGCATACCTAAATGCTAAAGGATGCTATCAACTGTTTTATGTGTTCATGAAAAACCAGTGGTGGTGGTGGTGGTAACTAAAATGTATTTCTATAGCATTTATTACTTTGCATAAAATGTCCCTTTACATTATCTCATTTTGTCCTTACAAGTATAAGCTGTTAACTTTGAGAAGAACATAAAGACCCTGTGAATGGCTCATTCATTTTCCCAACTTAAAAAAAAAAAAAAAAAAAAACTTAAAAAAGAGAAAAAGTAAAAAAAAAAAAAAAACTTAAAAAAGAGAAAAAGTTAAAAAAAAAAAAAAACCTCCCTGACATTATAGCTAGAAAATTGCAACCTAGAACTTGAATCTATATATTCAGCCTGTGTTTAGACTTATCATGCTGGAGTGCCGAGCAGCGGAGAGTAGATACCCCACGTCCAAGGTCAGGAGAGAAGGCCGTGAGGAGATACACCACGTCCAAGGTAAGAAGCAGTGGCTGCGCTTTGCTGGAGCAGCCGTGAAGAGATACCCCACGTCTAAGGTAAGAGAAACCCCAGTAAGACAGTAGGTGCTGAGAGAGGGCATCAGAGGGCAGAAAGACTGAAACTACAATCATAGACAACTAGCCAATCTGATCACATGGACCACAGCCTTGGTGGTCCTAGCCTAACTCAATGAAACTAAGCCATGCCGTGTAGGGCCACCCAAGATGGACGGGTCATGGTGGAGAGGTCTGACAGAATGTGGTCCACTGGAGAGGGGAATGGCACACCACTTCAGTATTCTTGCCTTGAGAACCCCATGAACAGTATGAAAAGGCAAAAAGATAGGACACTGAAAGATGAACTCTGCAGGCCAGTAGGTGCCCAATATGCTACTGGAGATCAGTGGAGAAATAACTCCAGAAAGAATGAAGGGACGGAGCCAAAGCAAAAACAACACCCAGTTGTGGATGTGACTGGTGATAAAAGCAAAGTCCGATGCTATAAAGAGCAATATTGCATAGGAACCTGGAATGTTAGGTCCATGAATCAAGGCAAATTGGAAGTGGTCAAACAGATGGCAAGAGTGAACATCAACATTCTAGGAATCAGAGAACTAAAATGGACTATAATGGGTGAATTTAACTCAGATGACCATTATATCTACTACTGTGGGCAGGAATCCCTTAGAAGAAATGGAGTAGCCATCGTAGTCAACAAAAGAGTCCAAAATGCAGTACTTGGATGCATTCTCAAAAACGACAGAATGTTCTCTGTTCGTTTCCAAGGAAAACCAGTCAATATCACAGTAATCCAAGTCTATGCCCTGACCAGTAATGCTGAAGATGCTGAGATTAAATGGTTCTATGAAGACCTAAAATACCTTTTAGAACTAACACCCAAAAAAGATGTCCTTTTCATTATAGGGGACTGGAATGCAAAAGTAGGAAGTCAAGAAACACCGGGAGTAACAGGCAAATTCTGCCCTGGAGTACAGAATGAAGCAGGGCAAAGGCTAATAGAGTTTTGCCGAGAGAACATACTGGTCATAGCAAACACCCTCTTGCAACAACACAGGAGAAGACTCTACACATGGACATCACCAGATGGTTGACACCGAAATCAGACTGATTATATTCTTTGCAGCCAAAGATGGAGAAGCTCTATACAGTCAGCAAAAACAAGACCAGGAGCTGACTGTGGCTCAGATCATGAATTCCTTATTGCCAAATTCAGACTTAAATTGAAGAAAGTAGGGAAAACCACTAGACCATTCAGGTATGACCTAAATCAAATCCCTTTTGATTATACAGTGGAAATGAGAAATAGATTTAAGGGACTAGATCTGATAGACAGAGTGCCTGATGAACTATGGATGGAGGTTTGTTACATTGTACAGAAGACAGGGAGTAAGACCATCTCCAAGAAAAAGAAATGCAAAAAAGCCAAATGGCTGTCTGAGGAGGCTTTACAATAGCTATGAAAGGAAGAGAAGCCAAAAGCAAAGGAGAAAAGGAAAGATATTCCCATTTGAATGCAGAGTTCCAAAGAATAGCAAGGAGAGATAAGAAAGCCTTCCTCAGTGATCAGTGCAAAGAAATAGAGGAAGACAACAGAATGGGAAAGACTAGAGATCTCTTCAAGAAAATTAGAGATACCAAGGGAACATTTCATGCAAAGATGGGCTCAATAAAGGACAGAAATGGTATGGACCTAACAGAAGCAGAAGAGATTAAAAAGAAGTAGCAAGAATACACAGAAGAACTGTACAAAAAAGATCTTCATGACCCAGATAATCATGTTGGTATGATCACTCACCTAGAGCCAGACATCCTCGAATGCAAAGTCAAGTGGGCCTTAGGAAGCATCACTACAAACAAATCTAGTGGAGGTGATGGAATTCCAGCTGAGCTATTTCAAACCCTAAAAGATGATGCTGTGAAAGTGCTGCATTCAATATGCAAGAAATTTGGAAAATTCAGCAGTGGCCACAGGACTGGAAAAGGTCAGTTTTCAGTCCAATCCCAAAGAAAGGCAATGCCAAAGAATGCTCAAACTACCACACAATTGCACTCCTCTCACACGCTAGTAAAGTAATGCTCAAATTCTCCAAGCCAGGCTTCAACAGTATGTGAACTGTGAATTTCCAGATGTTCAAGCTGGATTTAGAAAAGGCAGAGGAACCAGAGATCAAACTGCCAACATCCGTTGGATCATCAAAAACATAACAGAGTTCCAGTAAAACATCTGCTTCAATGACTGTGCCAAAGCCTTTGACTGTGTGTATCACAAGAAACTGTGAAAAATTCTTAAAGAGATGAGAATACCAGATCACCTGACCTCCCTCTTGAGAAACCCGTATGCAGGTCAGGAAGCAACAGTTAGAACTGGACATGGAACAACAGACTGGTTCCAAATAGGAAAAGGAGTACGTCAAGGTTGTATATTGTCACCCTGCTTATTTAACTTATATGCAGAGTACATCATGAGAAACGCTGGGCTGGAGGAAGCCCAAGCTGGAATCAACATTGCCGGGAGAAATACCATCCTTCTGGCAGAAAGCGAAGAACTAAAGAGTCTCTTGATGAAAGTGAAAGAGGAGAGTGAAAAAGTTGGCTGAAAATTGAACATTGAGAAATCTAAGATCATGGCATCTGGTCCCATCACTTCATGGCAAATATATGGGGAAACAGTGGAAACAGTGTCAGACTTTATTTTGGGGGGCTCCAAAATCCCTGCACATGGTGACTGCAGCCATGAAATTAAAAGATGCTTACTCCTTGGAAGAAAAGTTATGACCAACTTAGATAGCATATTAAAAAGCAGAGACATTACTTTGCCAACAAAGGTCCATCTAGTCAAAGCTATGGTTTTTCCAGTAGTCATGTATGGATGTGAGAGTTGGAGTATAAAGAAAGTTGAATGCCGAAGAATTGATGCTTTTGAACTGTGGTGTTGGAGAAGACTCTTGAAAGTCCCTTGGACTGCAAGGAGATCAAACCAGTCCATCCTAAAGGAAAACAGTCCTGAATAGTCATTGGAAGGACTGATGCTGAAGCTGAAACTCCAATACTGTGGCCACCTGATGCGAAGAACTGACTCATTGGAAAAGACCCTGATGCTGGGAAAGACTGAAGGCAGGAGGAGAAGGGGACAACAGAGGAGAAGATGGTTGGATGGCATCATCAACTCAATGAACATGAGTTTGAGTAAACTCTGGGAGTTGGTGATGGACAGGGAGGCCTGGCGTGCTGCAGCTCATGAGGTCACAAAGAGTCGGGCACAACTGAGCCACTGAACTGTAATGAACTGAGATTTTGGTCTGTCGACCTGGGACGTATGGAGAAAGCATTTCTTCTGGATTTTAGAGTAAATCATTGGCTCTAGGGAAAGCATTTGTGTGGTTGGTTTGTTTTGAGCTGAAGTAGATGCTTTGTTTTTCCTGTAACATTATTTTTACTTGAAAGAACTCCTGACAGAAAGTAATGGTTATTCACACTTGGCCTTTTGGAATATAGTTTCTCGAAATAATTAGAAGTGAGGCTGCCACTTCATGGGAAATGATTGACAATATTTCTTGCCAAAGAAAAAACTTTGAAATTTCATTTGAAAATTAGAATTTTGGAAATCTTGTAAATTCTTCCAAAAGCTTGAAAGCTTCTTCATGCTTAACATCACCAGTATAATCATTAGAAATGTCCTTAAGCTGATTTTTTATATAACATAATGAAGTGTCAGTGAACCAAAATTCTCCAATGACCAATGTTTGATGTTACAAAATTACAGGCATGGAAAAGATACAGTAAAAGTACAATATATATCAATGGATTTTAATGTTAGCAGGGTACAAAAAGTCCTTTGACAGAGTTTGATTCTGCAGTGTAACTTTTATGAAACTATCACTTGTGAAGTTTGGATGTAGTTTTAAATAAGATTATCCAAATTTACCTTAAAAGCCTATTAAAATAGCCCTCTCCTTTCCAAGTACTTCTCTATAATAGGCCATGTTTTGTTCATATATGTACATCTACCAACATAACATCACAGCCTATTTAAAGTAGGATGTATGAGAACTTGTCATCTAATAGGCTAGCCATTTAAAAAATTAGCAAAATTGTGAAACAGTGCCATTCTTCTGAGTAAATGTTTTATATTTTGTCAAATATATTTCTTTCTTTAAAAAGTATTTTAAATTTGTTTTAATCTCTAATAGGGTAAATATTAATAAATAACACTAACCCAAGCCCCCAGGACTTCCCTGGTGGCTTCGAAGGTAAAGAATCTGCTTACAATGCAGGAGACCCGGCTTCAATCCCTAGGTCGGCAAGATCTCCTGAAGAAAGGAATGGCAACTCACTCGAATATTCTTGCCTAGAGAATTCCATGAACAGATTAGACTAGTGGGCTACAGTCCACGGGGTTGCAAAGAGTTGGACACGACCAAGCAGCTAACACTTTCACCTTCACCCCAACCCCCAACAAACAAAAATGCTCTTTGATGGTCTTCAAAAATTTTTAAGAGTATAAAGAGGTTCTGAGATCAAAATGTTTGAGAACAGGCCTAGTATACCAAACATTAGCAGTGAGAAACAATATCTTATATTTGTTTAGTTCTTCATATCTAAAATGTTCCCTTTTCAAGAAATTATTACCTTTGGTTTTCAGTTAATTTTCAGATAACTTTTGAGATAATTTGTTGCTTACAGATACGTATAATGTCGCTCAGATAATTTGTTTAAAGTGAAGTATGAATTGTGGGGTTTGTCATACCTCCTGTGTGCTAAGGGTTAATACTAGCAGGCCTGAAACTGGCCTGTGTTATCCTGCTAAAAGACCCTGACCAATGGTCAAAACATGAAATAATAGTGTTGTTCTTGTCACCATAGATTCAAGAGATAATACCAACTTTTGAGCATTATTTACTGATTATGTAGAGACTGGTTTAATATGTAGTTCTGGCACAAGCTGGTTGCATAGCAAGAATATGCCTAAGTGAACAGAATTGTGTAAGAAGCCCAAGCTGAGACTCAATTTGGGCTCCCTGATCATATCTTGGACTAGGCATTCCAGAGCGAGGATAATTGGTGCTTGAAACCTGGCATCTTCAGGTCCTGGCTTTGATGCCTTTTCTATATCATACCCTTTCCTCAAAATAAACTGTCAGTTCACAAGCCATGCTGTTTCAGTCCTGTGAGCTGTGTTTACCAATCACATCCTTTCTGATTGCCACAATTAGTGCATGAACCAATCTAGTTTATTATACTAAGAGCAATAACCATGTGTTACTTCTTTAGAATCTATAAATACATCTACTAAGAAATTATTTTTTTAAATACTAGCTATTAGTTAACATTTCTAGACACTGCATGTTGAAGTACGTACTCTAAAATATATCAAACCATTTATTAACATAAAATCATCTGGTAAATGACCCTAGAGGGCTCCATCTTAATATTGTATCCATTAGCAGAGTTGTGATATCAAGTCTAGTACTTATCTTACTAAAAAGCCTGGAGAGAAGGATCTCCAGGATAAGTTGAGATGCTTAGCAATGTTATTAAGTAGACACTTGCCAAAATGATTTCCCTCCACACTTAGAGTGCTGGCTTTTCACTCTCAGAATTTTTAATGCCTGGGGATACTCGGGCCATATAGATATCACATCTGTACAGCTAAGTAGATAAGAGTTTTCATTTTATTGTCATTCCTGTCTTTGGCTCATAACCCTTCTCTCTTCTCTGAGAGTTGTTTTTGGGCAGAATTTAGTTAAATAGACACACTTACTAGCAAGTGGCTGGGACCAGGATGATCCTGGCTTCAGCTTCCATCATGGATGGCAGGTTTTGCTGGCAAGTAGGAGGAGGGAGAGAAAACACCCATGGTGTGCACATCACCATGCCTGCTGTGTTATAGTACATGTATGTGAGCCCCTAGAGTCACAGGTCAGGTGTACAGCGGGAAGTGGGTGGGGGATGGTATAATAGGATGAAAGCTCTCAGGTCCAACTAACTGGATGACCTTCCTCTCTCTTTAAATGCAGTCCTGGAGACTTTGTTTTGAAATTCTACTATGTGATACCTCTTTTCCTTAAACACCTAGGTAAATTGTATTTTGTTGACCAAGCAACGCAGAAGGCAGCAAATAAGAAATAGAGTTTATATGGAGTCTTAGGAATTTTAATTCAGGAGGCACTGATTTGAGTAGCAACTCAAATATGCTCTGAGGAAAATAGAAAATGATGGGCATTTATAAAGACAACCAAGAAAGACATTCCAGAGAAGTAATTTAGGTTATCTTTGCAGATCTGTTGTACAGTAAGTGCTGGCAAGCATTCAGTCTTTTGCCAGCAGCACCTTGTTTGCTATGCTATGGTCTCTAGGGAGTAAATACAAGTTCCAGATTGTCTCAGGATGGCTGGGTCAAAAGTTTATGTTGCACTGCGGGTGAGGGAAGGTGGTGGTGGCTTGCATATGTTTCACTTCCTTAATGGCCTCCTGGCTCCATTTTTAGATCCTTTTGACATAAGTGACTCCATTTTTTTGTTCATGGTCCAAACTATAAAGTCACATATCAATTCCTCTTTGAAATTTTCCTAGATACCAAAAGAAAGAAGTTTTCCCTTCTATAAGCTTTGTGTTGAAGCCACTATTATAAAGCTAGTGGTATTAAAGTAGTCTGTTTATCTCTGGCTGCCCTGATAGATTGCAGTCCTGTAGAAATAGAGCTGGACTTTGTTTATAGACATTATCAGCTTTAATGTGATGTGATGAATATATTATTACATGTGGATTAGATGGAAAAGTAGATGGTTGAAAACTATCTTTTTCACAAAGACTATGAAATGGGGTTGAAGAAAACAGGGAAAAAACCCACTTTTTATTCAACACCATTTCTTAATGACCATGCAAGGCTACATATCAAGATGTTAGAGACAAATTAGGCCCATGGTGGCTTCTATACTAAAAATGAATCTCTCCATTCATGGGTTAAATAGGGTACAAACACCAATGACATATGGTTTGTGATTAATAAGGTTTGATAATATATACACCCCTGTTATGCATCAAGCATGTTTAACCTTTAGGTTTAAATGCTTCAGTATACTATTTATATCTTTTAAAGTTATTAACAAGAAAATACCAGGCATCCTCAGTAGTAAAAATAGCTTCCTCAGCTAAAATAACCTGCATTAAAATAAAAGAGCTATAAATATGCATGCTTTACAATGTAAACCCAAATGTCCCCTATGGTATAATTAGCCAATCTGTAGCATTTAGAGAAGGCTTTTTCAACTGTGGACCTAAAAGTGATTCACATGTTATTAATTCCACAAAAATGCCTCTAAGGTAGGAAAGTTATAGATTAGGAAACTGAGATTTTTGTGTTTATTTGCTAAAGGATCTAATGCCAGAATGCCTCAGAGATGGGTTTTAAGGCCAAATTGTATTTTATAATTTATATGTTATATAAATTATAATTATATAATTTATATATTATATTTTAATCTTCTTCTTAGGTCAGTAGTTAGTGTTACATAACAACATGTCTTAATAAGCAGCCAAGTGTCAGTGGTACAGTGCTAGGCACTGAACATCTTGAATGAACACTGGCCACACCACAGACTCAAATCTAAGGCAGAAAATCTAGATTCACAAAACCAAAATAAAATAAGACTTGTGGTAAAACGTTCTTTGGCAGGAATAATTATGAAAATATCAAGTAAAAATCTAAGTAGTGTCTCACAATATAATGATTTGTATGGCATGTATATAGTTATAAATAATGCTGCTGCTGCTGCTAAGTCGCTTCAGTCATGTCCAACTCTGTGAGAATTATATATAAAGTGTTATAGACAGAAAGAGGAGAATAAGAGTGGGGGTGGATGGAACAAGGGAGGCAGGGGCAGAGGAAAGGGAGAGGTGTTTTGGATTATGAATATATTCTAAGCATTGTTGTTGTTTAGTCGCTAAGTCATGTCTGACTCTTTTGTGACCCCATGGACTGTAGCCCACCAGGCTCCTCTGTCCGTGGGATTTCCCAGGCAAGAATACTAGAGTGGGTTGCCATTTCCTTCTCCAGAGGATCTCCCTAACCCAGGGATCGAACCTGAGTCTCCTGCATTGACAGATGGGTTCTTTACTACTGAGCCACCAGGGAAGTTACCCATTATTATTTTTTTTCACCCATTATTTTGATTTAAATCAAGAATAACATGGAAAAATGTGTGGTCATGAGCACAGACTCAAGGGAGAACTGGAAGATGTAAGAAGGGCATGTAAAAATGAATGTATGAATTAAGTCTCTATACATACACACACACACACCCTTCACAAAGTAAAGAATGATTGATAGTCTTTTGAGGAAAACTCACGTTGAGTCCCTGTATGACCACTATTACAGTCCAAAACTGAAATGGAATTTTCCCCCCACCAGGAGATTAACAGCCCTTAAAAATTAAGTAATCACAACATTGTTAATCAAACTATAGCCCAAATAAAATTAAAAAAAAAAGTTATCACAACCCCATCAATCTCTTTAGGTCTTGATTGCCAATGCTTAACAAAATGAATTCATGTTCTCACAAAATACTTCCATATGTTCTATACACTTTTTAGAGACAATTCTTCAATGCTATGAATAGTCTGGAAAGCTTTTTAAAGAGAATTTCACCATCAAAAGTTTCTCTTGATGATGTACTCCTCTGGCTAAACTTTACCTTTACACTGAAACTTCTGAAGAGATAGGCCTCCAGGGACTTTATCCACTCGAGTCCTGTCCTATCCACTTGGCATTTGGAAAATGCAGCTTATAACAAAGTAATAACTTACTCCTAGAAATAACCCTGGAGCCTCAGGAGATGGCTTCATAAATCTCCTCCAGCACACAGCACACCAAAGTGGTTCACCCTTTGATCCTAACTAGTAACTGCAAATCTCTCTAAGGAAAATTCAACCTAACAGAAGGAAAGGCCAACCTAGGGATTCCCAGGAAGCCATTTGGTAAAATTGTTCCAGAAGAGTAGCTATGTGCTAGAGACTGACTGCCTTCAAAGGACTCTGAAGTCTTTAAAGGCACTGCCCTTCAAAGATCCTCACATCATGATTGATGTAATTGTTGCTTTGCCAAATACTCATCCTCACAGTTTTGTACATGGAAAAAAAATGTTTATAATTTTAAAAACGTCTATTTCTGAATATGCTACCTGATAGGCAATTTATTGTTTTAAATTAATTGTGTAATTAAATTACACAGTGCCATTTCTATTTCAATCACATGAGTGCACATTTGTGTTTATGTCTTACCTGGTGCGTTTGTTTTCTAAGGTGATAAGATACTTAGTCACTCAGTCGTGTCTGACTCTTTGTGACCCCATGGACTGTAGCCCACTAGGCTTCTCTGTCCATGGGATTTCCCAGGCAAACATACTGGAGTGGATTGCCATTTCCTTCTCCAGGGGATCTTCCCCACCCAGAAATCAAACCCCTTTCTCCTGCATTTCAGGCAGAGTCTTCATCAGGGAAGTTGCCTGCAATTCTCTAGTTTGGTGTAAAAAGTTGTTACATACTTGGTGATTTAAAATGAAACCCCTTTATTAGCTCATACTTCTGTAAGTCAGTAGTCTGAGCACATTGGGGCCAGGTTCTCTACTTAAGGTATCGCAAGGCTAAAATCAAGGTGTGAGCCTGCTACTTTCTGGAGCTTGGGCTTCTCATTCAGGTGGTAGAATTTAGGCTTAAACATAAGATCTGGGTACATCGGTCTTGGCAGTGATTCTTTTGGATCAGACATTAAAAGCACAAGCATCCAAAGCAAAATTAAACAAGTAAGACTATTTCAAACAAAAAAATTTCTGCACAGCAGAGGAAACATTCAACAATATGAAAAGGCAACCTGTGGAATGGGAGAAAATACTTGAAAATCATATATCCAATAAAGGCTTAATGTCAATGGTATATAAGGACCTCTTACAATTTAATGACAAACAGCAAATATGCTGCTTTTAAAAATGGGGAATAGACCTAAATAGACATTTTCTGAAGAAACCTAAAAATTGCCAACAGGCACATGAAAAGATGTTCAACATCATTGATCATCAGGGAGATGTGAATCAAAAACAATGAGCTATCACCTCACACCTGTTAGGTTGGCTATTATCAGAAAACAAGAGGTGACAAATACTGGTGAGTATGTAGAGAAAAGGGAAGCTGGTACACTGTGGGGACATTTGATAACATCTGTTATTAAAAGCACTACAGAGGTTCCTCAAAAAATTAAAAATAGTTATCATAGTAACCAGCAATCTCACTTCTGGGTATATCTGAAGGAAGTGAAATCACTGTCTCGAGTTATCTGCACCCTCATGTTCATTCATAGCAGCACTGTTTACAATAGCCAAAACGTGGAACCAGCCTGTGTCCATTGATGGAGGAATGGATAAAGAAAATGTAACATACAAAGAAAATGTGAGATACACACACACAGAGTATTATACATGCATACGCAATACACACACACACACACACACACACACACATATACTTCCCTGGTGGCTCAGTGGTAAAAAACCCACCTGCCAATGCAGGTGACATGGGTTCAATCCCTGGGTTGTGAAGATCCCCTGGAGGATGAAATGGCAACCCACTCCAGTATTCTTGACTGGGAAATCCCATGGACAGAGGAGCCAGATGGACTACAGTCCATGGGGTCACAAAAGAGTCAGGCACTACTGCGTGACTAAGCAACAACAAATGTGTACATATTATGTGAGTATATACATATATGTGCACATTTTGGGTATATGCATAGACATGTGTGTGTATACATACACACACACACACACATACATACATATATGCATACACACACTCAGTGGAATGTTATTCAGTCCTTAAAAAAAAGTAAAAAGGAAATCATGCTCTTGGCAACAACCTGGGTGGACCTTGAGGGTCTTAAGCTGAGTGCCAAGTGAAATAAGCTAGACAGAGAAGGACAAATAGAAATTGTCATAGTAACCTATGGTGTCACTTACATCACTTACATGTAGAAACAGTAGAATGGTGGTTACTGAGTTGGGCCGAGGACGGAGAGTAGATTAAGGGAATGTTGGCCAGGGTGCAAATTTTAAGTTACAAGTTCTGGGAATCTAATATTACAGCATGATATATAGTTAAGAATGCTGAACTGTATACTTGCATTTAATATGCTAAGAGAGTAGCTCTTAATCGTTTGCACCAAAAACATAAAAAAACTGTGAGGTGATGAATGTTATGACTGTGGTGATTATTTTACAATGTATACATACATCAGATCATCACATGGGTTCGATCCCTGTTCAGTAAGCTAATACCCTGCACACCATGAGGCATGGCCAAAAAAACCAAAAACAAATTATGAGTGTTACTGTTTCATTAAACATCTTTCTCCATTCATTTGCCTTAGGAAGGTGAGGTGGTTAAATTTAACCCAGAAATAAAGAATGTGTTTTGGATTTTGTTTCATTGTACTGAATCTCTATCTTTTGTTTACACAGTATACAAAAAAGTCACAATAGTGTGTCTACAGTGTTGCCTCAACATATATGTGAATATTAATATGAGTAATGCTAACTCGGGCTTCCCTTGTGGCTCAGCTGGTAAAGAATCCGCCTGCAATGAGGGAGACCTGGTTTCAATCCCTGCATTGGGAAGATCCCCTGGAGAAGGGAAAGGGTACCCACTCCAATATTCTGGCCTGGAGAATTCCATGGACTGTATAATCCATGGGTTCTCAAGGAGTTGGACATGGCAGAGTGACTTTCATTTCACTTTCAATGCTAACTCAGCCCATACTAAATGTTCTGCTTCAGGCAAAGATATTTTCTCTTCACTTTTAAAATTGAACAAAAATAAATTATTAAGCGTGATTTCTCAAATTATGCAAAATGTTCTTTATCACTTTAAAAATATCATGTCAGTGTCATTGCAAGTTTAATATTCTACATAATTGTTCTCTCTGAATGCAGAAAGGAAAAAATGATTTGTTAAGGTACTGTTGAACAAGCGAAAATTTGTTGCCCTTGCCAATTTAGATCTATTTGAATGACCTGTATGGGACTTGTATTACTGCAGCCCAGGTGAAGTTCTGAACATCAGTTGAGTATATTCTTTTAAATTTAACTTCCTTTTATTTTTACCTAAATGGCATGATTTAAGAAATCCTGATAAAGTGGAAAGGATTCCTGAATGTGAATATATTCTGACTTTAATTTAAAATACTATTAATAACCATCATCTATTGCATGGTGATGTATGCTAAGAAATGTGCATTATTTCATTTAGCCTCAACACTCTAAGGCAGTGTATCTGAAAGATTAAAAAACTGTAGTTGCTATGTCATCATCACACCTAATTTTTTTAAACTTTAATTTTTTTAAAGTAATTAAATATCTTGTGTTTGAACTTCCCCAATTTCAATATACAATTTGTTTGAATCAGAATCAGAACACTAATCACAAGTGGCAATTGATTGATATGCTTTTACATCTATTTACTCTATAAACCTACTTCTTTTTCCTTTCAAATATTATATTAAAAACTAATTTTTGGGGTGGACTCTTCTACAAGATGTACTTGGCTGATTGTGTCCACACAGTGTTGTTAATTATGTTCCTTTGTCTTCCCTGTGACAGGGCAACTGATAGATTGAGACAGGCTGGATCAGCTTCAGGTTTGACTTTTTTGCAAGACTGCTTTATAGGTGATGAGGAGCCTGGCTTTTTTGGGTTCACTTGCTTTGAGACAGTCTTTTGTTGTGATGCATATATTGACTTTAATGATTTTGCTATATTGTATCCTATTCCTGCAATAAATTTTGGATTTATAAGTAGTGCCCTTTTGGGTCATGCAAGTCATCTTTAGACCATTTAATTCTATTTAATTGCCACCCTTAGTGTAAGATCTATACAGATAATCTGCCTTTCATCAACATTTTATTACACTCAGCAGCAGTTTGTAAAGGAAGCATGAAAAATGTTTGAGTCTTTTCCTTTATTTCACAATAATGACTCAGTTACTTAATAGTCCTCCAAAGGGGATGGATGTACTTTATTTTTCTTAAATGCCACTATAATTTCTTTTTTAATGTAAGCACACTCAATGTTCCAATCCACCGCAGTCTTCATTTTATTGTTGCTTAAATGGTGACAACTTTGGCTAGTGGGAGACAACTCAAGTTGGCTCCTGAAACACTCTGCTATGCCTTCAATAATTTTTGAAATATCCCTTGCTTAACAGTATGACAAGGTGATCCAGGTTACTCATATATTTCCGACACTAGACCTGGAATCAGCCATTTCTTTAGAGACTCCCTTTCCTGTTAATAGGAAATCATATTTGGAGACCACAGTCTGGGCGCTAATAGTGCAAATTGCTACTGGGTAGCAAATTGCTACTAGTTCCTAAACCTTTTCAGTGAAAAGACCTATGAAATACATTGTTGTTGTTTTTTTTTTTTAACTTTTGCTTACACCATGCAGCATGTGGGATCTTATTTCCCTGCATGGGAATCGAATGTGCACCGCCTGCAGTGTAAGTATGGAGTCTTAACCTCTGGACCTCCAGGGAAGTCCCTGAAATACACTTTTTTCCATGAATTTTACACCATGCCATTCAATTCTTTCAATTAAAATTCATAACCCTAAGAAGGTTTGTACTTACTCTCAGAAATGTTATTTTTTTCTCCCACATAAAGCAAAAAAAAACCCAAAAAACCCAGTTACCAGTTGTACCAACATAATTTTTCTTTTTTTAACCACACAGTACACACACAACTATGTTTGAATTACAGTATCAACATTGCAAAAACCTATTGACTATTGAAAATAGTTTGAGGTTATTTTTTTATTTTTAGTTTTTTTTGTCCTCAGAGTACATGCCACCAGTGATATACAGTCAAATTATTGTACTTACTATTTTATTTTTTTAATTTTTATTTTTTTTTGCTGATTTCTAATCTTTTGGGTAAGATTTTTAAAATCTTTTTCAAAATTTAATTTATTAAAAATTTTTTTTTTTAATTTAGTTTAATGATATATGGGGGCTTCCCTGTAGCTCAGATGGTAAAGAATCTGCCTGCAATATAGGAGACCTAGGTTCGATCCCTTGGTCAGGGGAATCACCTGGAGAAGGAAATGGCAACCCACTCCAGTATTCTTGCCTGGAGAATTTCATGGACAGAGAAGCCTGGTAGGCTACAGTCCATGGGGTTGCAAAGAATCAGACATGACTGAGCGACTAACACACACAATGATATATATCTCATTCTGGTTTTTGTTTCTTGCTTTGCTTTCTTTACAAGTTACTGTGTTTTAGGTTCCAACCATGTATTTATGACATAATTTATTGCTTCTATTTGCTGAGTATTTATTGGTATGCAATGGCTGGTTTTTATCTATCTACTCTTGCAGGTAGAGACAGTCAGATTACCACATGATCTCCAACTTCCATCAATTCTCAGATTCCCAAAATAATACAATGCAGGTCATAATGGCTGTTCACCTTAGACTGGAATTGCTGCATTTTAGAGTATCCATACATTTAATTGTACTAGGTCAGATGGCACCATTGTCTGCTCACACCAGTAATAAATGAAGTAGCCTAAAGCCTGTATCTACTAATATTTGGAATTATTCAACTCTCTGATGATTTTTTTCAGTCGCCGAAATGTTCCTTTGTAATTGTACTGTATTTGAAGATAATAGGCCAAAGAATGTGCAGAGTTGCAGGCAGTGGATTGCTTTTTGCTCAACCCCCCACCCCCACCCCCATCCCAATAGACACTAGAAGAAAAACCATCTTATCTGGGGCTCATACAAGAGATTACAGAAATATGTATCTAACAAGTGGAAGTTTTCTTGCGCCTTCTTGTACAGTTTTAGGATAGGAACTCAAAGAAAAGATTAGACATCCAGCTAATAAAATAAATAGGAAGCTCAGCATATCCAAATTTAGCTGTAGATAATACATTTATACTCACATGTCAATGAAGCTAACAAAGGGACTACTAATATTTTGAGCACTTGTGATGTCCTAAGTATTTTGCTAGTTGTGTTAATACAGGGGATCTCTTTTGAGCCTCACAACAGCACTCTAAGGCAGGATTGTTTTTAACCGTACAACTATTGACATTTTGGGCAAATAGTTCTTAGTTTTTGGTGGGGAGGTGAGCTGTGCATTGTAGGATGTTTAGCACCACACTGTTCTCTAACTACTAGATGCCAGTCGCAACCCTTCCAATTGTGACAACCCAAAATGTCTCTACAGACATTTCCAAGTGTTGCTTTGAGGGTAGGATTGCCTCCAGTTGAGAGCCACTGCTTTAAGGTAATGATCACCATCCGTATGTGTTTGGTAAAGACAATGAAGTTCACAAAGCTTGAATAACTTTGTCAGAAAGCAAGAAAAAATATATGAGGTTGGATTTGGACCCATGTATTCTTTGCTTAAAAGCCCCTGATATTTTCTTTACTACCACCAATAACAAAAATTTATTATATATTTATGTAGTTCAGTTCTTTTCAAACCATTTTCTCTGCTCCTGTGCACAGGAAGGACATAATACTGCAAGAAAACCACCCTGTTAGATACTTAGATCAGTCTTTCCTATCCATGTTCCCAGCCAATTCTCAGAGAGGTACCCTGGTGTGTGCATGGTTTTCACTGATTATACATATCAGTTCACCAAACATTTGCCATCTTTTAAGGCAGCAGGGTCAAGTGGTTTTCTATAAAGAGAGAAAGAGTATCTAATGATCGTCAAAGAGTATCTAATGATAGTCAAGATGATGACAGAGATATGTTAACCAGATCTTCAGAATCTTGGAACTCTATTCTTCCAACTATATCATACCAGCTAGGTAGAAAAAACTCCAGACTTGGAATAGCAGGTCAGAGGGACTTACTGTTAATTGGTATTGAGTTTCGATTTTGTGACATTAGACCTTCTGGACATAGTGGTGTGACTGTGCTTAATACTACTAAACTGTATACTCAAAAATGTTAACATTTTGTGTTATGTGAATTTTACAAAAAATAAAACCAAAAACCCCTAAGCATCATATTTGGTATTAGGAATATACAAGAGAGACAAGTTTTCATTTATCAAGCCATTAGTTAGCTTTATTTTTACTATAGCCCTAAAGTACCCAAAGTCATAGATAAGACAAAAAGTTTACATAATCTGGGAGATCTACCAAAATGTTAGTTTAAGAGAGCAAACCCAAAACCATGTAAAGCAAGTGGTTGTAATATAGGCCTGTTGCTTTATATTTAGTATGTCTGCCCTAATTCCTTTTTAGTTGCAAGGCACAATTACTAGTGTTTATTGCCAGGACTGTGTTATTTATGGGCTGAACTCCCATCAAGAGGTTCTTCTTTCTCTGTCAGCAATGGCTTAATGAAATCGCCTTTCACCTTTTGAGACAGGCCTTTAAATTCTCTCTGTACAAATGGAAACGCTGTAGGTCATTTTCTTCTAATTGCTTGTGGACAAGGATTGACAAGCCACCACACAATTTTGCTTGATTGGCAGGTACTTCTCAGTAGTCCAAGCCTGAACCAGCAATTTCAGCACAAGATTTAGATATCTTGTCAGAACCTGGTGGTGAAAATTAACCTTCTTCTGAGCTCTCTGAAAGAATTATTTTTAAAAGAAAGAGCAGTATATCACAATTCTTTAACACAAAATAGGGAGTTTTGTTTGACCATCCTATGAAATAATTTTGATAAGTTGCTGCGTATTTGCCATTTGGTGGCTCTTTCGTAACCCTCAAGTGAGATACATGCAGGAAAAATATTTCTTGAGTTCAGATTATTTTTATTTTAAATTTTTATTATTTACTTTATTTTTGTATGCATGGCATATGGGATCTCAGTTCCCTGACGGGGAATGGAACACATGCCCCCTGCAGTGGAAGCGTGGAGACTTAACCACTGGATGACCAGGGAAGTCCCCCAGATTATTTTTAAATTATGTGTTTTTTCAAGTATTAAGATTAAAATTATTGATTAAAAATTAAGATTTTTTAAAAATTCAGTGTATATTAAATTGTGGTATGCTGTAGGAAATTAAGGGTCATGTATATGAATGTGTAACACTTTTTCTCTGAAAGAAATGCTCCTCTTCATCTTGGTGCTATTTCCCAGTGTTTCACCCATCACTGCAGATCGCCGCAAGTGTTGAACTTACTGTCATACATGCCTTCACTTTGGATCAAATCTTTTAAGGCACATTTTGAGAATAATATGATTACGTATTTGTCTTACTTAAAAGAAGGTCAAAATTTTTGAACTGTTATGAAAATAACAAAGGTCAAAGCTTTGAGATAAAGAACAGATAGAAATAGTCAAGTCTTCAGTAGTCCTCAAAATCTTTGGTCTCAGGAAAGCTATTTAAATTCTTAAAACATTAAGGAGGCTCCTCAGAAGCAAGTGTTGATGTGGGTTGAACCCATTGATATTTATCATATTAGAAATTAAAACTGAAAAGAATGTAAAACATTATGTAAAAAATAGCAATAATAAACCCATTACATGTAGATATAATTTTATTTTAAAACATGTCTTCATAGTAAAAAAGTAGTGCTGAATATGGCAATGGTTTCCATGTCTGAAAATCTCTTAAATATATAGAGCTGTTTTATTAGGGGACAAAATGGCACCCACTGGCTTTGGCAGAGTGATCAAATGATTGCTCTTTCTCACATCTGTTCAGCTCTTTGGGTTTCATGGAGACGACCCCCACTTTTTTGAAAGCCAAATGCTCTGGGTGCAGGTCTCAAAAATGGGGTTACCCAATGTAGGGTATGAACACTTCACTCCTGAGGTGTGCAAAGCTCCAAGTTCATGAATCCCCTCCGTATCATGGGTTGCTGCCAAGGGTGGAAGATGGGGAGGTTATGGTAAAACTGGTTCTCTGCCTCTATCAATCACTCAGTATGGCTTTTTTTCTCCTTTGCCTGATGTGAATGAAGCAGCTGCTCAACTAGTTTTCAGGTCTTTTTTCAGAGAAAATTGTTCCATAGATTTTGTGTATTTGAGGAAGGAGGTGAGTTCAGGAGCTTCCTGAACAGCCATATTGAACCACATGGCTCAACAGAAGGCACTTGATTTCTCATATACATTTAATGAACCACTGGGCAACTTGATTGTAATGCTTGAAAGAGAATGAGACTGAAAAAAGCAAATGACATTATTATTATGAAAATAATTTTGCTTCCAGAGCCCTGGGACAGTTTCAGGGAAGACTGGAGGTCCCTGGACCACACTTTTAGAATCTATGCCTTAGACTGAAATTTATATTGCATAGAAGGCAAATGTTTTATTTTTCTATTTGGAACTAATAAAATGTTCCCTTTGAGGCTAGAATGAGAAATGTGAGCTTTTGAGACTCATTTTACTACTTTTTAATTTAATGGTTGTATTTCACCTTCTATAGAAAGCCTTCTCATATTTGGGCCAACCTTTCCAATGACAAGAGTATTGTGGGGATGGCATTCATAGCGTGGCGGAGAACTTTTTAATAAAATGCTGAAGGCTGCTAAACCACAAAATAAATCCAATTCCATCAAAGATCAAAAAAGAAAAGCACCACTGTTTATACTATATTTTTTAGAAGTACTCTTTCATCTGCTCATCTGTGAGGAACAGCCCCAAAGATTACCTTGAGGGCAAGGTGAAATAAAACTAAAACCCATTTGTATGTGGATGGAATCTGCATCCATTTGTTTAGATTTTATGTAGGGAGCAGTCATACTATTGGTAATTCACATAATATTGTTTTTTTGTTACAGTCTCTTATTCTGGTATTCCTGGAACTATCAGAAATAGTGACAATTACTCTTACTATAGATTCCTATAAATTAATATAAAAGTATTGTCACCCTGCTTATTTAACTTATATGCAGAGTACATCATGAGAAACACTGGGCTGGAGTAAGCACAAGCTGGAATCAAGATTGCCAGGAGAAATATCAATAACCTCAAATATGCAGATGACACCACCCTTATGGCAGAAAGTGAAGAAGAACCAAAGAGCCTCTTGATGAAAGTGAAAGAAGAGAGTGAAAAAGTTGGCTTAAAGATCAGCATTCAGAAAACTCAGATCATGGCATCTGGTCCCATCACTTCATGGCAGATAGATGGGGAAATAGTGTAAACAGTGTCAGACTTTACTTATGGGGGCTCCAAAATCACTGCAGATGGTGATTGCAGCCATGAAATTAAAAGACGCTTACTCCTTGGAAGAAAGCTGAGCGCCGAAGAATAGATGCTTTTGAACTGTGGTGTTGGAGAAGACTCTTGAGAGTCCCTTGGATTGCAAGGAGACCCAACCAGTCCATCCTAAAGGAGATCAGTTCTGGGTGTTCATTGGAAGGACTGATGTTGAAACTGAAACTCCAATACTTTGGCCACCTCATGCGAAGAGCTGACTCATGGAAAAGACCCTGATGCTGGGAAGGATTACGGGCAGGAGGAGAAGGGGACGACAGAGGATGAGATGCCTGGATGGCATCACTGACTCGATGGACATGGGTTTGGGTGGACTCAGGAAGTTGGTGATGGACGGGAGGCCTGGCATGCTGCGGTTCGTGGGGTTGCAAAGAGTTGGATACGACTGAGCGACTGAACTGAACTGAACTGAATTTTAGTATTTGATCTACACAGTTTATACATACTTTTACCCTAACTAGAAAAATCCTTGAGCTTGTGCTTACCTCACCTAGATTATGGCAGCCATATTTATGGCTTGGCTTTATATTTTTATATCTTCTCTTAAGTCCCTGCTAAAGTTTGTGTCACAGTCACCTAAGGATCTTTTTCAAAACTGAAAAGTCATATAAACTTCTTTCATGTTCCTGATGTAGACAACTTGTTGATCTATTTTGCATCTACATTTTCTGCAATTCATAAGACATGTAAAGAATTATAGGCCACCTCAGTGGTGTGCTGACATGCCTTGTATCTGAAATCTCCTGCTCAGGAACTACTGAATACTTACCACCATCTTTAGAGGCAAGGGTTATAATTTATTGAAAAAATTTTAATTGAGGTATAGTTGATTTACAACACTGTTAATTTCAGGTATACAGCAAAGTAATTCAGTTATATACTTTTCATATTTCCCATTATGGTTTATTTTCAGATTGAATATAGATAGTTCTCTGTGCTACACAGTAAGTCCTTGATGTTTGTCTACTTTATATATAGTCATATGTATCTGTTAACACCATACTCCCAATTTATTCCTCTCGCCTTCTTCCCCATTTGGTAACCTAAGTCTGCATTCTATCTCTTTGGGTCTATTTCTGTTTTGTAAATAAGTTCACCTGTATTATTTTTCAGATTCCACATGTAAGTGATATCATATGATATTTGTTTTTCTCTGATTTACTTAGTATGATATTTTCTGGATCTATCTGTGTTGCTGCAAATGGCAATATTTCATTCTTTTTTCTGGCCAAGATGAATGGATAAAGATGTGTGACATACACACATATGTACATGCACATGTATTTCACATAATAATGAAATATTACTCAGCCATAAAAAAGAATGAAAGGGTTTTCATCAGACTAGATAGAACTTCTCATTCCCTGAGAAAACAATTTCTTTTCAACTAATTCCATCCTTTGCTATGGTGCTTTGTCACTCAGTCATGTCTGACTCCTTGTGACCCCATGGACTGTAGCCTACCAGGCTCCTCTTTCCTTGGGGATTCTCCAGGCAAGAATACTGGAGTGGGTTGTCATTTCCTCCTCCAGCCTTAGCTATGGGAATACCTGCAATTCCAGGGTATATTTGTTATTTGCTCTAGTGTAGAGTTACATTCGGAAAAGGCAATGGCACCCCACTCCAGCACTCTTGCCTGGAAAATCCCATGGACGGAGGAGCCTGGTAGGCTGCAGTCCATGGGTTCACGGAGAGTCGGACACGACTGAGCGACTTCACTTTCACTTTTCACTTTCATGCATCGGAGAAGGAAATGGCAACCCACTCCAGTGTTCTTGCCTGGAGAATCCCAGGGACGGAGGAGCCTGGTGGGCTGCCGTCTATGGGGTCGCACACAGTCGGACACGACTGAAGCGACTTAGCAACAGCAGCAGCAAAGTTACATTGGTAATCTTTAAGGAATCTGAAGACCCTTTTCTAGGCATTTGAAAGAGAGGAAGATATTTTTAATGTAGTTGATATGAGAATCCCCTCTAGGGGGATCCCCATGTGTAATCAGAAGATTCTTCAATTTTCCAGAACCTGTAATTGGAGGAGGTGATGGAGGGGATGAGTTGGAATGCAGTGCTGCTAGTGGAATCATAAGACCCTTCTCATTATTCTCCCTGTAGGGGGAAAAAAATCTGAACACTGTATTGGTTACAAAGCATTTTATTTGACAGTTTTTTTTTTTAATTTGGGAGATTGAAATCAATATATGACAGATTCTATCTGTTGATAGTTGAAGCAAACACATAAACTACATGCGCAGTCAAAGTTTGGAATAATGAGGTGCTAGGAGAGACCTGAGATCCTTTCGTTTACAAAAACAAAGCTTTAAGAATGTGGTTCAAAGTCCTTGAGACAGTTCCATGATGATCCCTGTATACATACAAAGTTGAGTTGTGTGATTATGAACAGCCTCGCCCTGGCAAGTACAAAGTGTGGTGTGACCTCCTGGCTTAGGTATTAAAAGAATCAGGTACTAGATACAAAAATGCAACCTATAAGGCCACTGTTGGTGTTCTGAGATGTCATGGCAACACATACATAGAAATGTGTGCAGAAATCACTTCTTTTGTTAGACGAATGAATATTCCTTTTAATCTTGTTCCCTTCAGTTGTTTCTTTTTCCTTTTTTTGCTTATTTGACCTGGTGGGTAAATGATCATTATGCACATTGAGAATTCCCTGGTAGTCCAGTGGTTAGGACTCTGTGCTTCCACTGCAGGGTGCACGGGTTCAATTCCTGGTCGAGAATTAATATCCTGCATGCCACATGGCATGGCCGAAAAAGACAATATGCACATTATCTATTCTGTTTGTTTTAGCTCTCCCCGTTTTACCCTGTATTTCAGTATTATCATTTCTATTTTATGGATAAATTGAGACCCGTGAAATGCTGATTTCACTTGGCTAATAAGTGATTGCCTTGATATATTCACCTTGCTGTTGCTCAGTCGTTAAGTCATGTCCGACTCCCGCAACCCCATGGACTGTTGCGTACCAGGCTTCCTTGTCCTTCAGTATCTCCTGGAGTTTGCTCAAACTTATGTCCACTGAGTCAGTGATGCCATTCAACCATCTCATCCTCTGTTGCCCCCTTCTCCTTTTGTCTTCAATCTTTCCCAGCATCAGGGTCTTTCCAATGAGTTGGCTCTTCACATCAGGTGGTCTAAGTATTGGAGCTTCAGTTTCAGTATCAGTTCTTCCGATGAATATTCAGAGTTGATTTCCTTTAGGTTTGATCTTCTTGCTGTCCAAGGGACTCTCAAGAGTCTTCTCCAGCACCACAGTTTGAAAGCATCTTCACCTTGAATCCCTCTCAACCCTAACTCCAATAGAATCCAGCCTCTTTTATCCACTTATAGAAAATTAGATACCTGAAAACATTTAGCAATATAAATTATATAAGGTCAGTTTATTGATCATTGAAACTTAGGAGGAGCAAAAGAGGGCCTTTGGTTTTTAGCTCTTTGACCTAATTACCCTTGATTTTTTTTTCAACAAAAATAGAAATACAAAAATGTTAACTGAACAGCTTGAGTTCACTTGGATATTCTGATATTTTAAATATTTTCATGATTTTGGTGTAGCCATGGTTCGTGAGGATTTTCTTCAGCTCATTTTCCTTTTTTAGTATGAGTCAGTGTTAATTTTACACACGTAGACACTCTATTGTTCTAGGAAAAATATCTCAGGAGAATAATTACCTTGCCCTGTTGACAAATTGTTTAGCCTAAATAACAGTGCCATCTGCTGAAAAGGACGAGTGAGTCACAGAAAAGTTTTCAGAGGGCTCATTTTGGCTGGAGATACAAGGACTGAAAATTAAAACAACAACAACAAAAAACACTAGAGGAGGTGAAGTCAAACAAAGGCTAAACCTAGAGGGAGACAGAACTTCAGGGTACAATAAATTTATCCCAATTGATGAGGAAATTTGCAAGCCTTGATGTGATATAAATTAAAACAACACTTTAGTCACACTGAGAATTTCAAGACACTATGATTGAAGTCATAATTATCATACAAGTGAAATACTGCAGTTAATCGAAAGGGGTGTGAAGAAATGGTACAAACTAATTAAAAATAAACAGGTCAATGAGAATTGGTTCTTCCTGTTCTTAAGCCTCCTCAAAAATATTCTGATGAAACTTTGGTGATAGATGACATTAAGAACATCAAGATTAAGAAAGAAACATTAATTGCTGCTCCTCAACAATACTTGAATTTTACTGATGTGTTCTGCAGTTTGTTAAAGGCATATCAAACAGGCAAATTCACTTTCAAAGGACTGTCTTTAAAATAAACTTCTTAAATATTATGTTATTGCTTCCCATAATATTTGTAATTGCTAGTTGTCTCTTTTCTAACCCTATCTCAGGGAAAGTTCAGCAATTACTTACTGGTGTTCTGAGAATGAATGGATGCTCTGGTTATAATGAAAGGTTTGTCCTAGAATGCTTCTGAATCAAAGTAAGTAGCATGTGGCCCTTTTATTACCATTAAAAAGAGAGAATCTAGAATGTAGGCCTGTTGAATATATTTTGATGATGCTAAATGGATCATTGCATTTTTCCTTGTTTTAATGTATTTCCCTACTGAAGTTTTATGTTTTCCTCTTATGATATTATACAATGCCAAATGTCTAAAAGGAAACTGAAAATTTAGAACCTCCTGAACTACAGATTCTTTCTATGCACATCTTTTAATTTTTTTAGTTTTTTTTTAATTTAAATTTCCTTCATATACAGCATATTATTGAATTTAGCATTGTTAGCTAGTGTGAAAACATTTATTTTTGAGTGGATGACTTCAACCCATATATTTCTTGCTATGTTTCTCTGTTTCTATCTGCCATATCTTTTTGGAATTAAGGAAGTTTTGACTATTTTCTATAATTAGTTTTTTATATATTGAGTCTCCTTGGCCTCCTTTTCATTTAGCTATACTTCATTGGTTCCTAACTATGAAATTAGTTCTAGCTAATTAATACCTTCTTTTCCATCTCTTCCTTTTTCTCTTAGCATCGCATTTGAATCAGTCATTTTTTCTCTTATTTAATGCTTTACGCAATCTACAAGTTTATTTTACTTTTTGTGTTCTCTCCCATCTCTCTCCATTTTAGTTGAGATGATCTGTATTTTCAGAATGTATTGGCCATTGCATATTACATTATTAGCCTTATAACCAACCAGTGGTCTTAAGTACAGGTAGTACTCAGTTCTCACTGTCACTCTTGAAGTCACTCTCTCTCCAGTCCTTTGGGATGCCTAAAGATAATTCTCTGGAACTTTACTAGCTGAAGTCTCGTGGTAAAAATATTGGCTGAGTTCTTGCATGTTCAAAAGATTGTCTCTGGCCCTGGCCTTAACACCTAAATATTTATTGACTGGGTACAAAATTCTTAGCTAAGATTTTCTTTACTAAAGTTAATAACTAGACATTTCCATTGCCTTCTGATATTAAGTAGGTACTTTGGGAAAATCTGATAATAGCTTATCTTTCCCTTATATGTGACTGATTTTTTTGCCTGGATATTTCTCTTTTTCTTTAGAATCTAATACTTAAACTAACATTTAAGAGAAGAAAATTGAAAATTTAAGGAAGAGATAGGGGCACTCCATATTCATTGCAGCGTTTTTCTCCATAGCCAAGATACAGAAAAGATCTAAGTATCCATGGACCAGTGACTGTATAAAGAAAATGTGGTGTATATATACAATTAAATAATATTCCTTGAAAAAAGATAATCCTGCCATTTGCAACCACACAGATGGACCTTGAGGACGTTATGCTAAGAGAAATCAGGGAAAGACAAATCCTATATGATCTCACTTACATGTAGAATCTAAAGAAAGCTAAAGTCATGGCAACAGATGATACAATGGTGGATGTCAGGGACTGGGGAGAGGGGAGTGAGGAGATGTTGATACAAGGGTACAAACTTTGTGTTATAGGATAAACAATTTGGGGGTGTCTAATGTATAACATGGTGACTATAATTGAATGTTGCTCAAATGTTGCTCAAATATTGCTAAGAGTAGATCCAAAATGTTCTCAGCATTAAAAAAAAAAGGTGATCATGCATGGGTGATAAATATATGTTAGCCTTATTATGGTAAACATTTCACAGTATATACCTGTAACACATCATCACCTTGTATACCTTAAACTTACTGTGTCAGTTTTATGTCAACAGAGCTGAAAAAATAGTTTTTGAGTAACATGTAAGTTACTTTTTAAAAATCTAGTTTGTGGGCAGGCATTTCTTCTGCACCTTGACTGTCTATACATTAATTTGTTCTTTTTTTTCCCCCCATATCCTAATTTTGTATGGAGTTTTAACCAGGATCCATTTTTTGTTTAGTGCTTTTATTGTCTGTCTATATTTGTCTTAATCAAGACAGTAGAGATCTTTTTGTTTTATTTTTTTAAGAAGCTTTATAGTTTTAGCTTTTACCTCTATGTCTATATTTTGTCTTGAATTCATTTTTCCATGTGAGTAGAAATTGAGGCTCGTATTTTCCTTGAAGGATATTCAGTTGTTGCTTCGTCATTTGTTGAAGATTGTTTTCCTGGTTGAATTCTGTTGACACTTCTGTCAAAATCAGTTCATCTATATATGTGTATATTTCTGGACTTGATGTTATATTGACCAAAGTATATTACCTCAGATAAGGACCACACGGCCTTGACTGCTGAAACTTGACAGTAGCTCTTGAAATCAAATCGTGTAAGTCCAACAACTTTGTTCTTTTCAAAATTGTTTTGTCTATGCTAGGTCCTTTTCATTTCCGTATTTCAATAAAGCCCACTGAGATATTAATTAGGATTATCCTGCATGTATAGATCAATTCAGAGAAAGAAGACATCTTAGCAATACTGAGTATTTAAATATGTAAACTTGGTAGAGATTACATTTATTTAGCTTTTCTTTATTTTGGCAGTAGAGAGGAGTGGTATAACTTTTGTTAAATTTATTCACAATATTTACATTTTATGCCCTTTTAAATAGATTGGTTATTTCATTTCCCAAGTTTTTTCTTCCATATGGAAATGGATGCTTCTACATAAATTTTGAATCCTACATATTAAGTAGGTAAAATCTACATTTTAATTCTCATAGGATTATTTAGACTCCTTAGGCCATTTTATGGAGATAAGGTTGTTGGTGACATTTTTGCTTATTATTTGACAAATGTTATGGCCTTTATTTCATTTGCTTGTCCTATTACACTTACTATAACTTCCAGAACAATGTTTAATGAAACTGGTAAGAGCAGATGTTCTTGTTCTTTTCCCAAGTTTAGTAAAAAGGTATTCAATGTAGCATGATTAAGTAAGAGGTTTGTTGTAAATATTTCATATGTGCCCTTTATCAGAGTGAGAAAATTTTAAACATTTTAAAGAATCATGTTCCCTCTTCTAGGAGTGAAAAAAAAGTAGCTATTTGTAAGAGTTGGTAGGGGACCCTTTATGATGTGTTAGAAGGGAAAGGTGGAGAAGGCAATGGCCCCCCTCTCCAGTACTCTTGCCTGGAAAATTCCATGGACAGAAGATCCTGGTAGGCTGCAGTCCATGGGGTCTCGAAGAGTTGGACACGACTGAGAGACTTCACTTTCACTTTTCACTTGCATGCATTGGAGAAGGAAATGGCAACCCACTCCAGTGTTCTTGCCTGCAGAGTCCCAGGGATGGCGGAGCCTGGTGGGCTGCCATCTATGGGGTCGCACAGAGTCGGACACACCTGAAGCGACTTGGCGGCAGCAGCAGCAGCGGAAGGGAAAGGCTACCCACTCCAGTATTCTGGCCTGGAGAATTCAGTCCATGTGGTCACAAAGAGTTGGACAAGACTGCGTGACTTTCGTGGGCTTCCCTTGTGGCTCAGGTGTTAAAGAATCCACCTGCAATGCGGGAGATCTGGGCTCAATCCCTGGGTTGGGAAGATCCCCTGGAGAAGGGAAAGGCTACCCACTCCAGTATACTGGCCTGGAGAATTCCATGGACTGTATAGTCCATGGGGACACAAAGAGTCAGACACGACTGAGCGAGCGACTTTCACTCACTCACTCACTCAGAAAATCTAACAGAGATGAAAAATCTAGCTACAGCATCATTAATTGCTAGGTCTAAGATATGTATTTTTCAGTACATCTGTTTAATAAAGAAATACTAATAAGACCTTCTGTACTTCACAGTAGGTATTCCCTAAACAAACCCATAACATAGCCACATTTTGTTGTTCAGTCACTCAGTCGTGTCTGACTCTTTGCATGGACTGCAGCAAGCCAGGATTCCCTGTCCTTCACCATCTCCCAGAGCTTGCTCAAACTCATGTCCATCGAGTCAGTGATGCCATCCAACCATCTCATCCTCTGTCATCCCCTTCTCCTGCCTTCAATCTTTCCCAGCATCAGGGTCTTTTCCAATGAGTCAGCTCTTCACATCAGGTGGCCAAAGGATTGGAGCTTCAGCTTCAGTATCAGTCCTTCCAATGAACATTCAGGACTAATTTCCTTTAGGATGGACTGGTTGGATCTCCTTGCAGTCCAAGGGACTCTCAAGAGTCTTCTACAAAACCACAGTTCAAAAGCATCAATTCTTCGGCTCTAAGCTTTCTTTATGGTCCAGCTCTCACATCCATACATGACTACTGGAAAAACCATAGCTTTGACTAGATGGACCTTTGTTGGCAAAGTAATGTCTCTGCTTTTTAATATGCTGTCTAGGTTTGTCATAGCTTTTCTTCCAAAGAGCAAGCGTCTTTTAATTTCGTGCCTGCAGTCACCATCTGCAGTGATTTTGGAGTCTAAGTAAATAAATTCTGTCACTGTTTCCATTGTTCCCCATCTATTTGCCATGAAGTGATGGGACTGGATGCCATGATCTTAGTTTTTTGAATTTTGAGTTTTAAGCCAGCTTTTTTACTCTCCTCTTACACCTTCATTACTTTCTGCTATAAAGGTGTTATCATCTGCATATCTGAGATTGTTAATATTTCTCCCAGCAGTCTGGATTCCAGCTTGTGCTTCATCCAGCCCGGCATTTCACATGATGTATTCTGCATATAAGTTAAATGAGCAGGATAACAATATACAGCCTTGACGTACTCCTTTCCCAATTTTGAAGCAGTCCATTGTTCCGTGTCCAGTTCTAACTGCTGCTTCTTGACCTGCATCCAGGTTTCGCAGGAGGTGGGTAAGGTGGTCTGGTATTCCCATCTCTTGAAGAATTTTCCACAGTTTGTGGTGATCCACACAGTCAAAGCTTTCACCTAGTCAGTGAAACATAAGTAGATGTTCTTTTGGAATTCTCTTGCTTTTTCTATGATCCAGCGGATGTTGGCAATTTGATCTCTAGTTCCTCTGCCTTTTCTAAATCCAGCTTATACATCTGGAAGTTCTCAGTTCCTGTACTGTTGAAGCCTAGCTTGGAGAATTTTGAACATTACTTTGTTAGTATGTGAGATGAGTGAAATTGTGCGGCCACATAGATACAAGCAAATAAATACACATTTTTTTCTCCTGAAGGTAATGTTTTAAAAAATCAACTATAAGTATTCTGTACTTGTAATGTTGATAAATCCTTACAAAATAGGAATTAAATAAAGACAATTTAAGTAAAAATATTTCTCCACTGAAAGTCTTATCCTGCAAATAGATTAATGCAATATCTTTAAAAAATTAGCTTCAAAATTATAATTGTAGCTTATTTAATATTATCCATTTGCTTTCTTTATACCAGGGCTAGTAAGATCCATATTATGATACAATGTGAATATTTAGTAGTCACTGTCATTTAACTAACATTAATTACTGTAAATTTGTGAATGTTTAATATTTAAGTAGATAAACTAGCCTCATGAGTTAAAATATATTTTCTGCACGTCTTCATAAGTTTCAAAATTAAGAACTCTAGACAATTTATAAGTAAAATCATAATGTATCCCTAACATAGGTCCCCTAGGTGGGTAAATAGTAGTCAAATTCTGCATCACTTACTACATATATCTCCAAATAAGAAGTTTGGGAAGTCACATTTAATACATAGGAGACGAGGTTAATGTGACAGCCCTGGGAGAAAGAAAAATTAAATTCATCCTATCAACAAAATCAAGCACAGCCCTTTATTCAGCTTTTATCCAGAGCTACTATTGCAAATAGGCATCTCATAGCAGCCTATGAGATAAATGAAGGTAATATATTGAGAGAAAAATTGCCTTCACTTATCCAAACCACACTTAATTCTTCTTTTAGACAGATGCTGAGCTCAAGTGGGAAACAAACTTACAGAAGAAACATATCCTAAGAGCAAAATCAAACCCCATGACTGTCGTAAAAACAAAACCAAATGAGTGGTTATCTTAGGTACCTCTAAAAGGTAAAATAATCAAAGAGGAGCAAATTTTAAACAGTTTAATGAGAAGAAATTTAAGCGAACCAAAGGGCTGGAAAATGATTATTAGTAGAAATTTATTCTAAACATACTTAGCCATGTCTAATTTGGCTTATCCCAATTTGGACAATCCAGATACCTCAACTAGGCTCTAATTAGAAAGAAAAAAAGACATATTGTTTGACTTTATTTTTAGTATAATTATTCATTTAATCACTTTATTTAACAAATGTCTGTTGAGTGTTGATTACATTCCTGGTACTTTATTTAGTGCCACTGAATCATCAGGGGAACAACATGGCCGAGCTTATGCCTATCATACCAGTTTCCATAATACCAAGGCCTAAGTGTTGGCCTCAGAACAGCTTGTAATTGCATTGAGGCCTGGCAGTGTGTGCCTGGACATCAGGGGCTGATCTTTTCCTTTGGCTTATTTGCATGATTAGCAAGGCCAGTTGGCTGAAGTTGAGGAAGTGAAGGGAGAGGAGTAGAACATAATATCAGGGGAGTCTCAGAGGACCAGAGCCTGTAGAACCTTGTAGATGAGGGTAAGCTTTTTGTTTCTATTCTAAGAGAAATGACAGGACTGGAAAGAACCGGTTTGGCAAGTGGGGGAGATGGGGAATTCAACTTTTAACCTGACAGGTTTGACATGTCTATTAGACATTCACATCCATATGTCAAGTGGGCAGTTAAATAACTGACATTCTGAGGATATATGAATTGGAAAGTGAGCCTCAGTCTGTTTGAGATGACCTAGCAAAGAGACAGAAGTAATCAAAAGACTCAACACTAAGACACTTCATCACTAGAGGATAGGAAGCTAAGGAAGCATTGGTAAAAAGAGACTAAAAGTAGGCAGAGGGTAGGAGGAGAACCCAGAGTGAGAGGTGTCCTTGAAGTGGAGAAAAAAATGAGAAAAAAACAGTGTTAAATGCTGCCAGTAAATCTACTGATTTAAGAACTGAGAATTGGCTGATAAAGTTGTTACTACTGAGGTTGTTTGTGACCTTGTCAAAAATAAGTTATTGTTATAGCAGCCCCCAATCCTCTGTGGCATGAAAGCAAGAAAGAATCAGAGGAAACAAAGTATAAACAGTGAGTATAGACAATTTGGGGAAGATTTATATTGTAAAGAAAGAAAAATTAAGCCACTAGTTACGTGATATTATAGCACATTCTGCTGCAATTAGAATTATCTCATAGGTTAGAAAGGAATCATATGGAGTTAAGAGAACTGCAGGAGAAAAAAGTGATGTGTGTTTTTTTTTTTTTTGCATTTGGGGAAGTATTGCCTGAACCAGGACCACAGCAAATTCATTCATACCAATGAGAGAAGTTGAATTATATGGGTATCAATTTGAAAATAAAGATTGCCAGGAATCATGAAAGAAGTAGTTTTTAGAATAGAAGTGAGCCAGCAACTATGTATTAAATATGAGGCAAGGGGCCATGGTATATAAATGCCTGCATCAAGGAGGGAATAATAGTGAGTGATATGTCAATGGCATTTACCTTTAGATTTGAAATTTCCAGAGATAGAGAGTAATAGTACAGTTGCCTGAAAGTGGCAATAAGAAACAGGAAAGACACTGACCTTACTTTGAGGCTACATGGAGCATAGTGTCCTGGATGGGTGCTCTCAGAATAAAATTCAGGAAAGATGGGATTTTCCAGAGAACAGAGTGAAAATATGTTGAGTGTTGGAGAGAGGCGATGATGATGTAAAATTAGAGAGTGCCCAGAATATATGCGATGAGTTCCTGGTGGTGGGTAATAAGTGAGAGACCTTGGGCTTCTTCTTACTGATTCTTTGTTAAGGATATTGAGAGTGACTAGTGAGGACCTCTCTGGTAGTTTTGGTGATGAAGTTTATTTTCTGAAAAGGTGGTAGTTTTCCCATACCCACTTCTTCTCCTGAGACAGGTGGGCTCCAAATCAGGCTGTGGTGGGGTTATGGGGAGTGGGGAGGTGGGGTGTGTTTCAGTTACATTTAGTTGCACTTGTCTCTGAAGAGACTTGAAACTGAAGTCTCAGTTTTCCTTTGATGTAAAAAGTAGTGTTATTACTGGCATTAAATAATGTTTTTTTCCCCAATAAAGTGTTTAATACATAATTTGACACATGGCAGATGTTCATTAGCTAGTGACTTTTAGATATATTACTTAGGTATCATTACAATTGCTACAAATGATTTTAGGGACTTGATATTTAGGGAGCTTTTTAGATTATTAAAATGTACGGATATGCCTAAAATAGCATGTTCTAGAAAAGCAAATGGATGCAGTTTCTGATGATGTATGCAGCATTAAAAAATTTATTTATGGACTTATCTGCTTGTCAGAGAGCCTTCTTTTAAGCTGCTCAAAAAACATGTCTTTGATGTAACTGTAATAGGGCTTATAACTAATTATAATTCTGCATACCACTGTAGTTAACTTGTGAATTAACAAGGTGTTGAGTCAACAAGTCCTATGATGTCTGTAAAGTATTTCTGGCAACAGCATAGTCTTTGAACACCAGTACTTGATCATTTAGTTTACTTCTGCATATTTGATTACATTGACTCTATGGGTTTGCTTTGACCAATAGGTTATTAAAGACATTAATTTTTCTATCTTACTAATTCTGATCCAGGAAATGCAACTTCTCAAAGGTGAAAAACTAAGTATAGTCTATTTATTCAGAAACCTTGTAAGTATGCAATGATATGCTCTCAACATGTACTTTAGACATCTCTTTCTCTCAAAATCTTTTGGTCTGCCCATTCATTTGGTACTAAGTATTCGAAATAAGTTGAAAGTGTTCATTGCTTAGTCGTGTCCAGCTCTTTGTGGCCTCATGGACGGTAGTCCACCATGCTCCTCTATCCATGGAATTCTCCAGGCAAGAGTACTGGAGTGGGTAGCTATTCCCTTCTCTTGGGGATCTTCCCAACCCAGGGATCGAACCTAGGTCTCCTAAATTGCAGGCAGATTCTTTACCAAGTGAGCCACCAGGAAAGCCCCTGACAAATAGTGACCTAAACTGAGTATGAATAGAAATGATTGGATTGCCCTGCTTTCTTGAAATAATAACTTTAGTAAATACATGACACACTTTGCAAATCTTTTTGTGTTTCTTTCTGGAACAATTTATCATATTTGTCGTATTTCTAGCCATGGTTGCTTAGTTGTGGAATCCTTAGAACTTAGGGACTTAGGATCAAAAATGATCTTAATTTTTTTTTAACAAAAGATAAGTATCACATGGATGCTCTTTATGAATATTATAAACCTAGACATAAAATGGACCATGTAGTCAAGGTGAATAATTATCATTATTGTCCTGAAAATATATTATGATTTCTTATGGTTACACTCTGTATGCTTGGGCATCTACCAAGCACTTTGACCCACACTGTCTCTAATTCTTAAAGTCATCCACTGAGAAGTATGCTATTACTCTGATACTACAGATCATAAAACTAAAGCTTGAAGAATTCGAGTGATAGTGTTAAAGTGTCACAGAGAGCTCAAGAATGAGGTTCTACACACATACACATGGTTTTGCCTGTGCAGCTTCTGTAGTTCTGTGTCTTTCCCTCATACTCTACACCAGACCATTCTCTATATAATATGGTATCATATGGCTTTGAGTTTTTAATTAGGCAGCACATCATTGTTAAAATAATTTTCAAACCTGAAATTGACAATCTGGTCAATGCTTTCAACCTTATCCTCTATAAACCCATTTATCTTAGGCCTGGAAAAAGAGAGACAGAAAGGCCACATGCCATGTATCTAAGTATTTCAAAGGTGGTCAGTCAAGCCATATAGTACATAAAATAAATTTTATGCTTTTATTTTCTTCCAAAATGAAACAGTATTCATTAAAAATCAGAAGATACATTATAATTCGTAAGTTAATATAAAAATTTTAAATCAAAATTTTAAATCAAAATTATTGAAAACTCAGTTTTAACTTAATTTTGAAAATGCATTATTGACTCTATAAAATATTTTGTACAGTATCAGCTCTTTGCATTTCTAGTGTTTAGTGTCTGTCCACTTGACAATGTAAACCATGATGTGTCTATGTCTACACAAGTGAATGCAAACTTAAAAGTAATTTAAATTTAGTAATATTGCCAAATATTCCTCAGCTGTCACGTGCAACTTTGGAGAATCCCATGCTAATTCCTATGTACCTCTGAAACCATATTTGGAACATTTAGAGAGGCAAAAGATGAGTATTTTGAAGAAGTCCTGGGAGATTCTTTTCCAACAGGAGGACCCTGTTTGCATTCATGCTGAGGGAAAGAATTTAACAAGTTAATTAATTGGTCTTTTCCTTAAATGCTCCTGTCATTCAAAATCCTCCCCCAATTCTGAAGCAGTATTCATCTTTCACACCGGCAATGGTCCAACTCTTAAACCTTTATGGCATTTGGATGCAGTAATCCCTGGTGGTGCAGCAATAAAGAATCCGCCTGCAATGCAGGATATCTGGGTTTGATCTCTGGGTCAGGACAATTCCTTGGAGAAGGAAATGACAACCCACTCCAGTATTCTTGCCAGGAGAATCCCATGGACAGAGGAGCCTGGTGGGCTACAGTCCATGGGGTCGCAGAGAGTCAGACATGGCTGAGTGACTAAACAACAACAAACAACCTTTTTACAATTTCACTTGATTTTTTAAAAGAACATCTGGGGAAGAGTTTCCCTGGAGCCTGAACAGAGTTTGATAAGAGCAGATGTTTGGTTGTAGAAGTTATTCTGTGAGCATCAGACCCCACAGAATACAGCCACCCAGGGTGATATAACCACTTTATTTTTACATGTCTGTGACATGTGGGACCTAACTGGAGTCCCACATCCTGTTGCCCAGATCTCTGGGTGCTACTGTACTACTACAAACCTTCCCATAAAAGCATACTGGTACCTTTGTGTTTCCTTAAATGTTCTGATTTTAAGTTCCTCTGCTTATGAAATTCTATTTGTAATTTTCTAGCTTTAAAAGATTTCTTTTTTCCAAGGTCAGATACAAATACCAGTTTTTATTTTTATTTTATTTTTTATGTTGTCTCTAGACATTTAAACTTTTTTTTTATTTTATATTGGAGTATAGTTGATTGACTATTGTGTTAGTTTCAGGTGTACAGCAAACTGAATTAGTTATATGTAGACTTGTATCTGTTTCAAGTTCTTTTTCCCATTTAGGTTATTACAGAGTATTGAGCAGAATTTCCTATGCTATACAGCAGGCCCTTGTTGGTTATCTATTTTAAATATCACAGTGTGTACATATCCATCCCAAACTCCCAATCTATCCCTCTCTTCCACCCTCCCTGCTGGTAACCGTAAGTTCTTTCTCTAAATCTGTGAGGCTATTTCCTAACACCAGTTTTTAGTCTTCACCAGAAGTTAACATTCTTTCTGAATTCTTGGGCCATTTATGCTCTACTTTGGCTCAAGTTTGCCACAGGTCCTGGAGGAGTCCCAAGCAGCAGGATTTTAAGAACTTGCCCAAGTCACCTTTAATGAGAAGAGCTGTGTTTTTTGTTTTGTTTTGTTTTATTTATATTTTGTTTGTCTCTTACAGTTGGGACATCCATTTAAGTTATTTAAAGGAAAATAAAAGAAGTCACAAATCCCTGGAAGTTATACCTTTTATTATAGTAATGAACTCATGCATATTACCCATTCCATCATGTACTAGATTGCCACACCTATTGGGGAGAGAACAATGGCATTTCATCACTTCTTTGCTCCAATACCTATGTGTTTCTTATTGAATAATATCATTATCTCTCCATCCAGCACTCTTGGTCTTACGTTCACAGTCAGATAATTTCTATTTGGTCTCAATGACTGGTAAAAATTGTAAAAAGGTAGAGAAGAACAGAGTTGTGTTCTGTCCAAGCCAACGAATCATCCAAGTCACATGCTATGCTTTGATGTCGCTTCAAAGAGGTTCTGGATGCCTGAAGAGAATGACTAGGAAGAGTATTAGTGAGAAATCAGAGAGGACGTTTTACAAACACGTGTTCTGACAAGGCAGTTTCCGGTTACCGTTAAAAGGTCAAAGCAGGGTACCAACTTGAACTTGATTTCTGGCCAACAGCCCAAATTGCAGTTCCTCTCAACTACACACTGATGGAGCTCCGTAGTGGGAAGAAACAAAACCAAATCTCAAACAGAAATATGAAAGCTCACTATACTGAAACTAGTATCACTTGTCAAGCTCTGGGCAAAATGGTAACTTTTAAGAAATCGATGTTTTTTTCCCCCCTCTTAGTGTATTGATTTTTAAATCTCAGCCAATGCAATAAGTTATCCTTCTAATTGTAATGATGTATACCTTATTCTAAGTTTTTCTTAGCTACATTTTCTTCCCAAGCAGCCTGAAGCAACCCTTGTAAGTAGGCTTGCCAGGTGAAATGCAGGAGGCCCAGTTAAATTTCAGTTTCAAATAAATAATGCATACCTTTGTAGCATAAGTCTCAAATATTTCATGGAATATAGCTATACAAAAATATGCATTGTTTATCTGAAATGTAAATTTTACACTTCTTCCTTTTCTTTCTCTTCGTACCTTTGTTAGTCTGGTTAATGTTTATTTTCTAGTTTCAGATGGGGAGCTAGAATAGTTTCTTTTCCCTCTAGTCTAGAGATTTGAAACAATGACTCTGTATTTGAACCACAGGAACAACTTCAGAAAAATGTGCATGGCCAAGAACCACCTAGGGATGAGATCCAGATATATTTTTAAAACCTCCTAAGGTTGCAGTCATGCACCGCTATTATACCGAGAACCACTCACCGAATTTAATGGCATCCTCCTACCCACCTAAGACCTGATAGAAAAGAAACATAATGTTCCCTAACTAAAGAGGGAACTAAAGGTTAGTATTTCTAAGTGCCATGTGGGAATTGACCCAAATTGACAGCAGAAAGCCATTAGCCCCACCATAGAGCTGCTGAGCAGACGACCCACAAACTGCAGAACAATTAAACCAAAGAAATTCTCTCACTGTTAAGAAAGTTCTAGGACCCACAACATATTTCCCAACCTGGGGGTCTGGCAAAGGGACTGAGAATCCCCAGGGAATTTGACTTTGGAGGCCAGTGGGATTTGATTACAGAACTTCCACAGGACTGGGGAAACAGAGGACTCTTAGAGGGCACAAATAAAACCTTGTGCACACCAGGAGCCGGGAGAAAGGAGCAGTGTCCCCACAAGAGACTGAGCCAGACTTGCCCATGAATGTCCAGGAGTCTCTGGTGGAGGCGTGGGTCAACAGTAGCCTGCTGCAGTGTCACGGGGACTGAATACAACAGTGCCTGCACAAGTCCTTTTAAAGGAGGTCACCATTACCATCATTACCCCACCACAGTTTGGCCTCAGGCTAAACAATAGGGAGGAAACACAGCCCCACCCATCAACAGAAAATTGGCTTAAAGATTTACTGAAAGGAGAAAATTTTGCCAAGAGCAAACACCCTCTTCCAACAACATAAGAGAAGAGTGTACACATAGACATCACCAGATGGTCAATACTGAAATCAGATTGATTATATTCTTTATAGCCAAAGATGGAGAAGCTCTATACAGTCAGCAAAACCAAGACTGGGAGCTGACTGTGGCTCAGATCATGAACTCCTTAGTGCAAGATTCAGACTTAAATTGAAGAAAGTAGGGAAAAACACTAGACCATTCAGGTATGACCTAAATCAAATCCCTTACGATTATATGGTGTAAGTGAGAAATAGATTCAAGGGATTAGATCTGATAGACAGAGTGCCTGAAGAACTACGGATGGAGGTTCCTGACTTTGTAGAGGAGGCAGTGATCAAGACCATCCTGAAGGAATAGAAATGCAAAAAGGCAAAATGGTTGTCTGAGGACGCCTTACAAATAGCTGAGAAATGAAGAGAAGCTAAAGGCAAAGGAGAAAAAGAAAGATATATCCATCTGAATGCAGATTTCCAAAGAATAGCAAGGAGAGATAAGAAAGCCTTCATCAGTGATCAATGCAAAGAAATAGAGGAAAACAATAGAATGGGAAAGACTAGAGATCTCTTCAAGAAAATTAGAGATACCAAGGGAACATTTTATGCAAAACGGGCTCAATAAAGGACAGAAATGGTATGGACCTAACAGAAGCAGAAGAGATTAAAAAGAGGTGGCAAGAATACACAGAAGAACTATACAAAAATGAACTTCGTGACCCAGATAACCATAATGGTGTGATCACTCACCTAGAGCCAGACATCCTGGAATGTGAAGTCAAGTGGGCCTTAGAAAGCATCACTATGAACAAAGCTAGTGGAGGTGACAGAATTCCAGTTGAGCTATTTCAAATCCAAAAAGATGATGCTCTGAAAGTGCTGCACTCAGTATGCCAGCAAATTTGGAAAACTCAGCAGTGGCCACAGGACTGGAAAAGGTCAGTTTTCATTCCAATCCCAAAGAAAGGCAATGCCAAAGAATGTTCAAACTACTGCCCAATTGCACTCATCTCACATACTAGCAAAGTAATGCTCAAAATTCTCCAAGCCAGGCTTCAACAGTATGTGAACTGTGAACATCCAGATGTTCAAGTTGGATTTAGAAAAGGCAGAGGAACCAGAGTACAAATTACCAACATCTGTTGGATCATAGAAAAAGCAAGAGTTCCAGAAAAACATCTGCTTCAGTGACTATGCTAAAGCCTTTGACTGTGATCACAACAAACTGTGGAAAATTCTTCAAGAGATGTGACTACCAGATGTTCTTACCTGCCTCCCAAGAAATCTGTATGCAGGTCAAGAAGCAACATGACAGAGGATGAGATGGTTGAATGGCACCACCAACTCAATGGCCATGAATTTGAGGAAGCTCTGGGAATTGGTGATGGACTGGGCAGCCTGGCCTGCTGAACTCCATGTGGTTGCAAAGAATGGCACACGACTGAGTGGCTGAACTGAACTGATTGTGTAGAGGAGCAAAGTTGGCCATCCTAAAATGTCTCCTTGGGGAACTGAAAACAGTCAAGGCCCCAAAGTCCCAGGAAATCTTTCTTTTTTACCTCCCCTTTAGCTGCCTAAAGATTTTATAGAAAGAGCCTATAATTAGAATAGAGCTATTAGGAGAGGTATCTTCAAAGACTTGAGCTAGATGTGGTGGACCAGCAAACATTTGTTTCCTGAACGTTTGCTTTTCCATCTCCTTGTGAAGTGACTTCCCCCCGATTTTGGGTCCGAAATCACTCCCCTCAACATCCTCTTCTGTTTTTAGATTGGTATTTAGGGTGAGGGTTTCAGCCAATTGGTGAGTTATTCAGTTCTCCTGCGTCTTTCCCATGTTATTAAACTTTTGTTTGACTTTTTTTCCCCCTGTTAATCTATCTTACATTAGTTTGGTTCCTAGACCAGACAGAATAACCAAGAAGGGTAAAAGGATATTTCTTTCTCCGGACCACAGAGATGTCTTGTCAGAATACAAATTGTTCCTTTCTAGTTTGTCTAAAACAGGATCTCAGGAGATAACATAACAACAGCACAGGACATTTGCTTGTCTGTCCTGCCCTCTTACTAAGGCTGAATGACGTGGGGATGGGGTAAGGGTGCAAGCAGCACTTAAGCACTGTAGTTACATAGAATCTTGCCAGTGGGCTTCCCCAGCTCACAAAGAAAGGCAGGATGTTTAGAGACTGGCTTTCCCCAAGCAAAAGTAATTTACCATTTCTTTTAGTACTATTAACGGAAAGCACTGTTTCATTTCAAGCGTAATGTTAGTGTACGAATGAAAATGTTGCATTATGACCAAGTAACACTAGTCCATTTTAATATCTGTAAACCAAAGACTTGAGTTGAATCAGTAAATGATCTGGTGACTCTAAAAGCAAAGTCTTTCTACTAAGTTATATTTGTTCCAAGTATCCTGGAACGTTATTGTACAAATTTTGTTTAGAAAAGTTGCCAGACACCATCTGGGACCTTTTTAGAAATGCAGAATCTTGGGGATTCCCTAGCAATCCAGTGGTTAACACTCTGAGCTTCTACCGTGGAGGGTCTGGGTTCTAACCCTGATCTGGGAACTAAGATTCTGGATGCTCAGGGATGGAGCGTGGGGATGACACTGAGGGAGGGATGGGAGGGGGAGGGAGGTGGGAGGAGGGTTTGGGAGGGGGAGCACGTGTGAACCCATGGCTGATTCGTGTCGATGTATGGCAAGAACTACTGCAATATTGTAAAGTAATTAGCCCCCAACTAAAATAAAAAAAATAAAATAAAATAAAAAAAATAAAACAACAACTTAGCATAAAAAAAAAAAAAGATTCTGCAAGTGACATCACGTGGCCAAAAAAATAAAATAATAAAAAAACAGAAATGCAGAATGTCAATTCCCAGCTAGGAATCAAAACCTGCATTTTAACAGTATCACATCACTAGGTGATTTGTATGTGAATTAAAGTCTGAAACACATTGATCTAGAACCCTGTGTGGGTCATGGCCCAGAGACTTCTACCATGGCAGTATTAAAGTGCAATATAGTAGGGAAATAATATGTACTTAAAGATTTGGTGATTAACTAGTAACTCCTTATATTTTAAAGGGTCTTTAAAATGCTAGGATGTATTTTATCTGTATATATTAATGAACTTGCTTAAACTTACTTAGGTCAGAGTCAACAATGCCATTGACCAGTTCAGTATTCATACTTTTAAAGTATGTATTCTTTTCCCATGGTTGCATCATGAAATGTTGGGAAACTACTCTTGCATTCTTGATTAAAGCTCCAGACTGGCTATATGTAAAATGATTGATGCCAATTCAACCAATCCCAAGGTTTGGGGCATTATAAATTAATGCAAATTTTTTGGAGGCTCATTTTTCTATATGGCACCAAAAGGCTTAAATTGGATGTGTGTGGCCAAAGCAAGTTCATTATTTATACTAAACTTTATAGTAAAGAAAAACATAGGGTGTTTTCCCTCCCAGATGCTATAACCGTTAGGTTATAGAATAGAGAATGTCGTTTAAAGACTCACTTCAGAGTGCATAATCAGTTAATATCACTGAGAGTTATGATGGTTTTACAGAAAGAGAAGGAACATTAAAAGTGCAGTAATGAACTGGGAAGAGCTTTAACTGGTAAATTACAAAGGCAATATATCAAGCATATGAAAAATATTAGTAATCAAATACCAACTAAAGGGAGAGTGGCAAATGACTTATATATACTGTCTAGGTTTGTCATAGCTTTTCTTCCAAGGAGCAAGTGTCTTTTAATTGCTCTAATTTATGTTAAAAACAATATTTTACATTATCTTCTAGGAGTTTGATCTTTTAGATCTTACATTTAGGTCTTTAATCCATTTTGAGTTAAATAGATACCTATAACTATTTGTTTATTAAATAATTTATTTTCAGACAGATTGTACTAGATAAAGGGCACAACAAAATATATTTGAAAGCTTATATGTGCATATATGAAAGAAGTATTCTTGGGCTTCCCTTGTGTCTCAGCTGGTAAAGAATCCGCCTGCAATGCAGGAGAGCTAGTTTTAATCCCTGGGTTGAGAAGACCCCCTGGAGAAGGGACCAGCTACCCACTCCAGTATTCTGGCCTGGAGAACTCCATGGACTGTATAGTCCATGGGGTCACAAAGAATCAGACATAACTGAGCAACTTTCACTTTCACAGTACACTATGGGCCTCCCAGGTTGCCTAGTGGTAAGGAATCCGCCTGCCAGTGCAGGAGTGTTAGTGTTAGTCACTCAGTCATATCTGACTCTTTGTGACCCCATGGACTGTAGCCCGCCAGGTTCCTCTGTCCATGGGATTCTCCAGGCAAGAATACTGGAGTGGGTTGCCGTTTCCTCCTCCAGGGGATCTTCCTGATCCAGGCATTGAACCTGGGTCTCCTGCATTGCAGGCAGATTCTTTACTGTCTGAGCCACCAGGGAAGCCAGTGCAGGAGACGCGAGTTCAATCCCTGGGTTGGGAAGATCCCCTGGAGGAGGGCATGGCAACCCACTCTGGTATTCTTGCCTGGGAAAGCACATGGGCATTGGAACCTGGTGGGCTATAGCCCATTGGGTCACAAAGAGTCAGACACGACTGAGTCACTGAGCATGTATGCACACATACAGTACACTAGTTATATATTGGATCTTCTATGGCAGCTAAGTGTGGCTCTGTGACTTGGCTCTGGATAACTGAATATATATATTAGACTGGTATAAAAAATTCTGGGACATTTCCTTACAGGGAGAGTGCTTCTTTAGAGGAGGAATCCTTCATTTTTTTCTTAATGGTTGGCCACAAGGCAGCTGTGATGTCTGGTGTTAGAGCAGCCATCTGATCACCACAAGGAAGTCACATAAAAGAATGGTAGCACATCACTACACACTGTATACATCACTTCTGTACCTGCTATATAATCTTTGGAATAACTGTCTAGGCTATTATTTAAAAGAAAAATAAACTTCTATCTTATTTAACCTGTGGTTATTTGGATCCTTCAACATCCACAGTGATGCCTGTGTTTACCTGATAGAGTGACCTTTTGGATTACCTGCACCTTTTTTGTTGTTGAAAGGACAGAGGAAGCAGCATTTGACAACTCTAACTAGAAACTCTGTTCAATCTCTGGCAATTTTATATGTCCTAATTTCCACAGTTGCCTGAGCTTGACATCCTATTTAGAAGTTACTGCTGTGCTGCTCTTGTTTAGTTCAACGTGAAATACTTTGTGTCATGAAATGAAATAATGAAGGTAGTGTCTGTTACATTAATGTTGAAATCTGAGTTAAATATATTCATTTAATTGAGGAAGCATTCATCATATTCCCAGTACCTGAAAACGGAGAACTTTTAACCATCCACACCTTTATTATACACTATAGCCCTTCGGAATATAAGATAAAACTAAGATGAATGTGTTATTTTAGTTATCTGTTTCTAGAATGAACTTGCTAAAGGAAGGAGAAAGACATTACAATGATAAAATAATGAATATTTTTGAAAGGCATTCATTTTCAGCTCTGAGTCTTAGCTGCACATTTGTAAGTATAAATGTGACACCTATTAATCTTTCTTTGCAGTAATGTAAGAATGAAAAATAAATACTAATGTTATTGGACATGGGTTAGCAAACACATATGGTTAATTGATTAGCTGCAAAATAAGAAATTCTTATTTGTTTTACTGTATTCCTTACAAAAAATTAACAGGCAATTCATACTCTATATTGTTTTGTTCCCAAGGAGCCTTTTTAAGGTTGCTTTTAGGTAACAGTCACAGACTCACAGCTGCTAGACAGTCTGTGGATCCCCAGGGACATGCTTATTGGCACATCCAGGAGTTTTGTTTGCTTTATATACATTTGATAAAATTCTCCTGTATTTTCCACCAACCCTCCTCTTGTGAAAAAGATGGGAAGAAGGTATATATATATAAATATAAATATATATATATAAATATATATATTACACACACACACATATATATATAAATGATTATTTGAGGCAAAGTGGATTTTGATTTAATAGTGTAGCTATTCTGCTAAAGACTTGAGAAGGAGATATAAACTTTGGCCCTTGCCTATGTACTTAGCTGGAATCCTTCAAACGAACCCAGGACTCGAGCATTGTACTCTCCAGGCCTATTGGCTGCAGCAGTTTTGGATGAAAATGTGAAAATGATAGCCAACATGGTCTAATAGAATTAAGTTTAATCATTTCAGAGATTCTCTACAAAACTCACAGCTTTATTTGGAAAACAAATTGTTGACTTGCAAGAGATGGCACATAAGAAAACTCTAATGGCTTTTACTGATTCTGTGTTCAAGTGAGAAGTAATGAGGTTTTATAATGATTTTAAAGTTTACAATATGTATTATAGAGTATTTCATATTTCTTATAGCATGATTAGCCTGTAGCACTATATATATGCATATTTGTCATATGCACACATATGTGCCCATATATGTATATTATATATATCAAATGACTCATATCTAGAATATACAAAGAGCTCCTACAAATCAGTAACAAAAGATTAGCAATGCAATTTAAAAATGGACAAAATTCTTATAACAGAAACTATGCAGATGATATACAAAAGTCTAATGAACACATGGAAAAGTGTCCAACATCATTAAGCCACCAGGGAACTGAAAATTAAAACTACAATGAAATACTACCACTCACCCTCTAGAATGGCTAAAATTAAAAAGATCCACAGCACCAAATATTGATGAGGATGTGGAACAAATGAACTCTCATGCATTGCTGATGGGAGTATAAAATGTAAAATGGAAAGATTTGTATATAAACTGGCAATTTCATATGTAAAATTAAAAATAACATCTTCCCTTTGACCCAGCCATTTATTTCCTAAGTATTTACATAAGACAGATGAAACTTTATCTTCATAGCAACTTTATTCATAATGGGCCCAAACTAGAATGACCAAGTGAATGGATGTAACAAATTGTAGTATATTTGTGCAATAGAAAATAGCTTGGTAATACCAAAAATTAATTACTTGTATAAGCAACAATGTGGAAGAACCTCAAAAACTTCCCATTAAGTGAAAAGATTCAGAGCAGATAATGCATGACTGTTTATATTAAGATCAAAAACAAACAAAACTCATCTGTAGCAAAAGGAAATCAGAACAGTGGTTGCCTGTGAAGATGGGGATTGACTGCAGGGGATATGGGAACTTTTGGGGCATGATGGAGATGTGCCAAATTTGGTTTGGGTTCATGGTAGATATATCTATTAAAACTCACTAAAGTGTCCACTTAATATTTGTGTATTTCACTGCATCTAGAATTTACCTAAGCAGTGATAATTTTTAAATTGTTGTTGTTGTTCAGTAGCTAAGTCATGTCCAACTCTTTGCAACCACATGGACTATAGCACTCCAGGCTGCCATGTTCCTCCCTATCTCCTGGAGTTTGCCCAAGTTCATTCCATTGAATGGGTGATGCTATCCAACCATCTCATCCTCTGGTGCCCTCTTTTCCTTTTGCCTTCAATCTCAAAACCCAAAACTAGACATTTCAAACAACTGTAGTTGAATATGGAAAGTTTAGGCTTTACTTTCTCTTATCATTGCACTCCAGCCATTTCATTTGATCCTGGGACTGTCACATTGTCTCTACTGAACCACCACCACAGTCCTCTTAAAAACCACCTCTGCTGCCAATGCACTCAGTGTTTCACTGAATAAAGACATTTAAGATTATGGCATACCCAACCTATCCAGGCTTCCCTGGTAGTTCAGTCAGTAAAGAATCTGCCTGCCATTGCAGAAGACAGGTTCAATCCCTGGGTTGGGAAGATCCCCTGGAGAAGGAAATGGCAACGCACTCCAGTATTCTTGCTTGGGAAATCCCATGGACAGAGGAGCCTGGCAAGCTACTGTCCATGGAGTTGCAAGAGTTGGACATGACTGAATGAATACACTAACAAGAGGACGAAAGGGAAAAATTCATACAAAGTCCAACCATTAGCTCATCATTGTAGTCTATTTGAACAGTTCTTTAAAATATACACATACAAGTACAGTTAAATGATTATGGAATCTCATGCTATTTTTTTTAAATTTTTCTCCACTCTATGTGGCCTATGTGGTATATGGGTTCTTGGTTCCCTGACATGGAATCAAATGGGCAGCCCCTGCATTTAAAGTGCAGAATCTTGGCCACTGGTCCACCAGGAAGGTCCCATGTTCTTAAATTACTAAATATGTATCTAAAGAATCTTTTTAATGGCTACCAATGATGATGCTGACCGAGACACTCTGGGCAAGAATTAAAATCTGATACCCTGGATAGGTGTTCATACCTAAATGATATATCAGGTTCTTTCAGGAATCTCCATGAGGAATATGAGGAGTTGGATGGTCGTGTCTCTTGCAGGCATTCAGAAGCAATAGTAGCTAGATGAGCCTTGGTACATAAGGAGACTATGTGTTTGAGACCAGACTACCCTCCATCTGTGCCATCATGACCATTCCACTTATGTGCCCATCATGGCAGTTCTGGGGTGGCCAGCATTGAACGTTGGCTAATATCCATTGGCCACATTGTTTTGTCTGTCTGGTTGTTTAGTGCCTCTTAGTGGAGGATGCTTTCCAGAGGGTGTTAACATAATAAAAAGATACTCCCATTTAGTTCTCCCCTTCATGTCTATGCACGTGCCTTTATGCCAGACCTTCTTGTCTCTAACCTCCCAATCTTTCTCCTTCCAGACCCTGAGCTGTTGACCAGGCCATTTACCACTACTCATGAATATATACAGAGTATAACTTGTGGTCATTTCTTATTTTAGCTAAAATGACTGACTTGGTGAACTGCTCTCAATTCTATCCACTGGGTAGATTTTCCCTTCTCAGTCTTTTTGTTTTTTAAATTGAAGTATAGTTTATTTACAATGTTGTGTTAGATTCAGGTGTACAGTAAAGTGATTCAGTTATACATATATATGTTCTTTTGCAGGTTCTTTTCTATTATAGGTTTTATGAAATATTGAATATGATCTCCTGTGCTATGCAGTAGGTCCTTGTTGTTTATCTATTTTATATATAGTAGTGTGTATCTGTTAATCCCAAGATCCTAGTTTATTCCTCTCCTTTGACAACTAGAAGTTTGTTTTCTTTGCCTCCTCAGTCTTTTAAAGTCATTCGTGAGAGTGCCTGTAAAATAGTCATTATTCCTTTTCAAAACTGTCCCATATTCTGACCTGACATCAGCAAAGCAAGCCGAGGGTTTTCTTCTCTCCGTTCATCATTCAAGGCCTTTTTATACAGAGTAGATGTGAGCTGCAAAAAGACCAGTGTGGCAGCAGTAGGGAGTTACATCTGAATCTGAGCTTATTTTCTGGGGATAAATAAGAAGAGTAGGCTACACTCAAGCTGAGTTGACCCATAAAGGAGCCTACAGCTGGAGACGGTCTGCTCACCATAGCCCTTGCTGATCAGCGACTCCTTTCATAAATCTAGGCGAATATCATTTTTATTCTTTGAGACTAAATTCATAATCAGTTTGCCAAGTTCCACATGCTAATGTGATTTTATAGCAATCAGAATTTAAGTATTGATTGAAGTTTTTATAGACAATATTGAATCTTTCTCAAAAGGGTAGTGACATGTCTCCATTTTATCAAAACTACTTTTGTCTTTCAATAGTTTTAAATTTTTCTTCATTTTCCTGTATGCATTTCTCATTAGGTTTATTCCTCTTTTATTATTTGTGTCTCTCATAAAACATTTTTATTGGGTATTGATTTAAAACAAAGGGTTATTTTTATTTTATCAGAGGAAAAGTTCATAAATGTTATTCTTACATGATTTCATTTATCTTGGATTTTTGTTATGATTTGCAAATAAAAATATTCAAATTTTGCGTAATTATTGCATAAATAGAATAAACCCTACCTGATCATAGTGCTTCTTCAGTTCACAGTCGTTCAGTCATGTCTGACTCTACGAACCCATGGACTGCAGCCTGCCAGGCTTCCCTGTCCATCACCAACTCCTGGAGCTTGCTCAGACTCACATCCATCGAGTTGGTGAAGCCATCCAACTATCTCATCCTCTGTCGTCTCCTCTTGACTTCAATCTTTCCCAGCAGCAAGGTCTTTTCCAATGAGACAGTTCTTCGCATAAGGTGGCCTAAGTATTGGAGCTTCCACTTCAGTGTCAGTCCTTCCAATGACTATCCAGGACTGATTTCCTTTAGGACTGACTGGTTGGCTCTCCTTGCAGTCCAAGGGGCTGTCAAGAGTATTCTCCAACACCACAGTTCAAAAGCATCGATTCTTTGGCACTCAGCTTTCTTTATGGTCCAACTCTCACATCCATACATGACTACTGGGAAAACCATAGCTTTGACTAGATGGGCTTTTGTCAGCTAAGGTCTGTATGGTACTTCTTGCTTACATGTAAAACATATATATATTTTTTTTCTTTTATAAAAAATACATATGAACTTCTATAACACTTTTATGTGGAAGTTGCCACATCTTTTTTCTCTTCTAATACTGTATATCTATGTCTTCTGTTTTGTGGATTTAGTTTTGCTACAGACTGTGATCAGTGCTTCTTGAGCTTTTCAAATGCCTGTTCCTAACACACTCAGTGAATTCAGCTTCCTAGGTTTCTGCAAGAAGGATGAAGTTTTTCTTTAGACTCATGTTTCATTGATAAATCAATATAGATTGTGTAACATTTTATGCTATATATGCATTTGTTTTGCTATTAAAATAAGTACAGTTGTTTTCTTTTTCTTTGTTTCCTCTGAATAGTCAAGGAATAATTGATAGTTTTTCATGCCCTAAAGGCTTTTGTCATTCTAGAAAATTATTAGGCATTCATGTTGAGAATGCTTAGTCTAATCCAGGAGTCATCCAACTAAGGCAAACAGGCTAAATCCTGTCTGTTGCTTGTTTTGTAAATAATTTATTGGTGGCCACACTCATCCATTTACATATTTCTTTTGACCTGTGTGCATGGTACAATGGCAGCTTTGAGTAACTACCTAGTATGGCCTGCAGAGCTTAAAATATTTACTCTATGACCCTTTACATAATAAGTTTGCCAATCGGGGATCTATATATTTATTAAGGAAAGTTCCTGTATTTTTCAAAAATGTGATGTTTCTCTATTTTTTAATGATTTCATATTAAATTTCTCTCCCAGTTTTCATGGTTTTATTTGATCATTGTTTGTCTAACTCTTGGATTTAGTTTTCTTTTACTTTTTATTGTGATTTATGCATAATCATGGAACATTTCTAATTTCTTCCAAAATATTTCTGGAAGTGCATTTTTCCCTCATATTTTGATTTTTTTTGTTTTAAAATTTTACTTTTGATTTCTAGTTTCACTAAACTATGCTCCAACAATGATACCTATATAAAATACATGGTTTGCAAATGGGTTTTACTTATGGCCTATGATGTCATTTTCAGAATAGCCTAAGAATATTTTACAAGATTTTGAAATCCCTGGAAGGGAAACATTTAAAAGTACATTTCTTCAGTTACTCTATTTGACTAGCTGCCAAAACCTGTAAGATACATCTTAAGCATTTCTCAGGCTACATCTGGATCTTGTGAAATGGACTGAAGCTTTGTCGGACTTGGTAAGAGAAAATTTATTCGATTAGGAGTGTGGAAAGAAAATTATAAAAAAGTTTTGTAGATAAAATAGGACAAGTCCCTGTGTTGCCAAATCCATTTTAAGGCAGGTGCACCACAATGGCATGCCTGGGGACACTTGCCTGTTGCTCACAGTTTTAGAATCAGAAACCTGCCTTTCACAGTGCCCTTAGGGCTCCAGGCTGCTGAGATAATATAGCTCTCTGATTACAATATCCTTGCATTAATAGAAAACTTGGATCCTAGTAATGAATCTTTGAACCTGTCTTCTAGTCTTAAAAACATTTGTGTTGACCCTCTGATTCTTCCCTAATTGATCTAAATACATGACAGTGAGTTCAGAAGCAGCAGATAATTTAAATCTATGACATGAATTAAAGACTAGACTGGGGAAACAGGTTTTATCTATTGGGTTGGCCAAAATGTTCGTTCAGGTATTCCTGTCTTACAAAAAACCCAAGTGAACTTTTTGGCCAACCCAGTATTTCTTCTTATAGCAAAATAAAAAGGCTATTCACCTCCTGAACATAAATTGTTATATTCATTATAAGAGCTTGAATAATCAGCTAAGGATAATCATTTACCTTTATAAACAGTGGAAAACTAAGATTTTATATAGGTATTCTGAAAAAAAAAGTGTAACTTTTTGAAACAGCAAAATAGAATTTACACATTAGTGGTTATAAAATAAGTATGTAATATCCAAGAGTCACAGTACTCTGACTTCATGAATCTATCTTTTAGAAAGAAATATAATGAGCATCATGTAGAATTGATGTCACAAAGATGAACATTTATAGAAATGAATTAAGAGTTGCTTTTAGTTAAGCAAAACTGCAACCACATGTGCTGGAAATAAATTTCATTGTTAATGTGCCCAATACTCAATTATTTTTTCATGTTTTAATAGAATTTGTAAGAATGGCTTTCATTTCAATAAGGTTTCAAATACCCTTTCTTCAGGGGGATAAAGTGTTTAATCACCATTTACTTTTATTTAAAATCAGTGCATAATAACACTGTATAATCTGGAGAGGCAATTAAAAGGGAAAATATGCCCCCCAAATTAGTACAAATTGGCAGTATTGCCAGTGCAAGACAGATGCAATGCAAAATATTTTTATTATTTTTACAAAATGGAGAGTAGGATTCAAATTAAGATCCAGTCTTTGGAAAACTGCCACAAGTCAACATTTGAAGAAATAATTAGTTTGTAAGGATGTCTAGCATCTCCTTAACCTCTTGCAGTGATGCACCAGCTCATCCTAGAAAATTTCAGCGGTAAGTCACAGGGCCTTTCCAAGTCTATTAATTTAACTTTTAAAATGCTCTTTGTAAAAAAGAAAAAGCATGGCATATTTTTCAAATGTGCTGTTTCACTATTTATTCTTTTTAAGCACAGCAGCCTTTTCAAGATACGTTTTACTGTATAATTTAAAACCATGACTGGCCAAAACTGGTCCTTCGACTTTCGTTTTGTCCCTTGAACGGTGTGACTCTGCCCAGCCCCCATGCAGTTGAAAACTTTTTACTCCCCATAAACCTAAGTACAAATAGCCTATGTTGACTGGAAAACCTACCAGTAACATAACCATAGGCTCAGGATTAGCAGCTCTGTAGATGAGGACCGTCCTGATCATACACCTGACCTCATTTGTACAGAACCATAGAATTAACCTTAAATCCCAGCGCTTGCTTCTCTTTCTTACCAATGAATGTCCTTAGTGGCATTTTTTTTCCCCCAGAATAGGGCACTCTCATCTGCATTAAAAACCTGTTCAGGTGGATATCCTTTTTCCTCAGTGACGTCCTTTATGGTATCTGGGACTCTCAGTTGGCAGAAACTGCTTCTCCTGTCATATCGACATTTTTAAAGCCAAACTTCTTTCTCAGATTATCAGACCATCCTTTGCTGGCCTTAAACCCTACAGCCTTAGATCCTTTACCTTCCTTTTGCTTTAGGTTGTCATATAATGACTTTGTTTTTCTCAAATCCTATTAGAGTCTGTAGGGTAGGCCTTGCTGATAGCAATGCTGTACCACATAAAAGCTGTATTTTCTCAAATGAGATAAAAAGGTATTTCTTGCAAAAACTGCATGGCATAAATACAGCTTCGGTTTCATGAATTTTCTTTTTCTTTTCTTTCTTTCTTTTTTTTTTTTAAAAAACAATGATCCTTATGCTGAACTCATTCATCATGAGGTGGTGGCAACTGCAGCTGTGGATTTCAATCTGCATATCAAGCAATTCAACTTTTTCTTGTAATGTCATGACTTCCCTCTGTTTCTTGGGAATGCTTCCAGCAGCACTAGTGGCACTTTGTATGGGTCCCACCGTGTTCCTCAGGGTATATGGTCTCATACTAAACACAATGAGAAATACCTGAGGACCCCAGCAGATCACTGTCTACAGAGATACGCAGTGTAGGAGGGATGAACACACATCATCACACGACATGATTAGAGTCACAGGTCATTTTAAGCAGATACTCAGGACACTTGAACTCAGTATAATAGCAATAGGAGGTGGCCAGGGAATTATTACAGTAGGACAGTGTGTATTAGGCAGTTAGGATGTAATACTGCGTCTTAATGTTCACATTTCTTTCGATTGTGAATGGTGCTCTGCATGGACTGTAAGCGTGTGTGTATGTAAGTTTTGATGAATTTTAATTTTTAATAATTCTCATATATTTTTATGGTAGTAAATGATAAGATAGACTAGTATCTGCATATATTTTATGCATTACCTAACCTGAGGTATCTCTAGACTACATGGTTCATCTGTGAATTTTTTCAAATTGTCACCAATCTCGGAAACATTTTCCAATATTTGTTGGAAAAAAATTCTATGTATAAAGGGACCCAGGCAGTTCAAACTTGGGTTGCTCCAGAGTCAGAAGTATTTTCAACAAATCACAGATTTTAATGATATGGATTAGTAAGTGTATATAAACGCCAAGAAAAAGATTAAACTTCAGTTTTTCAAAATATCCCATAGGATAAATCCAATTGATCCAATTGACAACAAATTCCTAATCATCTCAAATACCAAAAGTAATTTTTGTCTTGATCATTTTGCCTTTTATAACCAGATATTTACAACATGGAATAATAAACTCTTTTTAAAAAATATTTTATTTTGTATTAGTGTATAACCCATTAACAATGTTGTGATAGTTTCAGGTGAACAGCAAAGGGACTCAGCCATACATAAACATGTATCCATTCACCCCCAGACTTTCCTCCCATCTAGGCTGCCACATAACATTGAGCAGAATTCCATGTGCCATACCTTAAGTCCTTGTTGGTTATCCATTTCAAATATAGCAACGTGTATATGCCCATCCGAAACTCCCTAACTATCCCTTCCCTCCATCCTCTGCACCCCATGGCCCACCCACAACCATAAGCTTGTTCTGTAAGTCTGTGAGTCTTTCTGTTTTGTAAGTAAGTTCATTTATATCATTTCTTTTTAGATTCCATATATAAGGGATGTCATTCAGCTTCAGCATCAGTCCTTCCAATGCGTATTCAGGGTTCATTTCTTTTAGGATTGACTGGTTTGACCTCATTGCAGTCCAGGGGACTCTCAAGAATCTTCTCCAGCAACACAGTACGCAAGCATCAATTCTTCAGTGTTCAGCCTTCTTTATAGAGTTTGGGGAAAAAAAAAACAAAAAACAAAACAGAAACAGATTCACAGGCTTAGAGAATGAACTTGTGTTTACCAGGTGGGAAGAAAAGTGGGAAGGGATATACTGGGAATTTCAGGTTGACATGTACACACTGCTATATTTAAAAATAGATAACCAGCAAGGACCTACTGTATACCACAGGGAACTCTGCTCAATATTCTGTAATAGCTTAAATGAGAAAAGAATTTGAAAAAATAGATACATGTATATGTACAACAATCACTTTGCTGTACGCCTGAAACTAACAACATTGTTAATCAACTATATTTTAACATAAAATGAAAAAAATTTAAACTGTGAGTGAAGTGAAATATTTATAGCATTGAGAGAAAAACCCCACCAACCTATAATTCTGTAGCATACCGAATCATCCTTTAAGAGAGAAGGAGCTATAAAGACTTCTTCAGACAAAAATTGAGGGAATCTTTTCCAGTAGACCTGCCTTGCAAGAAATTTTTTCAGAAAGAAGAAAAATTATATAAGGAAGCGGTTCAGATCTATATTTTAAAAAGGAAGAGCATTAGAGAACAAGTGAAGATGAAACAAAAAGTCTCATGTAGAAGAAAAATGAAGAGCCAAAGGAACCACAGTGAATCACTGAAAAACAGGAAGGAAATGTTTAGAATGTTATTATATTAATATATGCACACTTTCTCTCTTTGTATCTTTGTTACTGTTGCAGTTAGAGAAAATATTACCTTAAAATCTATTGTCTATTTAGAATCACTCATAGAATCATGTCTAAGATTAAGTTTTCGTGCAGAAAGAGCTTTCCAGTGGTAATTTCCCATTGCTCCTTTAATAAATTAGCGCAAGTTGCTGCTGCTAAGTCGCTTCAGTCGTGTCCAACTCTGTGCGACCCCATAGATGGCTTAAAATAACATGATTTTCTTGCAGTTCTGTGAGTCAGAAGTCCAAGAAAGGTTAGTCACTGGGCTATAGTGAAGGTATCAGCAGGCCCATGTTTCTTCTAGAGGATTGAAAGGGGAATGTTTCCTTACCTTTTCTAGTTCCTAGAGGCTGCTTAGATTCACTGGTTCAGCTCCTTCACCACTTTCAAAGCCATCTTTGTAGCCATTTTTCTCCTTTTGTGACCTCTCCTCCCATCATCACATCTTTCTGTGCCTTGGTCCCTTTATCTCTCTGAAAAGGACCCTTGTGATTATACTGGGCCAACCTAGATAATCCAAGATAATCTTGTCTCAAAACCCTTAATCACATCTGCAGAGTCTCTTTTGCAGCTATAAGTTAATATAGGCACAGAGTCCAGCAACTTGGATGTGAATGTCTTTTTTGGGGGGATGTAGTGGGGGTGGAGTGGGCTTCCAGGGGGGCATTATCTATCCCACAATATCTCTATACCCCTTTTACTCTCTCATGATACCCAAATAGCATTCTTCATAGCCATCATCATTTTCTTTCACATTAGACTCAATGAGGGTTGAGGACTTCGGAGGTTAGTTCAGCCTTTTATTATTCCACTGTATGCTGCAGTGGCTGGCCTACAGTAAACACTCTGAAATCCATCATAAATGGACAGCCAAAATATATCCAGATCCCAGATGTCTTGATTCCCAGCCAGATGCACTATCTAAAACATCATAATGCTACCTTTTTGATTAGTATTATTATTTTATTACACGTATTATTCTGAAAGTAGTTCCCATAGATTGATTTTATACTTTAGTTAGATTAAATGCCTTCTTGGTCTTAGCACCACTAAGAAGGTGCTGTGTGCTCACATGTAATCCACATCAAGTAGTCTCAGGTTCAGAATGTAGTTAGACTGGATCATGACCCATGCTAGAGAATTTAGTCACTTAGTCCTCTTTTTATTTCTCATAATTTACCAAGGAAAGAGAAAACATGCCATGTTAAACTGCAGTTTTGTTTTGGAAAACATAGTTTGAAACTGATGAAAAAAATGAATCAAAAAAAGTCTTGTTTATACATATTTAATTAATTTAGATAGTATTAAAGTAAGTAAATTAATATATTTGAAGCTATTTCAAGTTTTAAGAAAATAATGCTCCTGATATATATCTGTAGTAAAGCAATTTTTATCTGAAAGGTTAGTCTAAGAAGATTGAAATCCCTTTAACACAGGAAAGAAAAAATCACATGTTCCATCCACAGGTTACCATGGTTTCAGTTTAGCAAAAAAAAAATTGGAAGGTCACCAATAAGTTCTGAGCATATTCTTTTTTACAGAAAGAAGTCATCCCAATGCAGTGTAAAATCCTAACAAGATTTGGAACAATACAGGCGCTTTGAAAATTACAAAACCATTAGTCAATGCACATTAAGATGACTTATTACCCTCTAGTGCCACAGCCTTTTAGCTGCTGATGGAGATCCAGTTAAGAAATAAGATTATGAGTCTTCTTGAAATTTTCACACACTAATTTTTCAGAAAAAAAATTAGATAAGAAATTATTGTTCATGTTACTTCTCAACTGGTAGCAATTTAAGAGGTTGATATTCAAGCTGAGAAATGTTTCCTGTCCCTTGTACCAAAATCTTGTACAGTCACTTTCAGTTAAATGATGCAGAAGACTCCTTGATTGCAAGGGAGGAAACCCTAATTTGAACTCAATTAAAGAACAAAAGAGAATTTATTAAAAGAACAATATCTCCCTAGATTATGTTCTAATAGCTTCATGATGAATCTCCAATATGAAAATCCCAAGGAAGGTTTTAAATGCCCCTATGTGGGTTCCTGCTTAGGTCACATGCCTCCTTACTCTATGAATGGTTTCTTTACCAGGTAGGGAATATCCTATGATTGACTTAAATTCACTCAGTTACCTATTGCTCACTTCTCTCTCTGATAGTGACCGAAGTGGCCTCTTTTAGCAAATAAAAAAGAAGGGTGTAGTAGGTAGAATAATGGCCCCTCAAAGACGTCTATAACCTAATCCCACAAACCTGTGAATACATTTGGTTATATGGTGAAGAGGCATTAGGTTGGTAGGTGGAATTTATCAGGTCACCTTAAAATAGGGAGATTATTCTGGATTATAGTCAAAGCTATGGATGGTTTTTCCAGTAGTCATGTATGGATATGAGAGTTGGACTATAAAGAAAGCTGAGCGTGAAAGAATTGATGCTTTTGAACTGTGGTGTTGGAGAAGAATCTTTGAGAGTCCCTTGGACAGCAAGGAGATCCAACCAGTCCATCCTAAAGGAAATCAGTCCTGAATATTCATTGGAAGGACTGAAGCTGAAGCTGAAACTCCAATACTTTGGCCACCTGATGTGAAGAACCGACTCATTGGAAAGGACCCTGATGCTGGGAAAGATTGAAGGTGGGAGGAGAAGGGGACGACAGAGGATGAAGTGGTAGATGGCATCACCAACGTGATGGACATGAGTTTGAGTAGGCTTCAGGAGCTGGTGATGGACAGGGAAGCCTGGCATGCTACAGTCCATGGGGTCACAAAGAGTCGGACATGACTGAGCAACTGAACTGAACTGAACTGATCTAGGTAATCACAAGGATTACACTGTGTAATTTGAGCAAAGTTTCTGTTCTGATTCCTCTCCTACTTCCTTGATTCTCCGAAATAAGAAGCCCGGGGGCTTTATTTACTATAATGGAAGAAAAGGGAACCTTGCATTCATGGAATATATGGGAATGGGAATGATCTGTCCTCCTGGTCGCAAGGGGGAGTAGGGATTCAGTTTCAGTGAAAGAGGGAGACTGAAGAGAGACAGAGAAAGAGAAGTGACAATGGAAGAAGGGCCAGGGAGGTACTATGCTGCTGGCTGTGAAGATGGAGAAAGGGAGTCATGAACCAAGAATAAGGGTGGCCTCTAGAAGATAGAGGGCTTCCCTGGCAGCTTGGCTGATAAAGAATCTGCCTGCAGTGCAGGAGAGCCAGGTTCAACCCCTGGGTCAGGAAAATCCCCTGGAGGAGGGCATGGCAACCCACTCCAGTATTCTTGCCTGGAGAATCCCCATGGACAGAGGAGCCTGGTGGGGCTACAGTCCATGGGGTCGCAAAGAGTCAGACACAACTGAGCAACTAAGCACACTAGAAGGTAGAAATGGGAGGGAAATGGATTATCTCCTAGAGAGCCCTGATAATAGGATAGGGGTCAAGAAAAAATTTTAAAATGACAATAAAAGTTAAAATGTTAAAATTTATCCTTGTTATGAATCGGTGTAATTTGAGCAAAGTTTCTGTTCTTCCAATTTCTCTCCTGCTTCCTTGATTCTCCACAATAAGGAGGCTGGGGGGTTTGGTTGGGCTTTATTTACTATAATGGGGAAAAAAGGGAACCTTGCATTCATGGAGTATATGGGAATGGGAATGATCTGTCCTCCTGGTCGCAAGGAGGAGTAGGGATTCAGTTTCAGTTATTGTCCTGTGGGTCAGATACACAGCTTCTGATATCTTCTAGTTTGTGGACTGATGATCATGTTTAATAAAGAGACCGGATCTGACATTCAGAATCTAAGACAACAATCATTTGTTCTCAACCAGTCACTTGGTCTACCTTGTCTACCACTTGTCCTCTTAGCACCTCTGAGTCTTCTTGCTAGGGCACTTATCGTGTGCCCAGGCCATGGGAAAGCTTCAGGCTCATCTCTCTAGCCGTTTCTCTTGACCACCACTGTGCTGTTGCTTTAAGACTGTTGCATTTGGTCCAGAGACAGGCTTGTCAGATATGCCCAGGTTTTTAGAGTCCCCCAAGTTTTACCCAGGGAGCAAATATGGCTTACTTCCCTGATAGTCTCAAAACCTCCATACTTACCTTGGTACTTCTAAAGTGCTCCCTTCCCTGGGTCCAGCCCACTTGTGAGTAGATTGAAGGCAACTTTTCCCACTGCCTTTCCCATTTCTCACAAACCACTATGGAAGAAGGGCAGACTTACCACTTGTTTTATATTATAAATTGCCCTAGATTGTATCTTTCTTCTTCTCCTTAGAAACTAAAATTCACTGCTCTGAAAAAGACGAGATTTCTCTATAATCTAGTCTTCCATCTCTCAATATGTTAATGGAGCTTCAAAGACTATGAAAATCCTCATCTTTCTTGATAAAACTTTTTATCTTGATAAAAGCTTTTAAGATTCTTAGCATGCTTTTAACTGGAAAGTGAATTTTGAATTCCAAAGGCTTACTATTGATCCTTGTTTCTCTTTGTAATTCTGTTCCAACAATTCTAATCTTTCCCAAATCAAATGAATGTCTCTGACTGAAGAGAGGGGTGTTGTAAGCATAGAAATGTAAAAGATAAAGGAAAATGTATGTAGTTAGTGAAAATGGTATGTCTAATACATGTCAATAGATTTATTTGTCATAATATTTTAAATGTTTTGAAAATACATTCATATGTAACACTTATGGTTTAAGGAAACTCAAAGTATTAAAGTCCATTAGTACTATAAGCACATGTCAAGATTGCTCACTACCCCAAAGATCTGGCAACACTAAGGTCATATATTCTTCACTCCCAACTCCCGTGAATCCCTCAGTAAACGTATCTCATTGGTATGCTCCTCCTATGAGACTGAAAACTAAGAGAACTTTTTACCTGGTCGCCACATGGATATTTTTGTAAGGTGGGTTAGTGGAGTCAGAAAGTAGCCGCAACTCAAAGGGACAGTCACGCAACAACCACCAAGGAAAAACAATGGAGAAAAAAAGTGAAAGGAGTTCCAATTGGCAAATGTTTTCTGCTAAGCAATATTGAGAAAATACAGATAAAATATAAAATCTCGAGCACTGCAAACCCCCCTAAAATAGTAGAACAGTGTAAACTATTTTGATCACATGATTAGCAGTTAAATATAAATGGCCATAAAAAGTACTGAGTCTTACCTAATACCATCTTAGATTATTGCAGTGGAATAATAACCACTACCACAAACATTGACTGGATGCTTATCCTGGGCTTGGTGCTTTTCCTAGTGCTAAGTATTTTCATTTCTAATATTCAAAACACCTTGTGAAATAGTTATTATCTCAGTTTTCAGTTCAGTCGCTCAGTCATGTACGGCTCTTTGCGACCCCATGAACCGCAGCACGCCAGGCCTCCCTGTCCAACACCAACTCCCAGAGCCTACCCACACTCATGTCCATTGAGTCGGTGATGCCATCCAGCCATCTCATCCTCTGTCGTCCCCTTCTCCTCCTGCCCGCAGTTTTTCCCAGCATCAGGGTCTTTTCAAATGAGTCAGTTCTTTGCATCAGGTGGCCAAAGGATTGGAGTTTCAGCTTCAACATCAGTCCTTCCAATGAACACCCAGGACTGATCTCCTTTAGGATGGATTGATTGGATCTCCTTGCAGTCCAAGGGACTCTCAAGAGTCTTCTCCAACACCACAGTTCAAAAGCATCAATTCTTCGGCGCTCAGCTTTCTTCACAGTCCAACTCTCACATCCGTACATGACCACTGGAAAAACCATAGCCTTGACTAGACGGACCTTTGTTGGCAAAGTAATGTCTCTGCTTTTTAATATGCTGTCTAGGTTTGTCATAACTTTCCTTCCAAGGAGTAAGCATCTTTTAATTTCATGGCTGCAATCACCATCTTCAGTGATTTTGGAGCCCCAAAAAATAGTCTCTCAGTGTTTCCACTGTTTCCACTGTTTCCCCATCTATTTGCCATGAAGTGATGGGACAAGATACCATGATCTTAGTTTTCTGAATGTTGAGCTTTAAGCTAACTTTTTCACTCTCCTCTTTTACCCTCATCAAGAGGCTCTTTAGTACTTCTTCACTTTCTGACATAAGGGTGGTGTCATCTGCATATCTGAGGTTATTGATATTTCTCCCAGCAATCTTGATTCCAGCTTGTGTTTCTTCCAGCCCAGCGTTTCTCATGCTGTACTCTGCATATAAGCTCTGCATATACGTTAAATAAGCAGGGTGACAATATACAACCTTGACGTACTCCTTTTCCTATTTGGAACCAGTCTGTACAGATTAGCAAATTGAAACACAATGAGGTTAGATAGCTTTTCTTTCTTTTCTTCTTTTTAATTTCTTATTTATTTATTTGTCTGTGCAGAGTCTTAGTTGTTGGAACTCTTAGTTGTAGCATGTGGGTTCTAGTTCCCTGACCCGAGATTGAACCTGGGCCCCCTGCATTGGGAGCGGGGAGTCTTTGCCACTGGACCACCAGGGAAATCCTGTTTAAGTAGCTTTTCTATGGGCACACAGATAATTGGCGTGAAGCTTGACTTTTGATTTCTGTATTAATACTTGACTTCCTCCTCTTAATCTGTTAGCTGTGATATTTCTCCAGAGGCACTCATCTGCTTGATGGAGATTTATAGACTTCAGACTTAGGCCAGGTATGACCAGATGGTTGTGCATGCAGCAAGACTATAATATCTCTGGGTGGATTCCCTAAGATTTACCTTCCATCTGCCTCATGGCCAAAAAAACACAATGTAAAGCAGAAGCAATATTGTAACAAATTCTATAAGGACTTTAAAAATGATCCACATCAAAAAAACAAAAAAATCTTTAAAACAAAACCAAATCTTAAACTACGGCATGGTATAGCAGGAGGCTTCTCTGTCTGCAGCCTTAGTCATTCAAGAGAACTATTGTTTCCCACTTGAGATACTAACTGGTAAACAATTCAGAATACCTACCATCTGCACTGCTACTGCAGAAAGTGCCCACGCTTCCGCCAGTCTCTCTTTTGCCCAAATAACTGTGGTTTTGTGGAGGACAAGGTTCTGCCACCATTCAAGGTCCTAGAGTCTTCAGAGCTTGGAAGACAAGTGCCCTGGCTGAGAAAACTAGTCCTAAATTCCTCATGGAGACAGTTTTGTGAATAAATGTATCCACTATTTATGACTTTGATTTTCATTGGATGAGTAGTTCTGAATACCATAATGAATGAGATTAACAAAATTAACAGTAGGAAAAATTTAAAAATCTACAGAAGAGCAAAAAAAAATCAAAACAAAAGCCTACATTGTGTCATAATCAGCCTGTAATTAAAAAACAGCTATGTTAGTTTTACATATATATTTTACTTTGGGCATTCAGTTAATAACAAACAAACAAATTCAACAATATTGAGAGAAACATGACATGACAGGGCTGATACAATTTTATTGAGGTTTTGTTTAGGAATTTAGAGTTATGAACTATATTAGAAATAAAGTTAAAACCTAAATGCTAAAGTCTTGTTATAAACTATTAGGAAATTTTGATAAAATAATCAATACTTGAAATATAATTGTAAATCTCTGACATACAAAAGAAAATATAATTATAAATCATATAAATATATAAAATAAAACATAATTGTAAATCATTCATCTTATCAGTTCAAGTTTTATTTGTGAATTTAAGAGAGTAAAACATAGGAGTAGTCTATGATAAACAACAATATCTATTGCCTGTTTAGTGTCTGCTCACTGCCACACATTATAATTATCTTCTTAACCCTACCAAGAATCCTAAGATGGTATTATACATGCAGTTTTACAGACATCATAACAGAGGCCTAGAGATAAAGTCTCTTCCTCCAGATTAAAGTGAAGTCTTTGACAGAGCCAAGTTTCAAACTCAGACCCCTCTGATGCATTACCATCAGTACTACTGGTAAAGCAACATTCTAGATATAGATGAGGAAGAAGAGTCATTGGTTGGTTCTATACACAAAGCACCTTCTTACAAGACAAGAGGACTGAAGGTTTATTTTTATTCAGGTGAAGGATTTCTCATGCAACTTGTCTCAGATGGCATAGCCTATGAGAAGAAATCAAAGCCAACAAACAAAACAGAGGTGGGGGATGTAGAAAAAGCAAAGTCTTGAGCTTGTCCAAGGGTAATCGTTACATCACACCTGCGACCGGTCACCTTTAACCTGAGAACGAATATTAGAATGAAAGAATGTCCTTCCAGAATATAAAACTCATAGTTTGTAACTGTATTTTTGTTGCTGTTGTTGCCATTGCTGTTGTGATTGTTACTATTTTCGGAGATGATTGCAACAAGGGAATAAGAAAGATGAGCAAACCTGATCACATTGCTTTTTGGGTTTTGTTTTGTCTGCATCCACAATCTATTGAGTTTAAAGGGTGCTTTTTTAAAAACAGTGCTTGTTGTTGAATATTTAAGTCAGTTTAATCCTGGTTGAGGGCACATGAGTAATTTCAAAAAAGATTTTCAGTCAAAGGGGTAAAGCTCCGTAATAGACCATTTGACTGTAAAAGACATTGGAAGATGGTGGACACAAAAGAGTGGCCCCTGATTTGCAGTGCTGGAAGGGGACCGTCGTCCAGCTGAGAGCATGTGATTCAGTGTAATCCATGGCTCTTCTTTCAGAGACACACACACACACACACACACACACACACACTCTGACATGTGTGCACACATGAATTTTTTTTCTCATCAACTCTGAAAACTCTAGGTACAGCCAAACATAATATGGCAGAAAGAAGACAGCTCCATGACCACATGTTATAAAGTCAGATAACCTCTGTTTGAATGGTATCTCACCCCCTTTATTCTTTTATTACCAGCCTGATTACTCTAAGTAAGTAGTTTCCCACATTATAAAATAGTTATAATTCCTCCCTCCTGTAATTGTTTTTTATTACCTTTTTTTTATGTGGATCATTTTATAAAGAGTCTGTTGAATTTGAATTTATTGAAATATATATATATATATATATATATATATATATATATATATATATATATATATCCTCAGTCATGTCTGATCTTTGAGACCCCATGGACTATAGCCCACCAGGCTCCTCTGTCCATGGGATTTCCCAGGCAAGAATAGTGGAATGGGTTGCCATTTCCTACTCCAGGGGATCTTTACGACCCAGGGATCAAACCTGCATCTCTTCCGTCTCCTGCATTGGCAGTGTAATTGTTTTGAGGGGTAAATGAGATAACATGTTTAAAAAATATTTAGTAAAATAACTGGAAATCACTTAGCAACCAAGGGTATATAATATAATAACAAAGTTATTTTTATTCTTGGTTCTGAAGGGAGCTCTGTTTTTGTTTCTGTTTTTTTGTTTTGTTTTTTGCTATGGCTACCTCTGTTTCTCTCTCCATGAATGAGTCAGACTCAAGTTCAGATTACTCCATTACTCAGAAGAATCACTACACTTTATGGACATAAATTAGACTATGTTTTTCCAGTTGGAATTTTTCATTAAAGATGAAAAATGGTGGGTAGGCTCCCCGTTCTCAGTCTCCCTCTCAGATAGCAGAAAGGAAAAATGGCAACATTTCAGACGTCAAGGAAAAGCAAGGATAAAAGTTGGCCACTGAAAATGTCCTCCTTTGAAATTTGTTCTTCATTACATCACTCTTTTTAGGAATTCTTCCAGTTCTCTGTTGTTCTTTGTTTTTTTTTGTTTTTTCCCATCCTCTGTTGGCTCATCTTCCCTCTGCCCACTCCTGTACATAAAATGTCTCCAACTATGTTTCTCACAAAGAAAAGTCTCCCTGATCAGGTATGTGTAAGAGAGGCTGCTCTAGACAAACTTATATAAATGTTCTGTGCCTCAGTCTGGCTTTCTGTAATTATAAAAGATGGTAGTAAGTTTAAAGTTACTGACAGATGAAGTCCAGGACTGCAGTCACTCTTTTTTGTCACTGAGGTGCAGAACCACGCTCTTTAGAAATCCACACAGCTGTGCCTAAGCCAGACTTGCTCTGGTGAAAAAACCCTAACAAGAACATGTCCCTGCATAGAAAGTCATTTTATCTGCTCTCAGAATTTAACCTAGTGAGGACTTAACCCACAGAAAGGGATGAGATTTTTCCTAGCAATGTTTATGGGTATAACACTATCAAGTAAGCAATTGCTTCCACAAAGTTTTTCAGCCATTGGATTTGTTTACTGAAGAAGGGGAAAAAAATGAAAGCTAGAACCAAATATCCAATTTCTAAAATTAAAAGAAGATAGCCATAATGAAGCAAAAAATAAAATACATTTAGTTTTGCACAAAGTACTGTAACAAGTAAAATAAAATCTATTTTTACAGAGATGGCTAATACCTGTTGTATTAAGAAAGCCCTTATCACTCACCTTCTAATTTGTAGATGACAATATCAGTAAGAGTATTTAGAATACCATTTCATACAAGTTTCAGATATTAGAACATCTTGAGATATCTACTATGTGTTAGTCGCTCTGTCGTGTCCAACTCTTTGTGACCCCATGGACTGTACAGCCTGCCGGGCTCTTCTGTCCATTGGGTTTTCCAGGAAAGGATACTGGAGTGGGTTGCCATTTCCTTCTCCAAGGGATCTTTCCAACCCAGGGATTGAACCTGGGTCTCCTGCATTGCAGTTGGATGCTTTACCATCTGAGCTACTAGGGAAGCCCATCTACTACAGTGAGATATCTACTACAGTGATGAAATGGTAATAAAATCAGTTCTCCTCCACATCCCTTGGCATTTATTTCTATCCGCCTTTTTTTTTTCTTGTATTCCTACATGATCTTTAATGTCCAAACTGAGTCACTATAATTTAAGACAGTGTCATTCTCCCCACTCTTTGCTCTGTCTCCTTGAGACCTATCACCAAATAGCCTTGGAGAACCAGCAAAGTTGAAAGTGAAATGTATAGATGTTGACAGAGATTAATCAATGTGGGCTCTAAGATGTAGATGGCTGTCTTGCTTAAAGTCCTTTTTTCACTTCTGAAGTGTGAGACACTCCCATTAACTGTTCTAATCAATAGTCGTTGTAACTGATGCAACCATGGGCACTTGAGTGGGTAAAAATGAGCTGGTCCATCTGTCATTTATGTGGAGAAGGGGATGACAGAGGATGAGATGGTTGGATGGCATCACCGACTCAATGGACATGAGTTTGGGTAAACTCCGGGAGTTGGTATGGACAGGGAGGCCTGGCGTGCTGCAGTTCATGGGGTCACAAAGAGTCGGACACGACTGAGTGACTGAACTGAACTGATATTTACATATTCATTTCCGAATGTCCTTAAATGCCACAACCAACAAGAGAGGTTCTTGTTGTACCTAATGAAAGGAAACATGAAAGAAGCTTGAGAAAAATAAGAGTTTGCAGTAAAATTTGCTTCTTTCTTTTATACTTTGATTCACTCAGTTGTAAGAATGATTATGCCCGATGAAGGTTTACACTTTCAGATATGTAGAATGATAGGAGAAAATTTTCTTGGTTTAAGGAGGCTATTAGTTGAGGTAGTAGGAGAAAAAAGCCTACAGGCTTGATTTGGGAATAAGGGTATGGGTGCAGTGTTTTTGGATTTATTTTTTTCCCCACAGCTAAGAAACAGTCTGCTTTTTCTAATACTGTTCACTAGATATTCTCTCTTTTTTAGAAAAATGACCCAATCTCTTAAAGTGCAATGAAGTTATTTTTGCCCTTCTAGTAATTTTTTGAATCTCTAATTTTTTTCAATAGGATGTATTTAAAAGAAACAAGAGGATGTATAATTTATTACCAATATTCCTATGGTTTTATATTTATCCTAATTGGATACCCCTATACAACATTCAAAGTATTTGCTACTTTAAAAAAATTCATTAACATATGACGCTGATAGACTTGATAGGTCTCTGTGTAGCTAACACATTCTATCCTTATTGTATCATGCATTTGTATATTTATTCCTTTTTCATAATTGTGTATTGTATCCCTAGGCAAAAATGTAGTGGGATTATAGACAGAATCTCTGTGGGAAGAAAGATAGATAAACCCAAACATATCCATATAAGTGAGTGTACAGGTGAGGCGGGGTCATGGAGGAGTAGGACCTAACTTTTGAGAGAAAGTAAAAGACTGTGAAAATAGATTCTGAGTGAGATGACACAGAGCAAGACATGGAGAATCCGAGGGAGTTAGAATTAGATTAGTATGCCAGAGGGAATAAAACTGAGTGTACAAAGATATCTTAGACATATTGAATTCTCTCAAACAAGATATTTCTTGAAAGAAGGGAAAGGGGAGGGAAAAGGAGGGAAGGGAGATAGAGAAAAGTACATAGTTCTCTCAACTGTAACTTTTCCTCTTAAAAAGCTATAAAGAGAAACAGAAAAAACTATTCCTCCATACTCAGGTTATGCATGTATATATGAGCATTCTTCTCTTTGTTTCTGAAATGTGTCTTTGACAAGCATTGAGACATCAGGACATGGCAGATTAGCTGAAAGAGAGCTTTCATCTTTTGAGAATTTCTTTGGGGGGACCCTATTCTCACTTTGGGTGATTATGTAGTTGCCCAGCTGACCCCCAAAGCCAGAGGAGGTCGCACAATCTAGTCCTAGCTATTTAGAACATCCTACTCCCGCAAGTATGACTGATTTGGGAATAAAATCACAACTCAAAGTTAGCCAGTCAGAGCCCTCTGTGAGCTTTTCCACAGAACTAATATTGCAGACCAGAAGAATGAGGAAAACCTCAAAGAGCTTCAGTGCTTGTCTTTCCATTTGCAGAAGCCTTAGATTTAGGCAACTTCTGTTAGGATGGAGGGCTGAAAGCAGTAATAGAAACTTCAGTTCAGTTCAGTTCTGTTCAGTCGCTCAGTCGTGTCCGACTCTTTGTGACCCCAAGAATCATAGCACGCCAGGCCTCCCTGTCCATCACCAACTCCCGGAGTCTACCCAAACTCATGTCCATCGAGTCGGTGATGCCATCCAGCCATCCTATCCTCTGTCGTCCCCTTCTCCTCCTGCCCCCAATCCTTCCTAGCATCAGGGTCTTCAAATGAGTCAACTCTTCGCATGAGGTTGCCAAAGTATTGGAGTTTCAGCTTAAATATCAGTCCTTCTGATGAACACCCAGGACTGATCTCCTTTAGGATGGACTGGTTGGATCTTCTTGCAGTCCAAGGGACTCTCAAGAGTCTTCTCCAACACCACAGTTCAAAAGCATCAATTCTTTGACGCTCAGCTTTCTTCAGAGTCCAACTCTCACATCCATACATGACTACTGGAAAAACCATAGCCTTGATTAGATGGACCTTTGTTAGCAAAATAATGTCTCTGCTTTTTAATATGCTGTCTAGGTTTGTCATAACTTTCCTTCCAAGGAGTAAGCGTCTTTTAATTTCATGGCTGCAATCACCATCTGCAGTGATTTTGGAGCCCCCGTAAATAAAGTCTGACACTGTTTCTACTGTTTCCCCATCTATTTGCCGTGAAGTGATGGGACCAGATGCCATGATCTTAGTTTTCTGAATTTTGAGCTTTAAGCCAACTTTTTCACTCTCCGCTCTCACTTTCATCAAGAGGCTCTTTAGTTCTTCTTCACTTTCTGCCATAAGGGTGGTGTCATCTGCATATCTGAGTTTATTGATATTTCTCTGGGCAATCTTGATTCCAGCTTGTGCTTCTTCGAGCCCAGCATTTCTCATGATGTACTCTGCATATAAGTTAAATAAGCAGGGTGACAATATACAGCCTTGACGTACTCCTTTTCCTATTTGGAACCAGTCTGTTGTTCCATGTCCAGTTCTAACTGTTGCTTCCTGACCTGCATACAGGTTTCTCTAGAGGCAGGTCAGGTGGTCTGGTATTCCCAATAGTTTCAGAGTCTTCCACAGTTTATTGTGATCCACACAGTCAAAGGCTTCGGCATAGTCAATAAAGCATAAATAGATGTTTTTCTGAAACTCTCTTGCTTTTTTGATGATCCAGCGGATGTTGGCGATTTGATCTCTGGTTCCTCTGCCTTTTCTAAATCCAGCTTGAACGTCTGGAAGTTCACGGTTCACGTATTGCTGAGGCCTGGCTTGGAGAATTTTGAGCATTACTTTACTAGCATGTGAGATGAGTGCAATTGTGTGGTAGTTTGAGCATTCTTTGGCATTGCCGTTCTTTGGGATTGGGGTGAAAACTGACCTTTTCCAGTCCTGTGGCCACTGCTGAGTTTTCCAAATTTGCTGGTATATTGAGTGCAGCACTTTCACAGCATCATCTTTCAGGATTTGAACTAGCTCAACTGGAATTCCATCACCTCCACTAGCTTTGTTCGTAGTGATGCTCTCTAAGGCCCACTTGACTTCACATTCCAGGATGTCTGGCTCTAGGTGAGTGATCACACCATTGTGATTATCTGGGTCATGAAGTTCTTTTTTGTACAGTTCTTCTGTGTATTCTTGCCACCTCTTCTTAAAATCTTCTGCTTCTGTTAGGCCCCTACCATTTCTGTCCTTTATCGAGCCTATCTTTGATGAAATGTCCCCTTGGTATCTCTAATTTTCTTTAAGAGATCTCTAGTCTTTCCCATTCTGTTGCTTTCTTCTATTTCTTGCATTGATTGCTGAGGAAGACTTTCTTATCTCTCCTTGCTGTTCTTTGGAACTCTGCATTCAAATGGGAATATCTTTTCTCCTTTGTTTTTCACTTCTCTTATTTTCACAGCTATTTGTATGGCCTCCTCAGACAGCCATTTTGCTTTTTTGCCTTTCTTTTCCATGGGGATGATCTTGATCCCTGTCTCCTGTACAATGTCATGAACCTCCGTCCATAGTTCATCAGGCACTCTATCAGATCTAGTCCCTTAAATCTATTTCTCACTTCCACTGTATAAACATAAGGGATTTGATTTAGGTCATACCTGAATGGTCTAGTGGTTTTCTCTACTTTCTAATATTTAAGTCTGAATTTGGCAATAAGGAGTTCATGATCTGAGCCACAGTCAGCTCCTGGTCTTGTTTTTGCTGACTGTATAGAGCTTCTCCATATTTGGCTGCAAAGAATATAATCAATCTGATTTCGGTGTTGACCATCTGGTGATGTCCATGTGTAGAGTCTTCTCTTGTGTTGTTGGAAGAGGGTGTTTGCTATGACCAGTGTGTTCTCTTGGCAAAATTCTATTAGCCTTTGCCCTGCTTCATTCTGTACTCCAAGGCCTGCAATTACACTTTCTAGATACCTAAGCCAATGATTATCTTTAGTACTTGTATCATTTGATTTAGATCTTTGTCATTTGTAGATTCAAGTGTCATTGATTCAAGCAGAGGAAAAAGGTCTTAGATTCTAGTAACAATACTGCTACGCAAGGTTTCTCCTCTCCATGAACACAGTATCTTTCACATTCTTTCTGCCACCTGTATGCTGGGAAAGCCCTCCAATCTCACTGTATCTTTATCTTATTACATAATTAGGTCCTCAAAGTAGACACTTTGTTTAATATGACACAGTAATTCTCCCATCTGCAGTTTCCCTTCTCAGGTGTACTATGTGAATTACTGAAAGGAGTTTAATTATTAAATCACACTCACACAAATAGTAGATCTTACCCAGCACCAATTCTACCAACAATTCAAAGGATACAGGTAAGCCAAGATGTTGGGATATAGTGGTTAGCATAGCTGCCTTCCAATGGATACAGGTAAGCATCAGGAAGAGATGGAAGTTGTCAGGTGTCCATTTTCTAGTGAGCTGTAATAAATTTTACTTTTGGATTAACATGACATTTTGAGAGTTTTTGACTCCTGCATTTTATGTACTGTTCATTTCACAAAGAGGGTAGTGCTCACTTTACCCCCTCTCTCCAGCTAACCATGCTTGTTGCTTATTTAGAATTAAAAAACCTAGATCTTAAGTATGTTTATAAGACAAGCTGGTCATCACCCATCTCCTCTTGTTCTAGGTGGGAAGAGAACAGATGATAGGTCTGTGACTAGCTCTGAGTGCCTAAGCCCTAGATGTAAAGCCTAGATGATATATGGGATTGATAACAATGTTACATAAGTAGTACCAATTTTTTACTATACACTATGCCATAAATAGAGGCTCACTTACAGCTAAAGGATGCTCCCTTGGCTTTACAGAACTCATAGTATAGTAGGAACAATATGTAAGTAAATAATATAGTGTATTTGTAACTAGAGCTAAAATTGGTACCACGTGATTAAGTTAACAAAAATTAAGGATACACAGATCAGACTGAGAAATCCATCGCACAGCTTTGAAGAGAAGGTACTTGACACTGAATCTTTAAAGATAGTAGTAACTTGGCTAAGAAAAGAGAGGGTAGTCATACCAGATTCAGAAAATAGTAAGGATACAGGAAACATTGTCTGATAAGTCAAGTGATTTATGGTATAAGTAGTTTGTTACAATGAAAAAAGAAAGCTTATCAGAGTGTGTTAAAAAAGAAACCAATGAAGCAAGTATGGCTTGGATCTAGGGTTTTTATTTTCATTTTGGAACCTAGGGGTTTACAATGAAAAAATTTAAGGTCACAGGGATATATTATACCTATATTTTCATTACATTTCTCTTATTTTCTATTCAACTATTCACTGCACTTTCAGCAGATATTAATATTTTTTGAGAGGCAGGCACTGTCATAGAGGCTGATTTTACAAATCTTTAATTTTACAGGTAAGTGGATAGGGAGAAGCAGATGAAAAGTAACAAATACTCATTATTGTAAAATATGACATTTGTGCCAGGCTCATATAGGGATCTCTGAGGATCAAAAGACCAGGTGGGACCTACCAGGAGAGGGGTCAGTGAAGGCCTTTCTGTGGAAGTGACATTGAAAAGGACACATGAAAGAAGAGAGAAAACCAGCCTGGTGACTCTGTATGATGAGCAGAGAGAACTCCATGAACTTCTAATGAACCGAATAATTTGGTGTACTTAAGGAACATATGGAATCTAAGAGTAGAGTTAGGAACAAGTACAGAAGGTTTTATAGTAATTCATGTGAAAATCAATAATGAGGATATTGATAAAGTTAGCATTTCTTGAGCACGTACTTAGAATCACATACAATTGCTAATATATACCTGTCTGACCTACCATATAGGTATATATTAGTATACACTTATATGCTATACACACACACACAAATATATAGTATATATTTGATTTAAGTCAAATCCCATAAGATTATACGTGGAAGTGACAAATAGATTCAAGGGACTGGATCTGATTGACAGAGTGCCTGAAGAACTATGGATGGAGGTTCATGACATTTTACAGGAGGCAGGGATCAAGAACATCCTCAAGAAAAAGAAATGCAAAGGGGGAAAAGGGTTGCCTGAGGAGGCCTTACAAATAGCTGAGAAATGAAGAGAAGCTAAAGGCAAATGAGAAAAGGAAACATATATCCATCTGAATGCAGAGTTCCACAGAAGACCAAGGAGAGATAAGAAAACCTTCCTTGGTGATCAATGCAAAGAAATAGAGGAAAACAATAGAATGGGAAAGACTAGAGATCTCTTCAAGAAAATCAGAGATACCAAGGGAACATTTCATGCAAAGTTGCTTGTTCACAATAAAGGACAGGAAAGGTATGGACCTAACAGAAGCTGAAGACATTAAGTAGAGGTCGCAAGAATATACAGAAAGAACTATACAAAAATGATCTTCATGACCCAGATAACCACAGTGGTGTGATCACTCACCTAGAGTCGGACATCCTGGAGGGTGAAGTCAACTGAGCCTTACGAAGCATCACTGCAAACAAAGCTAATGGAGGTAACAGAATTCCAGCTGAGCTATTGCAAATCCTAAAAGATGATGCTGTGAAAGTGCTGCACTCAATATGCTAGCAAATTTGGAAAACTCAGCAGTGGCCACAGGCCTAGAAAAGGTCAGTTTTCATTCCCATCCCAAAGAAAGGCAATGCCAAAGAATGTTCAAACTACCACACAATTGCACACATCTCACACACTAGCAAAGTAATGCTCAAAATTCTCTAAGCCAGGTTTCAACAGGATGTGAACCGTGAACTTCCAGATGTTCAAGCTGGATTTCAAAAAGGAAGAGGAACCAGAGATCAAATTGCCAACATCCACTGATCATTGAAAAAGCAAGAGAATTCAAGAAAAACTTGTACTTCTGCTTTATTGACTATGCCAAAGTCTTTGACTGTGTGGATCACAACAAACTGTGGAAAATTCTTAAACAGATGGGAATATCAGACCACCTTACATGCCTCCTGAGAAATCTGTATGCAGGGTAAGAAGCAACAGTTAGAACCTGACATGGAACAAGAGACTATGCTCCGAATCAGGAAAGGACTACTTCAAGGCTGTATATTGTCACCCGGCTTATTTAACTTATATGCAGAGTACATCATATGAAATGCCAGGCTGGATGAAGCACAAGCTGGAATCAAGATTGCTGGGAGAAATATCAATAACCTCAGATATGCAGATGACACCATCCTTATGGCAGAAAGCGAAAAAGAACTGAAGAGCCTCTTGATGAAAGTGAAAGAGGAGAGTGAAAAGTTGGCTTAAAACTCAACATTCAAAAAATGAAGATCATGGCATCCCATCCCATCACTTCATGGCAAATAGATGGGGAAACAATGTAAAGAGTGAGAAACTTTATTTTCTTGGACTCCAAAATCTCTGCAGATGGTGACTCCAGTCAGGAAATTAAGACATGTGCTCCTTGGAAGAAAAATTATGACCAAACTAGACAGCATATTAAAATGCAGACATTACTTTGCCAATAAAGGTCCGTCTAGTCAAAGCTATGGTTTTTCCAGTAGTCATGTATGGATGTGAGAATTGGAATGTAAAGAAAGCTGAACACCGAAGAATTGATGCTTTTGAACTATGGTGTTGGAGAAGACTCTTGAGAGTGCCTTAGACTGCAAGGAGATCCAACCAGTACATCCTAAAGGAAATCAGTCCTGAATATTCATTGGAAGGACTGATGCTGAAGCTGAAACTCCAATACTTTGGCCACCTGATGTGAAGAACTGACTCATTGGAAAAGACCCTGATGCTGGGAAACATTGAAGGCAGGAGGAGAAGGGGACAACAGAGGGTGAGATGGTTGGATAGCATCATTGACTCGATGGACAATCAGTTTGAGCAAACTCCAGGAGTTGGTGATGGACATGGAAGCCTGGCGTTTTTCAGTCCATGGGCTCGCAAAGAGTCAGACTCAGCTGAGTGACTGAAGTGAATTGACCAACTCTTAACACTGCAAGACTGAAAGCGACAGCAAACAGATGACTGTATGACTGAAGCAACAGCAGCACGTTTCAGTAATTTCCTTGGTGGTCTAAAGTAAAATAGTGAAAGTAAGATTATGAGGATGGAGCAAATTGAAAAACTCATCAAAGACCTTTCTGTGGAAATGTGTAGGGCATGAGAAAAAGAAGGTATCTAGAGTGAGTCAAAACCTTGGACTTGAGTTATTAGGTAGAGAGTGACGGTATTAAGTGAAGTTAGGACAAATGGAAAAAGAGAAAAGTTCAAATTGGGGAATGTTTGGTTGTAGTGTCTGTGGATTTTGTAACTTAATTGTTAGATGGGTAGGTAGAAGAAAGAGAGTCTGAGAAAATTTTAGGAGATAGTTTTGAATTAGGAATTATCATAAAGTTTTCGTGGTTGAGGTTTGGAATTTATTTTGGTTACTCATGATAAATATATTGAAAGAGGAGAACCAGGACAGGAAAAGTGCTGATTCTTAAGTGCCATATTAAGGATAAGAATCCACTAAAAATTAGTGTCCCTACTGGATAATTTTGATTAAATAAACAGTAACAGGATAAAATAGCATTGCAAAAAAGAAAGGAGGAAAGTATTGTTGAATGGTGGTTCAGTTTTCTTGTAATTCTAGAAAAATGTTGGAATGTCTGTAGTAAATAAAATCAATTAAAATAATGCACATGCATCTAATACAATCACTTAATTGCACCTTTCATGTTCTTTGGTCCTGCTCCCCTAACAGTGAGATGGAAAGTTTATATCAACCAGGGACGTGAATGTAGGGGCCAATATGGCCCTCAAGGGGACTTCTCACATTATGGTTGAGACAAACCAAGGAAGAGCACTGAAGCTAAAAGTTTAGGGCTAGGCAGTTGTCAGGACTCGTAAGAAAAGGGTATCCACATAAAATACAATAAATAAGAAAATCTGTACAATGTGAATTTGAAAAATTCCTTAAACTTTTGTATAGTGGACATTATATTGACTTATATTTCCTTCTTAATGGATAGAGTAGAACAAACAGATGAGTTAGTTTTCAACTATAAATTACCCTTAACTTATGAGGGCATATGTCTCATTACATCATATTTAATATTCTTTTGATTAAATGGGACTATCATGTTTAAAAATGATATAAGAAGTGGACTTAAAACAGGTGCACTTTCTAAGGAAATTAACTTTGAACTTACTTGATGAAAGACAAAAGAAATAATAAAATGCTTTTGTTTTTGTCTGTACCTAGGATATAATAAAATTTTAAACACACAAGTATTATTGTATATTGAGAGTGCCATTGGACTAGATCCCAGAGAGTGATATATAAGGCTTATTATTACTGATGAGTAACACTGTAATTTTTTCCAGTTATCTAGAGAACATTATGAAACAGTTAACTGTGTGGCTAAGTTTAGACTACAAAGAACATTTCTGACCAGTCTAACATACATTTAAAAGCACTAAATATAACTTCTTAAAATAGATCCCTTTGGTACCTAGATAGAAAAGAAACTACTTGCTGAATTCCAACAAAACTCTCTTACAGTTCAAAGAGACAATTAAGACCTTCCTCCTGTATCAAAGACTATAATTGGCCATTATACTAAATACTCAGGATTCTGTTTTAAAAAGCAATTTCTTGAAAAAGTGTATTTCATCTCCAGGTCTAGACTAAATGGCCATTTTCATTTTTCACTTATAATAGTTCTCCCTCAAGCTAATAAACTACATGGGGTGCTTTATTGAGGTCCCTAAGTATAATTTTGAATATAATTCACAGAAAATAAAAATTTAGCTTACTTTAATATTAGGGCTCTTTATTGTGGAATATACATTTGACACTGAATAATTAGGTGATGGTATAATTAATATCAATACCTCAGGAAGCATAAAAATAACTTGTACTTTAGACAAATTCATTTTTATTAATATTGGGTATTGTACATTGTATTATCATTCAGCTAATAGTCATTACCTACCCTGTCTCTACATCAGGGAATGAGTAGACTCCCTACTCATTGATTCTTGACATGGGGAATTGACTTGATTGGAACAATGTAAATGCGGCAGAAGAAACTATGAATTCCCAGTCAAGAAACTTCAGAAGTTTCTGCTTAGCCATCTTGGAGCTTAACTGCAAGCATGAGAAAAAATTTTCCCTGGTAGCCATTGCCCCTTCATGCTGGGTTCATAATGAGACCCATAGAAAAAACCCTTCACTCCACTTGGAAGTTGAAGCAGAGTTCTTGAAATGAACCACAGATGACCTGCAGCTTGAAACGGAATGGTATACACTAATGCTTAGGTAGAAAAAGGAGAAAGTTTTGTGGTAAGCCACTGACTTTGGGGGTATTTCGTTATTTATGGAGCGTTATTAGCAATATCTGGCCAAAAAAAAAATCTTCATAATTGTTCCTTAGAATTCAGAATATTTTAAATAAAATCCTACCATCAATTGGGTAATAAAAATACATGTTAATATTTGTAACTTTTAAAGGAAAATTTCAAAAGACTATTTTACCCAAATTGCGTGAGTTGTGTAGCATAATTGCTAGATGATAAGCAAAAAACAGAACATTTGTTTGTATATCTTATTTCTCAGTGACAGCTTTGCCAAAGTGTTAGATTCTCCTATTTGGATAAATATTTTGCCAACTATGTAAAAAAGCAAGATGCATTTTTACTAGTATAAAGTATTCTACTTCTTTAAAAGACAGCACTGAAATGAAATTTCAACACTTTTCCTTGAATACTTTTCAGCTCCATGTTGTTACCTTTTGAGATGGTGTATGAGATGATGCTGTGAAAGTGCTGTACTCAATATGTCAGGAAATTTGGAAAACTCAGCAGTGGCCACAGGACTGGAAAATATCAATTTTCATTTCAATCCCAAAGATGGGCAATGCCAAAGAATGTTCAAACTACTGCACAGATGCAATCATCTTACATGCTAGCAAAGTAATGCTCAAAATTCTCCAAGCCAGGCTTTAACAGTACATGAACGATGAACCTTCAGATGTTCAAGTTGGATTTCGAAAAGGCAGCGGAACCAGAGATAAAGTTGCCAACATCCAGTGGATTATAGAAAAAGCAAGAGAATTCCCCAAAAAAATCTACTTCTGCTTTACTAATTATGCCAAAGCCTTTGACTGTGTAGAACACAATAAACTGTGGAAAATTCTGAAGGAGATGGGAATACCAGACCACCTTACATGCCTCCTGAGAAATATGTATGCAGGTCGAGAAGCAACAGTTAGAACTGGACATGGAACAACAGACTGGTTCCAAATTGGGAAAGGAGTATGTCAAGGCTGTATATTGTCACTCTGCTTATTTATCTTCTATGCAGAGTACATCATGTGAAATGCTGGGCTGGGTGAAACACAAGCTGGAATCAAGATTGCTGGGAGAAATACCAATAATCTCAGATATGCAGATGACACCACCTTTATGGCAGAAAGTGAAGAAGAACTAAAGAGCCTCTTGATGAATATGAAAGAGGAGAGTGAAAAAGTTGGCTTGAAACTCAACATTCAAAAAATGAAGATCATGGCATATGGTCCCATCACTTCATGGCAAATAGAGGGGGAAACAATGGAAAGAGTGAGAAACTTTATTTTCTTGGGCTCCAAAATCACTGCAGATGGTGATTGCAGCCATGAAATTAAAAGACGCTTACTCCTTGGAAGAAAAACTATGACCAACCTAGACAGCATATTAAAAAGCAGAGACATTATTTTGCCAACAAAGGTCCATCTAGTCAAAGCTATGGTTTTTCTAGTAGTCATGTATGGATGTGTGAGTTGGACTGTAAAGAAGGCTGAGCACTGATAATTGATGCTTTTCAACTGTGTTGTTGGAGAAGACTCTTGAGAGTGCCTTAGACTGCAAGGAGATCAAACAGTCAGTACTAAAGGAAATTTGTCCTGGATATTCATTGGAAGGACTGATCCTGAAGCTGAAACTCCCATACTTTAGCCACCTGATGTTAAGAACTGACTCCTTGGAAAAGGACCTGCTGCTGGGAAAGATTGAAAGTGGGAGGACAAGGAGACGACAGAGAATGGGATGGTTGGATGCCTTCACTGACTTGATGGATGTGAGTTTGAGCAAGCTCTGGGAGTTGGTGTTGGACAGGGAAGCCTGGTGTACTGCATTCCACAGGGTCGCAAAGAGTCGGACACAAGTTGGTAACGGAAGTGAACTGAACTGATGGGCTTCACAGGTGGCTCAGTGGTAAAGAGCCCACCTGCCAATTCAGGAGATGTGTGTTCCATCCCTGGGTCAGGAAGATACCCTGGAGAAGGGAATGGCTACCCACTCCAGTATTCTTGCCTGGAGAATTACATGGACAGAGGAGCTTGGTGGGCTATAGTCCTTGGAATCACAAAGAGTTGCAAACGACTTAACGACTCAACAACACAAATTTGTTTCTTACTGCTGCCATAGGAAATTCCCACCAGTGTATTGGTTTCAAGCAACACAGATTTACTGCCTCACCGTTGGGTAGTCCATAAATCTTAAAATATGTCTCATTGGGCTAAAGTTAAGGTGTCAACAGGGCTACATTCGATTCTGGAGTTCCTAGGGGAAAATCCATGTCCTGACCTTACCAGCTTCTGGAGATCATCCACATTCCTTGATTCATGCATGGCCCTCCTCTTCCTCTACTTTAACAGACAGAAGCATTCGGCAAAGTATATCTCACATTGTCACCTTCTGGTTCTCACTATACTACCTTCCTCTTCCACTTAAAAAGATCCATGTGATTATATTAAGCTCACTAAAATAATCTAGGATAATCTCCCATCTCAAAGTCACCTGAAAAGCAATCTTCCATTTTCAAATTTAGTTCCCCCTTACCCTGTCATCTAATGTATTCACAAGTTCTGGGGATTAGGATGTGGACCTTGTTGGGGATTCATTATTCTGCATATAATAGATGATAGTGAAATTTGATAGTGCTCATAATGACATTAAGTATGGGCTTCCTTGGTGGCTCAGATGGTAAAGCATCTGTCTGCAATGCAGAAGACCCGGGTTCAATCCCTGGGTCGGGAAGATCCCCTGGAGAAGGAAATGGCAACCCACTCCAGTACTCATGCCTGGAAAATCCTATGGACGGAGGAGCCTGGTAGGCTACAGTCCATCGGGTTGCAAAGAGTCAGACACAACTGAGTGACTTCACTTTTTCACTTTATAATGATGTTAGATCAAAACATTGTTTTATAGACACACACACTCTGCAGTTTAACACGTTTATTCACATCACATAATCTATTTCAATAGACTTCTCAGTTTTTCCTCATCTCTTTTCAAGCTGCATACATTTTGGGCAGGATATTCAAGCTTTATAAGCTCTAATTTTCTCATCTGTATAATTTGGGATAATGGATAATCTATGTTGATTGTGAGGATAATAATCATTGACTGTGATTATAATGGATAATCTACATCGTCGATTTATATGTTGTTGTGAGGATTAAATGCAATAATATGCATAAAGGCCATTAGCAAGTGTCTAATGTACATTAATTAATAAATAGTATCTATTATGTATATTATTAAGCTTAAGTATTTGTGCCTTGTATATGGGTATAGATTAGGTATTATGTCTGCTTATAACAACTAGGTTGTTCTTGGATACAGCAGGGCAATTTCAAATTATGCATGTGGCTGTATATGAAGAACATACAAGCCAAAAAAAAAATGAAGCTTGTATGATATAAATAATATTTTTGCACTGAATATACATTACCTTAATCTGAATCATCAAATCCAATTGCACACTCATTTAATACTACCCATGTTACTTTCCAATTACATTCGTCTCTAGCTAATAACCTCAAAACAGGTATCTAATAGTAAAGTCTTGATAAGTTGAAATCACTTTTTATTGATTTGGATACAAATACAAATAAGATTCGAGGATTCTAATATTGCTTGATAAAACCTCATTCTTTACAGATGAACAGCTTGAAATTCAATTCCAAATTAAACTATAATTGCATCTCTGGCATTATTAAGGTATTGGTTAATGACAATTTCCTTGAGATAAGATCTGACCATTTATTTTCCTAATCTGTGTGCTGCTCAGAGGCCTGCAGTACCCACAGAAAACCCTGGTAAAACCTTCTCTTTACAGCAGCATAGATTTGGAGAGTGAAGTGATTCTATAGGGTGTTATTCTTTTTTTCTTTCTTTCCTTGTAAATAAAGTTTATGTAGGATAAATCCTCTGGCATTGGCATTGCAGGATTCTATGCTGAGTGTTTTACAAACTCTTATTGATAAGAAATTACTATTTCTGGCAACCTATACTTAAAGTTGAAGAGAATGAAGTGGGATTATATTTTGTTATTCTAAAAGTTTACAAAATAAACTCTGAAAACATTTTAAAGTACCATTGAGGAGTGCAGGGTGTCTGAAGAAAGATAATAAGAAAAACTTCTGGTCAGTGATTCTATTAATTTAAATTTTATAACTCAAATAATTAGCACTTCATTAAAATCTTTTTTCTGTATATTGTTAATAAACAACTCAAATACAACAACTGAACATCAGTGTTAGCATGGAATCTTTCAATGAACTATTAGGTTGGTACAAATGTAATTGTGGTTTTGGACTGTAAATTTTAAATTATTATAACTAGGCTCAAACACATCCTTATTTTTCAAAATAAGAGCCATTACAATCAACATATTTTTTCCAGTTAGAGATAAGTTGGTTTATTTATTTAGTCTGTGTTTCAGGATTCAATGAATTCTTGGAAAACATTTTCTACCTCCTGCTGGTTGTGGAAGCATTTTCCCTGCAAAAAGCTGTGGAGATGCTTAAAGAAGTGGTAGTCGGTTGTCGAGAGGTCTGGTGAATATGGAGGATGAGGCAAAACTTCATAGCCCAATTTGTTCAACTTATGTAGTGTTGGTTGTGTAACGTGTGGTCGGTGTTGTGGAGAAGAATTGGACCCTTTCTGTTGATCAATACTGGCTGCAGGCATTGCAGTTTTCCATGCATCTCATTGATTTGGTGAGCATACTTCTCAGACATAATGGTTTCATGGGATTCAGAAAGCTGTAGTGGATCAGACGGGCTGCAGACCACCAAACGGTGACTGTGACCTGTTTTTTTCCCGCCCAGGTTTGGCTTTGGGAAGTGCTTTGGAGCTTCCACTCCTTGGTCCAGCTACTTAGCTGGTCATCACCGGTTGTCATATACAATCCACTTTTTGTCATACATCACAATCAGATTGAGAAATGGTTTATTGTTTTTGCATTGAATAAGAGAACATGACACTTCAAAATGATTGTGAGGCTGGGGCAAGGACAAAGGACTTAATCCTTTTTTGCTTTCCCCCAAATGCTTCTCCACCACAGTCAGCAGTATTGCTTTCTTCTAATAGCAACAGCTAAATAAGTGCAGTTGGCAGTTGAGATATCAGTGCTAGACTCCTGTTGCCCTTTCTAAGATGGCAAGGTCACAGGCCCAGAAGGCCCCTCCTCTTAATTCAGAGACACCAGCAGCAATGGACTAGTGTCTTATTCTCAGGAACCAGAGTATCAGTTCCAGGAGATCCGTCTTGTATGTTTCTAAGTTTTAATTATTTCCATCTCTTACCTTTGTTCTTTTAGCACTAGGGCAGTGGCCACATCCTGCCATCACTAACTTTGGAAGTCGCCTTGTTCTTTTTTAAAACTTTTATTTATTTATTTATTTAATTGAAGTGTAGTTGGTTTACTGGAGCATGCCAGGCTCCCCTTGCTGTTGTTCAGTTGCTCAGTCGCCTCTGACTCTTTGCTACCCTATGGACTGCAGCAGGCCAGGCTTCCCTGTCCTTCACCAACTCCTGGAGCTTGCTCAAACTCATGTCCATCAAGTCGGTGATGCCATCCAACCATCTCATCCTCTGTCAGCCCTTTCTCCTCCTGCCTTCAATCTTTCCCAGCATCAGGGTCTTTTCTAATGAGTCAGCTCTTTGCATCAGGTGGCCAAAGTATTGGAGCTTCAGCTTCAGTATCAGTCCTTTCAATGAATATTCAGGGTTGATTTTCTTTAGATTGACTGGTTTGGTTTATTTGTTGTCCAAGTGACTCTCAAGAGTCTTCTCCAGCTCCACAGTTCAAAAACGTCAGTGCCTCAGTGCTCAGTCTTCTTTATGGTCCAACTCTCACATCTGTACATGACTACTGCAAAAACCATAGCTTTGACCATGGTTTGTCAGCAAAGTGATGTCTCTGCTTTTTAATGTAGTATCTAGGTTTGTCATAGCTTTTCTTTCAAGAAGCAAACATCTTTTAATTTCACAGCTGTAGTCACTGTCCACAGTGATTTTGGAGCCCAAGAAAATAAAGTCTGTCTCTGTTTCCATTGTTTCCCTATCTATTGGCTGTGAATTCATGGGAATGGATGCCATGATCTTAGTTTCTTGAATGTTGAGTTTCAAACCAGCTTTTACACTTTGCTCTTTCACCTTTATCAAAAGGCTCTGTAGTTCCGCTTTGCTTTCTGCCATTAGGGTGGTATCATCTTCATATCTGAGATTATTGATATTTCTCCAAGCAGTCTTGATTCCAGCTTGTGAGTCATCCAGCCTGGCATTTTGCAAGATGTACTCTGCATATATGTTAAATAAGCTGGGTGATGCATGTGATCACATATAATTTGTTAAACTATGTGTGCTCTTTGATAAAATAAAGAATTTAACAATAGCAATCTTACAGGTCAAATTAATTTATTTTATTAACATGTAATGAGTTTTATTTGTCTATGGGCAAAAGTGTAGGTCTTCTCTACAGGTTTTAAAAATGTCCAAGAGGAAAAAATACTTAACCACTAAGGTACTTTTATCTGCATGAAGACAAGCAAATTTACCAATGTTCAAACAAAATAATAGATCACTGACTGGATCAGTATCTGATGTAAAATATTTGTATAATAAACATGAATAGGTAATGACATGCTTTATTCACAGTCTTTGTTAATGATGCAGAATACTCAGGTTTGCATCATTGTTCGTGATTCATTTCTGTATGCAATGGGAATGTAGAAATAGTGTTTATTTATTGAGTGCCTTGCTGCCAAATAATTCTTATTCTCAGTACAGTAAGAGTCATTGTATTTTTAAATGTATATTTATAAAGACATAAAATAGACTCATTAGGATTAAGACTTAATTATTTATTCAGTTTTCAGAGAACATGGACTAAGTGCCTTAGTAGACATTCTCAAATAAAAGGATGAAAAGAAAGGTACATCTCAGTCCTGCCTACCAATGATTCATGGTATGTAGTTGAACAGCAAACAAGTAACTATGTACATAAAACAATTCCATTACCCTCACTTAACATGTGACGGAATACTGAGCTATTTAATAATCTGTCAAAAGTTTTTGAAGTGAGAACATTGTGATTTGATCCTCAATTTACATTACTCTAAAGCTTCCTTTTAGAAATAGATTACCTGTCTCATTCTCAGAAATAATTTGTTTCAAAAACTTAGCAGTTGCCAGCAGATGTTGTTCTACTGAGATTAACTCTCTATATGTTAGTATTTAGCATTTTCAACAAGGTTAATACAGTTAAGTGCATAGATACAGGTTTGATTATCCCTGAATTCCAATGTGTTTTGCCTATTCCTATGATGAAGAGTGTCAGTAATACCAACAGCTTGAGCATAATGCAAATCCCATGCCCCTCATGTATAAACTCCCATTACATAAAATTTCTATTTTGTAGCTCTTCTAAACAACTGAGAGTAGCTTAGAATTTTAGAACATGTAAGTTAATATTGTATAATTCAACTACAAATCTTATTAAAACAGTCTAGAGACATTAAGTGACCAGTGAAAGATCAGAGCTTCTGTGAGGGCAGTTTTTGGATGAAATGCACAGGCACTAACACCCAGTCCCAAAAAGGAACATTGAAGAATCACCATAAGGACTCTGTTTTCAATATGTTACATTGCTTGATATTGTTCCTAATGATTTTCTTATGAAATCTTTATAAAAATTACTGGTAGAGCCCCATGTTCTTTTAGAAAATATGTATGTTACAGTCAGTGAGAATATTAATAGATATTCTAGAAAAGTAAGGTGAGTAAAAGTGTATTATTTTTAAAACTCTAATAAACTATGAATACTATGCAAAATTCAGGAATAATTAATCAGCTATACTAGTGCCCAACAATAAATCATAAAATTGGACATATTAAAAATGTGACACAATCAATAAGCAATGCAAAATAATAATATTATTAAAGCATGCAAACAATAATAGTTATTCAGGGATACATATGTTAGGATATTTATCAGATTCTACTGAGTATCCTTGGTGGTGCTATATGGAAGGTAGCAAGTGAGAGTAGAAATTAGGGTAAATGGACAATGTCAAGTCATACAAAAAAAATGAAATAAACCAAGAGTGTGGCCTCGTACAGCCTGCTAGTCTGATAAATAGGATTAACAGAATTCACTTCAGCTGAAATTCAAACAGGAAATTTTTAAAAATTACATTTATGAAAACCAAGAAACCAACATTGGGACCTTATAGCAATCAAATTACAAATTCTAAACTTATATTTGGTAGATTTGCCACTAGTCTCCTTTTTCTGTTCCAGGATATAGTCCAGGATTCCACATTGCATTTCTTATGACTATTTAGGCTCCTATGGACTGTGGCAGTTTCTCAGTGTTTGTTTTTCATGACCTTGATAGTATTGAAGACTGGAAAAGGTCAGTTTTCATTCCAGTCCCAAAGAAGGGCAATGCCAAAGAATGTTTGAACTATTGCACGATTGCCTTCATCTCACACACTAGCAAAGTAATGCTCAAAATTCTCCAAGCCAGGCTTTAACAGTATGTGAACCATGAATTTCCAGATGTTCAAGTTGGATTTAGAAAAGGCAGAGGAACCAGAGATCAAGTTGCCAACATCCAGTGGATCATAGAAAAAGCAAGAGAATTCCAAAAAAAAAGTCTAGTTCTGCTTTATAGGTTATGCCAAAGTCTTTGACTGTGTAGATCACAATAAACTGTGGAAAATTCTTCAAGAGATGGGAATGCCAGACCACCTGACCTGTCTCTTGAGAAACCTGTATGCAGGTCAAGAAGCAACAGTTAGAACCAGACATGGAACAACAGACTGGTTCCAAATTGGGAAAGGAGTACATCAAGGCTGTATATTGTCACCCTGCTTATTTAACTTACATGCAGAATACATCATGCTAAATGCCAGGCTGGATGAAGCACAAGCTGGAATCAAGATTGCCGGGAGAAATATCAATAACCTCAGATATGCAGATGATACCACTCTTACGGCAGAAAGTAAAGAGGAACTGAAAGGCTCTTATGCAAGTGAAAGAGGAGAGTGAAAAAGTTGGCTTAAAACTCAACATTCAAAAAACAAAGATCATGGCATCCAATCCCATCACTTCATGGCAAATAGATGGGGAAACAATGGAAACTGAGAAACTTTATTTTGTTGGGCTCCAAAATCACTGCAGATGGTGACTGCAGCCATGAAATTAAAAGACACTTGCTCCTTGGAGGAAAAGCTGTGACAAACCTAGATACCCCACTGCAGATTGTAAGCATACAATGTACTTTTAATTATAATCATCATGCTGTACATTAGGTTCTTGGAACTTAATCACCTTGAAACTGAAAGTTTGTATCCATTGACTGACATTATGCTATAAAAAACTTTAAATTTTATAGGACCCAGATAATTTAACATCCTGTAAATTTGAAACAGTTACTAAATCTTCAGTGAAAATATCTGGTTCTATTCTGAAGATTTATTTTCAACATTTTTAGGGTGTGATTAATTACATCACCATTAATTATGTCACTGATGTTTTACGTTTTATTTTTCCTTGCTGGCCTCATTCATTTCATAGGGCCAATAAATGAAATATATATTATTAAACATCTTTGCTTTCTATCACACAAATGAAGATAACACTGGTGATAAAACATGCTTTATAATGGAAAACCTAGCAGTTTATAGGGACTCTGGATCACATGTTGGCTATTAGATAAATCAGTAATTTAAGTTTTGATAGGATAACTTTTGCATAAATATGTAAGATCCTGATGATAATATGGAAACCAAAATTGAAATTGTCTTTAATATTTAGATATTTAGTTGAGTCTTGACGGACACTTGACTTCACATTCTGGGTAGCTGTGACAAGCCCTATTTACTTCATACTCAAGTAGTGGTTGAGTTATTAGAGCATTAGCATGCTTTTGTATACATCTAACAGAATATCCAACTAATAGTGACTAAATTAACATGGTGCAATATTTGTGAGAGCTAACGGAATACTTGGAATGGTCGTCAGTCTGGCATGCTCTGACTTATTGTGTTTATGTGAAAAATAGTGACATTAGATTAGACAAATCCTTACTTTCAAATATGCTTCAAAAATCATCTAATTCCAATTGCATTCTAATGACATTATCCAATTTATAGGTATCTTTCAAGATTATGTTCCTGACTGACTTTCATTGGCATGAATTAAGGTAAACCAGGAGGCAAGTTCTGTTTTAGAATTGTCCTATAGAATATGGTTCTGATTTGGGTGGGGAAGCAGGAAGTTAACTAATGGGAGAGGAGCTACTATCTCTGATGTAACAACACTGGGAGAGAAAGGAAAACTTTGCTCCCAAGGCCACGATGGATGACAGCAGAAACATGAGAAGGTTGATTTCTACTCTTAGGTTTTCAAAATGTGTCTGGGCACATCCTTGTTTTTCATATGAGGAGCTGCAACAGTTTTCAATACCTCATATGAATAGGACCACCAATCAGTCAAAAACGAGGCCATCACAGCAAAGTCCTCAGCCCAAAGTGATCAGGATGACATAAAGTCTATCAATACAAAGGAATATCTAGATCATGAATATCTTCTAAATTTAGACCAAAGATCACAGAAATGTGACTTCAATCTTTTACTGTTACTACATTTTTCCTTTCTTTTATGTCCGCAACTACATAATACTTATTTTCTTTTCATGGTGGTGGTTTAGTCGCTAAGTCGTGTTCAACTCTTGTGACCACATAGACTGTAGCCCACCAGGTTCCTCTGTCCATGGGGATTCTCCAGGCAAGAATACTGAGGGGACTGCCATTTCCTTCTCCAGGGGATCTTCCCAACCAGGAATCGAACCCAGGTCTCCTGCATTGCAGGCAGATTCTTTACCAATTGAACTCCCTGTTAATAAAATATGGCTAAATAGATTGATATAAACAAAGGAGAACTGAAAAACAATCTGTCTATGTAACTTAAACCAAGATAGAAGTCATTCTGAAAATGATGTATAAAAACTAATTTGAAATAGTTTCCATTTCCATAAACAGTTAATGATAGGAAAACTAATATGCTCAAGACTTGATTTCCTGTCATTGGGAGCAGGTTTGTTCTAATTCATTCATTCATTCATTCTCTATCTATCTATATAAAGAAAGACAAACACAGACATATAGTGGTGTGTGTGCACAGATACACATATACCAGACAAATGTAATTACCCATTAATAAACAGCATTTATTATTTGAATGTTATTTAGACTTTAAAAAATTATTATATACAAGTTTAAAAAGTATTAGCTTATCATTTATTGATTTTAATAATTGACTAATGGATCTATTTGTGATTTACAAGTTTACATTTTTCAAGTTGGGACAGAAATACACAAGAATTTTATCAAGTCATGATTATTAAATGGGAAGATAAAGTTACAAGCACAAACATGTTTCATAAATTTTCTTATTGTCCTTTGTAATGATGGGCACAAAGTTAATCTGGTCTTTCAGTCCTGGTACCAGGACATAATCATATTTCCTTATTTAAAATTCAGAGAATTGTAATTAATCTTAATCATTCTGTTTACAGGATGCCAGTTAGAAAGTGCTTTAAAATTACAGGTTTTAACAAATGAAATACACTTTAGATTCTGAGGGAGCAAGTTTTTATACACCCATGTTATGTTACTTGGTAGATTAAACTCGCAGGTCCTGAACCACCTGCTGTGATGATGGATTTAACACTTCATAATGAGCGCTAAGTAATATTTACTGTGTATCCTCATTTGCATTAAGTTGCTTTATGTTAGAGAAAGAAGAACCTTATGTTGAGTTTATTAGAGTAGTATTACATTTAAGACCTCCAGACTTTTCCCCATCTGTTAACTGAAATAACTTTTACTTGTGAGAGCAGACCAAAATAAATATACTTCAATTAAGCTACTTGTTTCATAGCCATGGAATTTATTTTACATTTTCTGTCTCAGTGGGAGTTGGAGACTATGCAGAGGTAATGATGTCTTTATTAAACTCCTTGACTCCATTCAAGAAAAAGTAAATATGTTTAATGAAAACTATTTTTGTAAATTGAGGACAAACAAGGCAAGAAAAGTGGAAAATTTGCTGAAGCACATAAGTAATAAATCTTATATAGCATCTATTTTTTTGCCTTTTTATATAAATAACATTTCTGAAGAAAATAAGAGTCAAGGTTAGTGTTTCTCCTCTGAACTCATTTCAGCATTCATTTGTTTACTCATTTAATTCAGTTCTAGTTATTGAAAATTGTAGAGTCTTTTTATCAAGAGTGCTGACAAGTAGGTAAGTTGAGGGTAAACTTCATTTTTAAGACATGTATGTCCAGTTGAATTATCACATTAACTACTTTTTATCACAACTGAATATGTGTGAATCCTTGGTTACTGCAATTAGTTCCTACAAAAGGTCAAGTGTGGCCAGATATTGGCCATCAAAAATGTTTCTCTCTTAATACCCCAGGTCTTTATCATTAATATTTAATGGAAAATATCTTTCCTGCAATAGCCACAAAAAAAGTATCAGACCTACCTTTATATTTGTTGTTTGACAGTCTTCAACTTCATACCTTTATCCCTATTAACCTAGACCACTCATAGTCAATATATACATATTATTTTTAAAGTATCAAAACTAACTTGCTGCAGACAAGTTTGTGAACCTATGAATATGTCTTTCGGTGACTTATTTCCCCATTTATTATTTTTTCTAGATTTCTCTCAACTCTGAAAGTCATATTTTTTTCTATTTTGCCACTAACAAAATCTACTCTAATAAAATACCTGTCTACCAAATCATTTTATGCATAAGGTCATAATTTCTGTGGATTAAGCTGTACTTTAAACAAGGAGAAGAATTAGTGGTTCCTGATTCTAATAATGAAATTTCAGGATTGGAGGGCTGGTCAGTGAGGTCTTTTAAAGAATGAAAGAGCTGCTTAAACCATATCATGTGGATAGTTTTCTTACCTATTCTGCAGAAGGACTCTGTTTTAAATGAGAAAAATAGCATAGTTACAGAGTATGAAGTCACAATGTTTATATCTGTTCCTTATTTGTAAAATATTTAAAGAAAATTTTGGTCTCATTTGTAAAGGCAACATCTACAGAACCATCATAAAGAAGAGTTAAATATATTAGACTGTGTGTGCTGTCAAGTCAAAATTCAGTCATTTTGCTCAAATTGCATGAAATTGGATCAATCAACTCTTCATTACATATGACCTTTATATTTATAGATTTTACCAATAATTGTGCTATTGTTAAAATACTTAAGAAGCTTGGAATATAAAAATTCCCTGTTTTTACCAGTGTTTAAGTGAAGGATATAGAGAAATTAGTCTATAGGGAATAGCTATGAAAATTTGTTAAATGATTGAGGAAATTGTCAGTAAATGATATTTAAATATGTTTATTTTAAGAAAGATAATTAGGATAATTTATATCACAATAAGGCTTTTATAAATCTGAAAAAACTGTGGGAAAGTTTTCCTTTGTTAATACTTGTAATATTCAGGTCTTATTCTTAAAAGAATTTAAAACTGGCTTAACTTTGATGTTACATGAAATACTTTCTTCTCAAAATCAGCTTAGTATTAGTACTCACTGTAATTGTTGAACAATTAATGTTGGGATACAGAAATACCTATTTCTATCCATATTAATACAACAACATTACAGCTAAACATGACCTCAGTGGATTCAGTGTTGGACTTCGACTAGCCCTGTTGAGATTGTGAACTCTGCCTGCTTCTGCTATGCTATATTTTCTTAAAAATTCCCAAGCATCTTTCAGAAGTGATTAGCAGTCACCAAAAAAGAAGTGTTTTTTTTTTTTAAAAAAAAGCTAGGGAAACAGATAAAAACAAATTTCATAGCTCAACATTATACCATGCATTTTTTGCTCTCCATAGAATTAGAAGTATCAGAAATTATGTCCCATTCATGATATTCTGTAAATATTTAGGAACTTCATTTCTTATAAACATATCTGTACTTTGTTCAAAACTGTCCAAATAGAGTGGGGGAGGGATATATGCGTTTTTAGTTAGTAATATTATCTAAGAATTTGCATTAGTATTTAAATTGTTGTTATTGTGCAGTCGCTAAGTCATCTCTGACTCTTTGCTACCGCGTGGACTGAAGCACACCAGGCTTCTCTGTTCTTCACCATCTCTTGGAGCTTGCTCAAACTCATGTCCATTGAGTAGGTGATGCCATCCAACCATCTGGTCCTCTGTTGTCCCCTTCACCTCCTGCCTCAATCTTTCCCAGCATCAGGGTCTTTTCTAATGAGTCAGCTCTTCACATCAGGTGGCCAAAGTATTGGAGCTTCAGCTTCAGCATCAGTCCTTCCAATGAATATTCAGGACTGATCTCCTTTAGGATGGACTGGTTGGATCTCCTTGCAGTCCAAGGGACTCTCAAGAGTCTTCTCCAACACCACAGTTCAAAAGCATCAATTCTTTAGTGCTCAGCCTTCTTTATGGTCCAACTCTCACATCCATACATGACTACTGGTAAAACCGTAGCTTTGACTAGACGGACCTTTGTCGGCAAAGTAATGTCTCTGCTTTTGAATATGCTGTCTAAGTTAGTCATGGCTTGTCTTTATATAGCATCATAAGCTTACTACCATATCAAAATATTCATTGTATTGTATATAACAATAATATACAGGCCATTTCATAGAATTATAAAAAATAATAAAAATGAATAATCATTCTCTTTTCTAAACCATGATATATGATTAATAAGACATCTTCTGATACTTCCTGTTTCGTTTTTCCATTTTGTGTAATAATAAGAAGAAAATAAGTTAGGAGATGGTAACAAGTTGGGCTATGGTCAAAATCTTAAATAAGATTTAGAAAATTGAAAACTTTTACTATGTATTTATCTTGAGCAGTAAGAGCAGTTTGCTTCATCATCACTATTGTAAGGAGTACAAAACTTAGCCAATAAATTTAAATCATGGCAGAGACCTGAAAGAGGCTGGATCCATTCTATTACATTTTTCTAATTTGAATGTTTTTCATGAGAATTCTAGATGAGGAGAGGTGGAGGATGATGAATTAGAAGGAAATTCCAGCACTCACCTCCTCCCACCAACAAAATAACAATTATTTACAGAGCAGAGTCTATGAAAATGACCTGAACACTGGCAGTAAAGCTTTTCTGCAACTAAACACAAGACATGTAGGATGGTGGAAGCACGGTATAGTCAGGATTCACAGCCCAGGGATTGTATCCTATGAATGGGAGTAATATCACAACCATAAAGGTCATCCCCAAGGGGTCTGAGCCCCACATTGGGCTCCCCAGCCTGAGGATCATGCACTAGGAAGAGAACCCCTCAGAGTATCTGGCTTTGAAAATTACATACAATTGTGCACAGCAATGAGACAGAGGAATATGTTCCAAATGAATGAATCAGATATAACCTCACACAAAGAGCTAAATGAAGTAGAGATAAGCAATCTGTCTGATAAAGAATTTAACATAATGATCATAAAGATGCTGAAAAAAATTGGGAGAAGATTGTATGAACAGGATGGTAAGTTAGAAGTTTTTAACAGAGTTAGAAAATAAAACGATACAAACAGAGATGAAGAATACAGTATCTAAAAATAAACTAGAAGGAATGCACAGTAGATTAGAAGACAGAAACAGCAGATTGATGATCTAGAAGACAAAGTAGTGGAAATTAGCTAAAGTGAACGGGGGGTGGGGTGGAGTGGAAACAAACTAAAAAGAGAGATACCTCAGCAATCAGAAAAGAAAAAGAAATCCAGATTTGAATGGAAGAAGTAAAACTGTCTATTGTCTGCAGATGACATAATACTATAAAAAGAAAATCCTAAAGATGCTACTCTTGTGCACTGTTGGTGGGGTTGTAAATTGGTACAGCCACTATGGAAACCAGTATAGAGTTTCCTTAAAAAAAAAAACAAAACAAAATGAAACTACCATATGCACCAGTGATTCCACTTTAGGTATTTATCTTAAGAAAATAAAAACACTAATTTGAAAATATATGTACCCTAAAATTTAATTTAGCATTTATTTAGGGTATCCAAGATAAGGGGGTAACCTGTGTCTATCAGTAAAGGAATGAGTAGAGTATGTGGGTATATATTTGCAATGGAATGTTAGTCATAAAAAAATCTTGCCATTTGCAACTACATGTATGAATCTACAGGGTATTATGTTAACTAGTATAAGTCAGAAAAAGACAAATGCTGTATCATCATATGTGGCATTAAAAAAACTTAACAAACAAACTGAAAACAGATTCATAGAGAATGAGTGGGCAGTTTTCAGAGGATAAGGGGATGAGGACACAATAGATCAAGGAATTAAGAGGTATAAACCTCCAGATGTAATATAAGCCATGTGTGTGTAATGTCCAGGCTTCCCTGGTAGCTCAGACAGTAAAGAATCTGTCTGCTATGCAGGAGACCTGGGTTTGATCCCTGGCTTGGAAAGATCCCCTGGAGAAGGAAATAGCTACTCACTCCAGTATTCTTGCCTGGGAAATCCCATGGACAGAGGAGCATTGTGGGCTACTGTCCATGGGGTCTCACAGAGTCAGACATGACTGAACAACTAAACACTTCTCTATGCTATGTAATCTATAGCATAATGAATATTGTCACCAATATTTTAATAACTTTACAGATAGATATTTGTAAATGTCAAATCACTATGTAGTACACCTGAAACTAACATAATACTGTTTGTTATCTATATCTCCAAAAAAAGAAACTGGCAACCCATGCTGAAAGCTTTTCAGTGGAGAGCCATTCCTACAGGGCAGAATCCAAGTTACTTTGTATGGGTACATGGACCTTCATTTTCTGCCCTTGCCTGTTTTTCCAGTCTCCTCTTCTGAGCCTCCCAACCTAACCTATTACAAAACAATCTAGATGATAGTGTGTGTGTGTGTTTGTGTGTTGATTGCTGGATTGAGCACCTAAACTAAAGTCCTCTCAGTTTCAGTGGTACTCAACACAGACAAACTGAATATCATGGAGCAGTATTTTGCTCATGTTAATCATTTTGGGAAGCTCTGTTAAAAAAGTGTAACACAGGCCATATAGCTGTAACGGGAAGTATTGCTTTTCCTTATTCTTTGTTACGTGAGTTTTTTTTTTTCATCTGACCTGCCTGTATTTTGAAAGAGTTCCCAGTTATCCAAATAAACCAATAGAGTTTAGGTTGAATGTGTTGTAGTCTTAATGGTGATTAATTAATGGTCCTCAGAAGAGGAACTTGACTTGACACAATCAGTGGTAGATTGGCAACTTCCAGATGAAAATGGTTTTGCTCCACAAAACAAAAGCCTGTTAAAGACTACTGTGAATCTGTATCCAGTGTGATGTGTGTTTCTTCTCTTCCCTTTTAGTTTGTAAAGCTTTAAGGAATATTCTAATATGACACCTTTGTCCTGGACTAGTGTTTTACTGTCTAGTTGCTTATTGTGCTATAGTGGACAGTACACTTATCACCTACCCAAAGGCTAAGTGGTGGGAAAGAGATTGAAATCATTTGAATAATATGGTAAAGAAATCTGTCAAAAATGTAATTAATAATAATGCAAAAAACAAATATGTAACATTTACTTCAGATTTCTTATAATGGTGTATATTTGTATAAAAATAATACTCTATTAAATCAGCATAGCACTTTTAAGGAAGAGTTCTAAATAAGGTTCTGTGGACTGTTTGCAGGATAGGGTTCCAGTAGATTGTGAACAAAATGTGCTCATGAGCAAAATCTTATGTGTATGGTAATATGGGAAGTTTTCTTAGAAAAATGACCATAGTTTTGATCACATTCTCAAAAGGTTCTGTGACAGTACCTCTCAAAATAACATCGTCTTTGTGTTACATTTCTCAAAGCAACGTACCATGATTGTTTCTTTTCTTTTAGAAAATAAAACACCAATACAGTATACTAACGCATATATATGGAATTTAGAAAGATGGTAATGATAACCCTATATGCAAGAAAGCAAAAGAGACACAGATGTATAGAACAGTCTTTTGGACTCTGTGGGAGAAGGCAAGGGTGGGATGATTTGAGAGAATAGCATTGAAACATGTATATTATCATATGTGAAACAGATCACCAGTCTAGGTTTAAAGGCATGAGACAGGGTGCTCAGGGCTGGGTGCACTGTGGGAATGACTAAGAGGATGGGATGGGGAGGGAGGTGGGAGGGGGTTCAGGATGGGGAACACATGTACAACCATGGCTGATTCATGTCAATGTATGGCAAAACTATTAAAATATTGTAAGGTAATTAGCCTCCAATTAAAATAAAATAAATAAAAAAGAAATAACACTGGCTGGAGAGAAACAAAATTATCATTGTTCTTATTATTCAATAGTAAGAATGAGACTCATGAAATGTTAAGGATCTGGCCCAATCTTCAGTTCAGTTCAGGTTCAAGTTGCTCAGTCATGTCCGACTCTTTGCGACCCCATGAACCTAACCCAGCATGCCCAGGAACCTCCCCTGTCCATCACCAACTCCCGGAGTTTCCCCCACCCAAACTCCATGTACATCGAGTCGGTGATGCCATCCAGCGGACCTATCGCATCCTCTGTCATCCCCTTCTCCTCCCTGGCCCTCAATCTATTTCCCAGCATCAGGCGGTCTTTTCCAATGAGTCAGCTCTTTGCATGAGGTGGCCAAAGTATGGAGTTTTCAGCCTTTTCAACATCAGTCCTTTCCAGTGAACACCCAGGACTGAATCTCCTTTTAGGAATTGGAACTGGTTGGATCTCCTTGCAGTCCAAAGGGACTCTCAAGAGTCTTCTCCCCCATCCAACGACCACAGTTCAAAAGCATCAAATTCCTTTTGGTGCTCAGCCTTTCCTTCACAGTCCAACTCTCCCTATACATCCATACATGACCACTGGGGGAAACACCATAGCCTTGACTAGAACAGACCTTTGTTGGCAAAGTAATGGTCCGTCTGCTTTTTTTTTTTAATATGCTATCTAGGTTGGTCATAAGCTTTCCTTCCAAGGAGTAAGCGTCCCCTTTTAATTTCATGGCTACGATCACCATCTGCAATGATTTTGTTTGGGAGCCCAAAAAATAAAGTCTGACACTGTTTGGCCACTATTTCCCCCCCTTCTATTTCCCATGAAGTGATAGGACCAAGATGCCATGATCTTAGTTTTCTTGAATATTGAGCTTTAAGCCCACAACTTTTTCACTCTCCTCTTTCACTTTCATCAAGAGGCTCTTTATTTTTCTTCACTTCACTTTCTGCCATATTAGGGTGGGTGTTGGGAGAGTTGCCATTTCCTAGGCATGTTGATAAGAAGTCTAGGGGTCCCCATGGGAGAGAGAGGTCTGAAATTCTCAAGAGGAAGAAAGGACAAACTTTTTTTTTCCCTCTACATTCCTTAAGGATTATATAACAATAATGTATCCTGCTTGAGGACAGTCTCTGGAAAAAAAACTTCTGGCCAATCTTGTTATCTTAAAATGAAAATTATGGGAGTAGGTCTAGTGAGGTCTTTACAACCTCCAGACATTCTTTTGATTCAGGGTAATAACTAATTAAAGAGTACATAATTCCATTGCTAACACTAGCAAGGGGGTACTCTTTCTGCCCCCTTCTGATGCCTATGTCAGAAGCTTTCTCTATCTCCTTTATACTTTAATAAAATTTTATTTCACAAAAGCTCTGATTGATCAAGGCTCGTCTCTGGCCCTGGATTGAATTCTTCTCCTCCGGACGCCAAGAATCCCAGCATTTTTACGTGGTTCAGCAACCTTTCAGTGTCATCTGCATATCTGAGTTTATTGATATTTCTCCCGGCAATCTTGATTCCAGCTTGTGCTTCCTACAGCCCAGCATTTCTCATGATGTACTCTGCATATAAGTTAAATAAGCAGGGTGACAATATACAGCCTTGACGTACTCCTTTTTCTATTTGGAACAAGTCTGTTGTTCCATGTCCAGTTCTAACTGTTGCTTCCTGACCTGCATACAGGTTTCTCAAGAGAGAGGTCAGGTCGTCTGGTATTCACATCTCTTGAAGAATTTTCCACAGTTTATTGTGATGCACACAGTCAAAGGCTTTGGCATAGTCAATAAAGCAGAAATAGATGTTTTTTCTGGAACTCTCTTGCTTTTTCGATGATACATCGGATGTTTGGCACCAATTTGATCTTCTGGTTCCTCTGCCTTTTCTAAACCCAGCTTGAACATCTGGAAGTTCACGGTTCACGTATTGCTGAAGCCTGGCTTGGAGAATTTTGAGATCTCTGCATTCAAATGGGAATATCTATCCTTTTCTCCTTTACTTTTCACTTCTCTTCTTTTCACAGCTATTTGTAAGGCCTCCTCAGACAACCATTTTGCTTTTTTGCATTTCTTTTTCTTGGGGATGGTCTTGATCCCTGTTTCCTGTACAATGTCACGAACTTCCGTCCATAGTTCATCAGGCACTCTGTCTATCAGATCTAGTCCCTTAAATCTATTTCTTACAAGCAATAATTTTAGAAATCAAGCTGAGGTCCCAGGAAATTTGATGGCTAGTTCAGTGATCTTTCTTATAAGATGAAGTATGATGTAGTTAATTTTAAGCACATTGGATACACTTCTTTAAAAGTAAAACCATAAATTCAAATTTATTTTGCCTGAAAAATAGATGCAAAATGTTTCTGTTTAGAAGCTGTCACTTGATTTGTCTAATAGATCTTGGTCTAATACTACAGCCCATATCCCTGCAGTATTATATTTTGGATTCTGGCAGGAGAAAATAGTGCTTTATGGATAGTGTGAATATTGAATTCTGTGGAGAGTCAGAGGATGAAGCGAACTTATTTGCAAAGTAGAAGTCCTGAAAGAGCAATATTTCAGGTCTTTGCCCTCAACGATAAAAGAAGGCTCTTTGATCAGCATAGTCAAAAGGACTGTCTTTCTTTACACATGAAAGGCAGTACAATACTGATGTATCCAAACAAAAGATTACAGAAATAAAAATGAGTTTTTGTTTTTGTATTTTTTCCCTGTTTTTATTTGGCTTGACTTTTTGCCCCCTCAACTGAATATTCAGGCAGTACTAATAAGATAGGGAGTAACTTTTGCCACCAATGAAAAGTAATATATTTTTTGGATGTCCCAAAGTTAGGGGAAATGTACAGGATTTTAAGACTGAAACAATTTTTGGTTAGTAATAAGGTAACATTGCCCACATGCAAATATAAGAAATGAGATTTGCATAATGGATTGAAATAGGTGACCAAGGGAAAGATCTTACTGTCTTTTTAATTCTTCCAGGCCAGGGCAATATTACCACTCAAGCCTCCTGCATAAAAGTTTAAACGTTTTGATACATCATTCTTGCTATGAAAAAGAAACTCCTTTATTGGAGTGAGATTTTAACTTCTTCAATTCACAAAATACGCATTATCTATCAAGATTCAACTAAAGAAACATAAGCAATAGGAGATGCATATTAAGGGATTTATTGCAAGCAATTGGCTTATGCGGTTATGGTGCTTGCTAGTTCAGTCTCAAATCTGTTGGACAGGCCACCTGGGAAAGGGCACCTGGAAATTTTTTTTCCTTAAATTTTGGCTTTTCTCGTATGGTATTTCGGCAAATTGAATTATGACTAACTAGCTATCAAGCATAATCTCCTTTACTTAACATCAGCTTATGATTGATATTAATTATTGCTTCAAAATAACTTTGCAGAAATACTTATAAGTGTTTTTTGACTGCCTAGCCACTGTATCCTAGTCAAGTTGACACATAAAACTGGCCATCACAATGTATTACTTATTCATTTGGCACTCAGTGTATTAAGTATTGCCTAGACTAAGTTAATACTATTCATTCCCATGACTGTACTAGTCCAAAATTGTTCCAAACCCCAGATGTCAGCACAATTTTCCCCTAAAGAGAGAATAGATATTTTTAGGTTTGCAGACCATATGGTTTCCATCATAACAAAAGTACATAAGTGAATTAGTGTGTTCCAATAAGACTTACTTACAGAAATATGTGATCTTCCCTTGGGCTACAGTTGACTTACCTTCTGCTGTAAGCCTGCATTTAAATTATTAATATCATCATGGATTATGGAGCACTTGTGAGCAAGATGCTGTCTTGGAGCCTACACCACTTGGAAGTAGCATACTTAACATCTAGTTGGAAGAATGGATATGCAAATAGTGGAATACAGGTCAAGGTTAAAATTGATGAAGTTCTACTTACAGTGTTCTGGGAAGACAGATAAGACTGTCTTTAAATACATCTGTGGGGTTTAGGTAGTGTTTCTCCAAATAGCTGATCTCTGATTTGGCCTCTCAGGAGGTCTCTAAATAGAAGGGGTAAGGAAGAAACAAAGAGAGAGAGGAGAAAAGGATAGACTCATGGAAACATTTGGAGGCAGAAAACTAAACAAGTTTGATGGGCAGTGAATAATCCAGCATCACCAAAGGATGTGTGGAAAAAGACTGGATTTTATACTAGGAAGCTGAGCAGTTATCCTATAGGAAATGGGGAGACCATAAATTAAAGTCAAAGAGAGTATATATTTGATTACAAAACTCCATTGAGTCTTATAACAAACAAGCAATAACTGGGGCTTTCCTGGTGGCTCAGTGATAAAGAATCTGCCTGCCAATGCAGTTTGAACCCTGGTCTAGGAAGATCCCACATGCCATGTAACAACTGAGCCCATGGGCCACAACTATTGAGCTTGTGCTCCTGAGCCTGGAAGCCACAACTACTGAGCCCACATGCCATAACTTCTGAAGCCCAGGCGCCCTAGAGTCCATGTTCTGCAGCAAGAGGAGCCACTGCAATGAGAATCCCATGTACCTCAACTAGAGAGTAGCCTTCACTCCCTGCAGCACGATAAAAGTCCAAAGACCCAGCAGAGCCAAAACTGAATAATTAAAATTTAAAAAAAGAAAAAGCAGAAACCAAGTTACCTGCTAGATACTGTTGATGACCTGCCTGGTATTAATTCTCCCTTTTCCTTGTATACTCCAATTCTTTTTTAAAGATGAATCTCTTCCCATGCAGACCGTGCAATTGGAGAACAGTTCCATGTAGTTTGAGGAGTAATCTTTAATGATCTAAGAATAATCTCATCTGCCTTATTATGGGTACAAAGCAAACAAAGATGCTTTATTCTATAAGAAATGAAGATGAATGTATATATATATATATATATATATATATATATATATAGCCACTGTATCCTAGTCAAGTTGACACATAAAACTGGCCATCACAATGTGTGTGTGTGTGTGTGTGTGTGTGTGTGTATATATATATATATATATATAGAGAGAGAGAGAGAGAGAATATAGTTATATAAATATATAACTATATATATATATATATATATTGCAAAACTTCCCACTTGCAGATCATTTCTCTCTGACAACTAAAGCCTAATTTATTAAATATTTTCTTAGTATAAGAACTGCATGAGTTCTTTGTACTAGATACAAAATTGGGAAGTAGATTTAAACAGGTTTTAAAATTTTTAACAGATTTAAACAGTTAAAAATATCTGTGGAAATTAAATAACCCAGTTAAACTAAGACAGGGCTTAAATAAGAGTGTAAAATAGAAGTTGTACTATATCCCTATTTGGCAGTTTAATGTTTCTACTATAATGCTAAAATGTAAATTTTATTTTAAAACCTAGACTCTCATGTGAAGCAGTCTGGTGGGGACACATTTATAGACAAAAGTTGTTTTCATTTTGTAGACATACACCATGGTTCTGTTCTGTTCTTTTTACTACATGGAATGAATGTCTATATCCAAGAAAAATACGTTGCTTGAAATTATATGTAGCAAATGATTTATTTAGGGTATACTTTGAAAAGTGTATGTGAAATGCTAAGGACGTGAATAGCTATGAAGTGGCTTAGCCCCTTCTCAAGAAATTATGTGTCTTGTAAATTTAGTGTACCTGCTGATATCTGTTTGCAATTTATATTTAGTTTTTCGAGGACCAAAAAAAGAAAAAACTGCTATTGCTCTCCTAACATTGGTAATTATCTCTAATTACAGGAAGAGTTCTCTATGTGTGTGTCAAACAGCCCCCGATTTTTTTTCATTTCATCTGGTTGCATGTTTTAACTTGCACTGTGCTTCCAAGCATCTCTTGGATTTAGATCATTAGCATCTCCACCAACATAGCAGTCAAAGGAATCACAAGAGTGTTTGCCTGCTGATAACCATGGTGGGGGGGGGGACCCTCCACGTCATTTGTTGTTCTCATTTCCAGTGAGAATCCTGTCAGTGAAAGTTGGCTTAATGTTCAGTCACAGAATCTGCACCATTACAAAGGAAAACACAGAAAAGCAAGTTCAGGATGAATTATTCTGAGTCTGGATATGTTCTCTCCTGATTGACTCCTTTGAAAATTGCAGAAGGATTTTGTGCATTATGTTTTCATTCAGCAGATGCACATTCCATTACTACACCCAAATCGAGAAAACCTGAATGTTTCCTCATTTCAGAAGTAGCTAGTATTTTTCAGAGCTGTAAAGAGGTGTCATGAGAAAGCTTCCATAGCTTACTAAAGCAGAGCTGAAAGGCGTAAGATTAGGTAGTCAGGGGGTTGAGTGGGACATCCCACCAACACTGATGGCACAATGTAGCCTCTGTTCACAATGAGGGCTTCATCAGCTTGCCTTCTTCCCTGGCTTCTCCACTGTGAGTACCTGGGCCTGAATTTCCTCTCTATTCCAAGATTTACAAGAACATTCACTATGGGCATTGCTGATGGACCAACATTTTTGTTTTGTTTTTTTAATAGATAAGTAACTATTTTTTCCCCAATATTTATTTGATTTGGCTGCGTCTTAGTTGTGGCATGCATGATCCTTGTTGAGGCATGTGGAATCTTTAGTTGCAACAGGTAGGATCTAGTTCCCTGACCCCAGGGATCAAACCCATGTCTCCTGCATTGGCAGGCAGATTCTTTACCACTGAGCCACCTGGGAAGCCCAGCTTATCACAGACCAAGAGTTAAGCTTCTCAGGACATGCTGAGTCCAGTCCAGATCAGATTATCCCTGCAGATATCTGAACTGAATTCATGTTTCTATTTGTTTGACCCTAAAGTTTTGTGACTGTTATATCATCGTAGCAGTGGAGACAATATGTATCATGCCCAGAAGACTTCTTGCATGCTGAATTCTCTGCCTGGCAACTAGTCTTTATGGGGGCTCTGTATGAATTTTTAAATGTGTAGACGTGCCTGGATGAATATCACTCTGGAACCTTTACTCTTGCCTGATCACCCATCCCTGAAAAGATGACCTGCATATTGCGGTCATTCATATTCTAAACCCACACTGCCCTCTCTAGCCACAGTTAATATGACTGTGTCAACTCTGAGACAGGTTGTGAGAGTCTTCTGTATTCAACAGCTGCTGGCAGACAAGACAAAGTTTGTAGGGAATATCCAGAGCAAGGTCTGGATAGAATATAGCTGTGTGTCCATGTGTATATTTTAATTGGTAACCATGTGTGTGCTTTCTGGAGGGTGTGCAGACGAGAGTCGGCTTCATTCTCATTTAATTTAAAGTCTGTGATTGTGAATTGTGTCCTGGAAATGTGGAAGCTGTATGCAATATACAAATTGAGAGACTGGTAGGTTGCAGGCTACCTGTGAATCCTATGATTTCATAATTGGTGTGGTATTTCTCAGAATGTCCTTAAAGTTTTTCATTACTCTGACCAGATGTATTGATCTTCTGTTGTGTACCCTGGGTGTACAAAGATAACTAAGGCTCGCTCTCAGTCCCCAAGAATGTCAAAGCCTAGTCAAAAGAAAAATGCAGAAGGTATTTTTGTGTAGTATTAGAAGTGGTCTTTTTCAGCAGTGATTAAAGTACTATGGAGAAACATGGTGAAAGTTGTTTGGCACAAGAGTACAAGCAGAGTTCATGGAAGGCTTCACAGAACAGAATTTTATAAATGAGTAGGTTAAGTAAAAGTTCTAAGAACTTAAGCTCTTAAAAGACAGGAGGAAGGAAATAAAACTTCCTAGAGAAAGGGCACAGCAAGAGGACTTGAACTGTAGAGAGAGATGACGTCACTAGATTGATGATCGGTAAACTCAATGGTGTCTTGAGTCAGACTTAACAAATGAGGGAATAACAGAAAGATATGGGAAAATAGAGGATTATGGGAGACAGAAAAGAACTTTTTCCTGTAAGCCATAATAAATATATATGAAACACCAAAGTATAAAGATCAGATTTGTATGTTAGAAGTGGAATTGTGGAGAATGGGCCTGGAGGGTGGGAGCAATGCTTAGATATATGTTGTTCATATGGTTGCCAGCAGCCACATCTGCATACTGAGTACTTGAAATGCCTCAGTCAGAATTGAGGTTTATGTGCAGAACAGTATAAAATATACACTGGATGTCAATGAAACAATTTAAGTAGAAGATGTAAAATATCCTTCTAATCATTGATGCTGATTATATTTTGAAAGTGATAATATTTTTATATACTGAGTTAAAATGTACTATCAAATGTAATTTCATCTGTTTTATTTTTAATTTGTTTAATGTGGCTACCAGAATTTTTTAAAATTATGAATGTGGTTTGCAATATATTTCTCTTGGACATTCCTGCTTGAGATGATACATGATTGACGATCTCAGTTGTGACTAAAGTGTAAAGACAAGGAGACAATTTGACAGCTATTAAAGGAGGGGAAACTGGCAAGAATCTTGTGGGACTAGAAGAACTGAAGAGGTCTAGAATTTCTCTGAGAGTTCAGACTTGATTGTCAGGACAATGTTGAGTTCAATAAGTAGGATACAGAACCCAAGAATAATAAGAGTGAAAATGTGAGTTTGGTAGTCAATGTATCGAGTATACTGATCTGGTTTTAGTGGGTAAAGGTGGAAAATAAATAACAACTTAAATATTTCTGGCATTCAGAACCAAAACTGTACCTCGAAATAAAGACTAAATGGGGAGTGTGTAGGAGGGAGGCTGAAGAAGGAGAGGATGTGTATGCGTGTGTGTGTCTCTCTATATATATAGTTATAATATATATAAGTTAATATATATTATAACTATATATGTAACTATGTATATATATAATTATGGCTGATTATGTAATTATGACTGATTCACATTGTTGTGTGGCAGAGATCAATGCAACATTATAAAGCAATTATCCTCCAATTTAAAAAATACAAAAGTAGACTTATGAGTTATTGGCCTATACAAGAGAAAAGAAATCATAATCATCAATGATACTGCTTCAGAAAACAAGGATGGAGAAAAAGAAATATAAATCATGGGATTTGGGAAAACCAAGTAGAGCCAGCCCTCTGTATCTGCAGATTCAACCAACCATGGATTGAAAATATTTGGGGGAAAAATATCCAGAAATTTCCAAAAATGTGCCAGCATCTATTTACATAGTATTTACATAGCATTAAGTATTACAAGTAATCTAGAGATGATTCAAAGGATGCCTTATATAAAATAGCATAGATTATATGCAATACTATGCCATTTAACATAAGGGACTTGACCACATTCAGATTTTGGTATCCAGGGGTGTCCTGGAATCAATCCCCCCATAGGATGAAGCAGAGAAAGCCATTAAAAAATGAAGTTGGAGAGATGGGGGAAGACTTCAAAGCCTGTGGTCTAGGAAATTTGTGGAAGAGCACATCAAGAATAAGGGAAACTGAGCTTTGTTTTTTGTCAAAGGAAAAATCATGTAATAGTAAGACATGGTCTTTAGATTCAAAAATTAATCCTCCATTCTTGACCTTATTCTGGTTCTAAGGATTTTTGTCAGCATCCAAAATATTCTGTTAATTCCATGTTAGTAATAGCTTCAACAGTCTTGTCAACTTCAGTCAATATGTCTTCCTCTCAGTTGCTGTAATTGTCGCTTGAATTTGAAAACACAAAATAATGATCATCTATTTTAATAACTTGGTTTGGGGGACACAGAGTGTAAGAATTCAACATTATTTTATTCCTGTGACTCACCAAAGAGTTTGGATAGTTCTTTGATTTACAGAAATAGTCTATAATCTCTGATGTCTATTTCTGTCCAAATTTGAGGGGTTTAAAATATTGAAGTATAGTTGATTTACAATGTTGTGTTAGTTTTATATATATATATATATTCTTTTTCAGATTCTGTTCCATTAAAGGTTATTACAGTATATTGAATATAGTTCCTTTTGTTATACAGTAGGCCTTTGTTGTCTGTTTTATACGTGGTGTGTGTAGTAGTGAGAATAAGTTGCAAAAAGCATTGGCAGAAAATGAAATACTTTGCCCAAATGCACAAAGGCAAGGAAAAGAGCTATGGAGGACAGAAACCACTTTATTATGATTAGAAGATTCTTTGGATGTAATCATCTCTCCTCCAAGGCATTCTCCTCAAAACTGAAGGGTGGGCTACTTATTTTTTCACAGTCCCTGACAGGTTCTTCAATGTCATTTCCCTGTCATTATTATGCCATCTTCTCAGACGACATCCTACTCCTTGTGAACACCTACCAAGCACCTCACCATCCTCTCACATCAGGATTTTGACCCTAGATCACAACTTCCCTCTCACCCCCTAGGTCTGTGATCATTCTGGGAAAGCTGGAGGTCATGTGCTTATCCACCCAGCACATGGCCCTCTCAGCTCTTGACTAATATCAAGAGTCTTTCTTATGAACCCTACTATTAGGTTTCTTTTAGTTTCAAGAATAGAGCTTCCCTGGTTGCTCAGTGGTAAAGTATCTGCCTGCAAGGCAGGAGATGTGAGTTTGATCCCTGGGTTGCAAAGATCCCCTGGAGAAGGAAATACCAACCCACTCCAGTACTGTTGCCTGGGAAATCCCATGGACAGAAGAACCAGTCGGGCTACAGTCCATGGGGTCCCTAAAGGGTCAGACACAGCTTAGCGACTAAAACAATTTCAAGAATAGTAATTCCCCGAACTGCAAGAATCTTATTCCTCAAGGCATAGAAGAGATGTCAGTCTATTTTCCTTCATTGCCCTCAGCTTCTACTCAGGAAATTTATTTAAATTAAAATGGCTTCAATTTTGGCATCAGGTCATATGACCCTACCCTTTCCAATGATAGTTCTTTTGAATAGGGAGAAACTAACTCAAAGCCACGCAATCTATTGCCAACCAGCAGGCAATCAGAACCTCTGATTAAGGAATAGTCATTGTAGCTGGAAGACATTGAACACCCAAACAGAAAGATCTGGTAAAGTAAGATCCAGAGTCAGTATATAACAAGCCAGAAACTTTGCGCTTGTCAAAGTTATGAAGGAACAAACATTAAAAGGTTTTCAGACATGAGCAGTCTTCAGAGAGGACAGTGGAACAGATGTAATAGAGAAACATAGATGAAAAACTATGGTCAGAAAGTCAGAGAGAAATTGAGAGATTGCATTTTGATGATTTTCTATTCCCCATGAGGCTCAGTTATAGTTTCTGCAGTTTTCTTTTCAGTGTGATTCTCCTATATTTTTATAATGATCCCTTTGTTTACTTGAACTTGCTTGACTGTACTTCTGCCTCTAACTCAAAATGATCTCTAACCAATACAGATACTACCTCTGTTTGTTTCTACCACTGCATTCAGACTTGCGAAATACACATGTAAGTGATCAAGAGCCTTCTCCATTCCTATTTATGCTAGTGAGAAAAGCAATCAAAATCAGTTGTGGAATTTCAGCCTTACAACTCCTGAAAAAAATTTTTTTTTCTTGTTCACTCCTAAAACTAAGGACCAATATTTATCTTTTTGATCATTTAGACAGTAAAACTGTCATTGTGTAAAATATTAAATCTTTTTCAAGTCATGCGATGACTTCGTGTTTCGCAAGGATGTCTGACTTACGAGCGATAAATTATACTAATAATACAGTTTTCATATGTATAATATAAAAATTTCATGAGTACATGAGTATAAACATTTTCTCATTTTATTTCAAAACAGGAAATAATATTTGACATTGTAGAAAAGGAATGGGCATACTGTGGACCAAATCTAGCCTGTCACCTTTTTAAAATAAAGTTTTTTATTGTACCCACACCCATACCCATTCTATATATTGTCTGTGGCTGCTTTCATTCTACAATGGCAGGATCAAGTAATTGCAATGAAGACCATATAGCTTGTAAAACCTGAAATATTTCCTATTTAGTCCTTCACAGAAAAAAGAAAAAGTTACTTACCCCTGCTTGTAGAAATAGAGGACACATTATTTACCAACTTAAGAGCATAAACACTAGTAGAAAACATAAGTGACTTAGGTGGGGCTTAAATTTTATATATTTACTGGATTATGAACTCACAGAATGCTCTACGTTCTTCTAGGGAATAACTGGAATAATTTTTTTTTTCTGCACAGAATCATGATAAAGCAGGGAAGAATTGTTTGGTGATTTTAAATACAAAGCATCTTTAATAAAATGATGAGACATATGATATTTTATTATCTGCAATGAATAAAGTTAAAACAAAGAAGTCAGTTCAAAGAAATGAAATTCATTAGGAAAATTAAGAAATAGGAAAGATGGGATTGTATTTAAAAGTATAGGACGGCTTCAAAGAAGCTAAGTAGGCAAAATTATAAAATTACAGTGATCTAAAATTCTAATGAAAGTATCCATTGGATGGAAAGTAGGCTAGGCTATTATAAAGCAGAATAAAGATATTTCACAATTAAAATTAAGGTCAACTTGTTTAAAAACACATAATTGTGAGACTGAAGAGACAAACTAAAATCCAAACTTTATATTTCTCAAATCATAAATAGCATCAGAAAAATCCATTGAAGAAAGCATGTGTTAACATGATTATCGATAAATAAAGCACACTGTCATGAGCTAAACAGTTCTTTAAGCATGACATATTACAATGTTATACTGCTTGTTTTCTTTCCCTCTATATTCTCTCCTCCAACATAGAGATTATATGTTTGCCATTTCACTTTCACATCCCTCTCCTCAATCAAAACTGCTAGTGATTTCCCACTGAACCGTGGCATTTTAGAGCTAAAATCATTAAGTGCTATCAAGTCCACTAACACACAAGGGCAATGAGAAGCGTAAGGTGACACAGTTTTCCTGTGTGACGTATCTGAACAAAAAGTGGATGTTCAGATTGAACCCCAAGGCCCCTGATAACTAGATCAGTGTTTGTCTACTATATTGAGCTTTCTTGTATACTGTTTTCTTTGATCTTTATGTTTACTGGTTTGTTACTTGAAAATCATTCTCTTGATACACTGCTTTTCTGGTTTGCTGCTTCACATTTGGCTATAAAACTCATGTCCAGTCTCAGTTTTTCTGCATTTCTCGCATGATAATAAAGTGCTGGAAAGCTTTGCACAATGCTCATTACATAGAAAGCACTAGTAAAGTTAACTGTATTTAAAGGCAAATAGGAAGCTCCTTTCTTCTGTGAAGCATGGTTTTCCTTCCTCTTAATTGCTTTACAACATGTGACCTGATGTATTCATTTGGCTTTTGATACCTTCTCCCCTGTGTTGTCCTTTATTTGTCCCTGTACTTGTAACCATGGTGTAATCCAAATATTTTGTGAGTCCTTAAAGACAAAGATGATTTGTAACACTCTGAACATAATAATTACTCAATAATCTTTATTGACCACAATAGAAATTAAAAGTACTGTTCTCCATAGTGGCTGTACCAATTTACATTCCCACCAGTGGTGTAGGAGGGTTCCCTTACCTTACACCTGTGACTGTGTTCTGTGATTTGGGATACTGTCTGAGGTTATAATCAGCATTGTAACAAGTAGATAGTTCACTCTAATAAGCACCATCAATGGCAGATAATTGGATTATTTGATAACATTGATTGTAAGAAAAAGAAATGACTTCCTTGCATTTATGTAATAGCCATCCAGTAAATTCAGATAGTTTCCTTTTTTCTTACATAGCAAAAATGGCTACTTAGTTGTTTAATGACATTTCAAACTTTGTAAAGATAAAAAATTTTTATTAAAATATCAAAACACTTTGAAAACTTAGAAATGTAGTATCATAATACAGTATTGGTCAGTGTCTTGGCCCTGGATCAGCACATTAGGATCATCTGGGAACACTGTAGAAAAGAAAACTCTCAGAGTCTACCTGAGACCTACTGAATCAGAAACTCTGGGGTGGATCCCAGCAATTTGTGTTTTAATTGGCCTTCTAGAGGATTCCTTTGAAATGCCACAGTTTCAAAAGCGTGGCTTTAATCCAGAGTCCAAATAATGGCAAAGGACAGGAAAAGAAAGAAGCAAAGACATGGATCTAGCTTGTCTTTCTGAATTATCTGAGATTTTATAATTCAGATATAGGCTTGACATCCCTTAGATTTTACTCAAATTTGAGAAATGCCAGTTTTCCCCCTGATTGAGCTGAGTGCTAACAGAGCTAATTCCATGTGAAAAAGACTGATATCTTCTGTTATCACTGCTTCAATGCGCAATTGGGACTTTCAAGGCCCTTTCTGTCTTTCCTTCGTTGAAATGAATTTTGGAGCTTTTTCAAGTCATATGTTACTGAGGGCAGCAATTTGTTTCCAAAATTGGACTGGTTCTTTGTCATTTTCAGCCAACAACAAAGCTTCTGTCTATTGAAATACAAATGACCAAATAACATGAGAAACATATTCAATCTCCTTTTTAATAAGATAAATTCAAATTATGAGCACAGTGGGAGCATATGTTTTTGGTTTATTCTGTTTTCATGGATTATTTTTAAAATGATGTAGTCATTACTTACATATATATACATAAGCAAACAAACACTCAAAATGGCTTGGTGTTAGAAAGCAAATTGACAGATTGACAGTTTTTTCTTTCTTCCCTTTTTTTGACTAATGTGTATTCTGTGTCCATGATGTGCCAGATATTATGGTAGAAACTTAACATGTATTATCTTATTTAATTCTCCAAACAAGTTTGTGAGGCCCTCCTTTAAAACAGACAGTTTCCATATTAGCTGTCAATTAATGAGCACTGGACTCTAAAACTTTTTACTGGACTAATACACAAAGTGGTTTCACACCATCTGTCTACCAGCTAAATTGCCTCAACATCAGAAGCTGATTCTAGGGTAGACACACTAGAACTGAATACCCCATGAGGTGAGCCTGAAATATCCCTCATTCAATCCATTGTTATTAATGAATCCACTTCCATGAGTATGCTGTATACCTGCAAATGCTAAACATCAGTCAGTGTAAGAGCAGGGATTTTTTTGTTTCCTCTTTGAATAGAATGTGGATACAGTCACTTTGGAAGACAGTTCAGTGGTTTCTTATAACACTCATAATAGTCTTAATGTATAATCTAGCAAGCTGGTTCCTAGGTAATTACCTAACTAATTTGAAAACTTAGGTCCACACAAACACCTGCACTTGAATGTTTATAGTAGCTTTATTCATAGTCACCAAAAAGTTGAAGCAATCAGGATGCCCTTGAAAAAGAGAATGGATAAGTGAAATGTGGGACATGCATATAGTAGAATACTATTTAGTGATAAAATGGCAAAACTAGCAATGCAAGCAAAGACACAGATGAATCATAAAGGCATGTTACTAAGTAGAAAAAAAAAAGTTGGAAAAAGCTGCATACTTTATGACTCTATTTATATTATACTCTGGAAAGTGCAAATGTGAGGCCAGGGGAAACCCAGAAAAAGCAATGCATGCTATGAACAAAGAATCTGTATTACTAATAAAAGGAGATAATCCCTTTGACAAAGAATAGGAGTATAACGTGCTGACCTAATGAGTAGCTTTGGAGATTGGTGGAGACTTAAGACTCAAGGCAAAAGGAACTGTACATGGGCACTTGACTCTAGTTGATAAGGTTGTTTCCCATGGGGTAAGGATTAAGAATTCTGAAACTGCTATACATGTCCTGTAGAACTGAACAATTAAGTTAATGGATGATAGACTACGGCACCCTTATTTTTCACCATTGGAGATAGAGGTGACAGATAAGCAGGATGGAAAGGCTAGAATAACCCATTTGATACTGGATTAGAGTTGGAGACTTTAATATGAACTCATGTTTAATTTATTAGAGATTCAAATGGATACATATAGAAATATAGATATGGATATATACATGTTTTAGTACACACACACACACACACACACACACACACACACACATTTTCTTGCTTTGACAAGTGAGAAGGCCTGGAAATAATGAGTCTTCTGGAGCAATGAGTACATTCAATGCCCACATTTTGATTTCTATTACCATCCCCCAAGAAAGGGAACAAGGGATCCTTGGAGAAATGACTGATTCTAGGAATGCAGCGGGAACAGTAATAGATGAGCCTGGAGTATCTTGTAGTCCCAGAAAACAAGGAAATGCTAAAGAAGAAAAAACCTACAATAGTGGAGTGATGTCAACGTAATATGGGAGTCAACTGAAAGAACTCCAAAGCAGAAACAGTTTGAACAACAAAATAAGCAATGTAGTGTTACAGTGTGACTCAAAGTATTTTTAAAAAATTCTGTGAGACCATACTAAAATAAATCAATTAATGGGAGACAATAGACAAATATACCATGAAGAAAAATTCCAAATAATTTATTTATAGATTTTTTTTCCCCTGTAAAGGAGGTGACACATAACTTCTAACTCCTTAAGTATGGGCTCTATGTAGTGACTTCCTTCCAAGAAAGTACAGTATGCATGGGGGAAAGTGAGTGACTCTATAGTAGGGACACTTGGTAAACACTATCTCAGCCACATCATCAAGGTTAACATCAGCAATGATGAGACTTGATGATAGCATAACCTCCTGATATGATGTGGTTAGAATGGTAACCTCCTCCTCCCCAAACCTGTAACTCCAGTTTAATTGTGAGAAACACATCAAACAAAACGAAAATGAGGGCTATTCTGCAAAATAGCTGATGAGTACTCGTCAGAATTGCCAAGGTCATCAAAAACAATATCTCAGAATCTGGCACTGGGTGAAAGAGCCTAAGGAAACCTAAGGACTTAATGTACTGTCCTAACTGGAATGAGATCCTGGAATATAAAAAGGACATCCAGGAAAAACTAAGGAAATTTGCATAGAGTATGAATTTTAGTTAATAACAATGAAGTTAATAGGAGAAACCAGGTGTGGAGTGTATAAGAGTTCTCTGTACTGATTTTGCAACTTTTCTAAAACTCTAAAATTATTCTAAACTTAAAATTTTCATTAAAAAATGTAATGTGACTCATATGGTTAGACTGGATAAAGTATCTTGAGAATTGTGTGATATTTTTGTGTAATTGTTGTTCAGTCACTAAGTAGTGTCCGACTCTTTGCGACCCCATGGACTGCAACATGCCAGGCTTCCCTGTCCTTCACCATCTCCCAGAGCTTGCTCAAATTCATGTCCGTCGAGTTGGTGATGCTATCCAACCATCTCAGCCTCTGCTGCCCCCTTCTCCTTCTGCCCTCAGTTTTTGCCAGCTTCAGGGTGTTTTCCAACGAGTCAGTTCTTCACATCAGGTGGCCAAAGTATTGTGACTTCAGCTTCAGCATCAGTCCTTCCAGTGAATATTCAGGGTTGATTTCCTTTAAGATTGACTGGTTTGATCTCCTTGCTGTCCAAGGGACTCTCAAGAGTAACTTGTCCAGCACCACAGTTCAAAAGCATCAATTCTTCAGCAGTCAGCCTTCTTTATGGTCCAGCTCTCATATCTGTACATGACTACTGGAAAAACCATAGCTTTGACTGTACAGACCTTTGTAAGCAAAGTAATATCTCTGCTTTTTAATATGCTGTCTATGTTTGTCATAGCTTTTCTTCCAAGGAGCAAGCATCTTTTAATTTCATGGCTGCAGTCACCACCCACAGTGCTTTTGGAGCCCAAGAAAGTAAACTCTGTCACCGTTTCTTCTTTTTCCTCATTCTTATGTGGAGTGGTCTACTTTTGGGAAGTTTCATTATTTGAATCAAGGTGATGATCATAGTTATGGTACAAGTTTTGCAAGTATGACTGGTATGTATTATATTAATATGCTTTATGATTAAAATATAAATTTAAATAACTCAGTAGCTGATGAGAAGGTGAAAAATCCTTTTCTCCATGCCCTGCTGTAGTACCTCTCTGAATTCATGCAGTTGACACTTTCAGGTTATTTGGAAATATAAGTTTCTTTTATTCAGTCTTTTTAACAAATACTATCATTTTCTTGATCCTCATAATTAAATGGGCTCCCTATACAACCCTCTTCAAAATCCGTATACAACAGCGATCACAATTTATCTTCCCGGTTAACTCAAAATAATTGATTGTAGTCAAAGGCTTTTTAAAAATTTCATAGATAAGTCATCTTTCATTTCAAATTTCATTTCATTTTCATTTCAAGCTGATTATCATGAACTTTACCTTGCCTTTATATTTTCTTTTTGGAGCAAAAATTACATCTAGATTTCGTCCGGAATTGTCTCCCAAATTTCCTGCTAGGTCATTGACTCAACCAATATTTATGGAGTACCTTTCCCTGATAGCTCAGTTGGTAAAGAATCCACCTGCAATGCAGGCGACCCCAGTTTGATTCCTGGGTCGGGAGGATCCCCTGGAGAAGGGATAGACTACCCACTCCAGTATACTTGGGCTTCCCTTGTCACTCAGCTGGTAAAGAATCCGCTTGCAATGTGGGAGACCTGGGTATGATCCCTGGGTTGGGAAAATCACCTAGAGAATAGAAAGGCTACCCACTGCAGTATTCTGGCCTAGAGAATTTCATGGACTGTATAGTCCATGGGGTTGCAACAAGTTGGACACGACTGAGCAACTTTCACTTTCACTTTTTCTGTATGTCAGATATTAGCTTAGGCTTTGCGATATAGTGGTGTACAAAATATACAAAATCCCTCCTTGCATAGAGCTTGAATTCTGATGAGTGTGAACAAGAAAGAGGGAAAGTATAGGAAAGTTAGTAAATTATATGACATCAGATGATAAATTCTAGGAAGAAAAACAAAAGAGAACAAGATGATAAAAATGGAGGAAGACTGTGTGTTCTTTTTTGAATATAGGATATAAGAGCATGTCTCCTGATAAAGCAGGGAATATCAATAAGGTAGTGAGCTAGGTGGCTGTATAGAGAGGTAGTTATCAAAATGCATCAACCAGCAATATCAGCGTGACAGGGCAACTTGCTGGGAATGCAAATCAGTGCATCCCATGTTAGACCTAATGAATCAGAAACCCTGGGTGTGGGATCACACAGCATGTGTTTTAACAAGCCCTCATGTGCTGCTAATGCAGCTAAAGTTTGAGGGCCCCCTGCACCCCATGTTGTAGGGGCTATCATTTCATGTGAAAATAATAGCAGGTGAAAAGGCATGGAGAAAAGAGTTATTTTGTTTGAAGAACAGCAAAGAGATCAAAGATGACTGCCACAGAGTGAGTAAAGAGATCAGTAAAAATTAGTAGGTGAAAGTAGAGATTAGTGTGGGGATTAGGGAAGTAGAGTGTATTGTGACTTGTAGATGCTGTGACCTTGGTTCTTATTCTGAGTTGGGCATCCTGTGCAGTATACTGAGCAGAGAAGTGACTTGATTGAACTTACTTTTTTAGAGCATCTGTCTCTAGTGTGTGGATGGTAGAGTATGGAAAGTATGGCAGAGTGGAGGCCAGTAAGGGGGAAAGTAACTGCACTCATCTGGCTCTTATTTTGTTGAGATGAGTGTCCCAACTTTACAGCCTTGCTGTGAGGATTGAAAGACTTATGACTATTACTTACTTCCCAAATGATCTTTTATTTTAAAATTAAGTCTATTAGAGTTGGGGTAATTCCTTTGAGGTAAAGGAAGAACCAGTCGATGTTTGCCTACTTGTATTCTTCAAATTATCTCAATGAAGGCACTTTAGAAAGTTACAAAGTACAGAATATTCTGACTGTATAGTTATCTTCCTCTGAATTGTCCTTGTTAGTTCTGCTGCATAAATCTGTAAATTCTTGTGGTTGACCATTGTGTCACATATGGCAAGTGGTGGATGGTGTCTGATTCCTTTCTTCTGAAGTCCATGTGGAAATGATCCTTCCATATCTCCTTGAAGATGGATAACTATATCACTGCTGAAGTTCTGCTTCATGAGAGTGAGCCAAGGTGGTTTGTGTCAATGTGAGGCACTTTCCCCTCCATTAGCTTGGTTTCTTGAGTGAAAGCATGAAATGTATAAAGTAATCACTTAACAAATTTTTATTGACGATGATGTGTCAGTAGGGGCAGAATTAAAATTTCAACCCAGGAGCATGCAACTGTAAACCCAGAACAGTTCTCTCAATGATATGGCCTTTCCCTTACTAGCAAAGACAAGCGGGATTATATCTCCATCGTAGACTCAAGATTATAGGACGTTGTCTCGCTTCTGCAGTGAATGAGCCCTGCTGCCTTAATACACAGTCCTACTTCTGTGCCTCCAGATTGAAAGGAAAGGAAAGAACTAGATGATGTTTAGAAGGGCTGTGGGGTTGAATAGAGCTGGACTCATGTCGGTATTCCTGTCTTTTCCCAGAAGTAGTTGACGCTCCATTCTGTCCTATGCAAAATAGGGGTTCTTGCTCGCTTGTATGCTCTCTCTATCTCTCTCACTCACTCTCTGTCTCTGTTTCTCTCTCAGATTTGTTGTATAACTTTTTCAAAACTCGCTATTTTTTTAAATTGAAGTATAGTTGATTTACAGTGTTGTGTTAATTTCTACTGTACAGCAAAGTGACTCCATTATACACATGCATACATTCCTTGTTTATATTCTTTTCCATTATGGTAGAGGGCTTCCTAGGTGGCACTATGGTAAAGAACCCACCTGCCAATGCAGAAGACATAAGAGATGGCATAGTCAATCCTGGGTCAGAAAGATCCCCTGGAGAAGGAAATGGCAACCCACTCCAGTATTATTGCCTGGAGGATCCCATGGACAGAGGAGCCTGGCGGGCTGCAGTCCATAGGGCCGCAAAGAATTGGACCCTACTGAAGCGACTTAGCACTCACACACACATGCATTCTTTTTTTTTTTTTTAATATTCTTTTCCATTATGGTTTATCCCAGGAGATTGGATATAATTCCCTTTGCTATACAGTGAAAGTAAAAGTCGCTCAGTCATGTCCAACTCTTTGTGACCCCATGGACTATACAGTCCATGGAATTCTCCAGGCCAGAATACTGGAGTGAGTAGCCTTTCCCTTCTCTACAGGACCTTCCCAACCCAGGTCTCCCACACTGCAGGTGGATTCTTTACCAGCTGAGCCACCTTGCTATACAGTAGGACCTTGTTTATCCGTTCTAAATGTAATAGTTTGCATCTATTGCAATAGTAACTTCAAACTCCCAGTTCATCCCTCCCCATTGTTGTATAATATTAAATGTAGAGAGGTAGCTAGTCCAACCCCACAAACTTTCACATGTTTATTATTTACTACCTAATTTGTGGTAGCACCATTCTAGACAGATGGGATAAAGTAGTGAATAAGACATACAAAAATGCCTGTCTTCATGGAACATAAAAATATGAGGACAATCAGTGCAAATTTCTTTATTTTTTTCCAGATATTGTTCCTTTCACTTCTGAAAATATGCTATACTATCTCTCCTTTTCTTTCTAAAACCCTTTCCAAACCTCTTCTTTTATTTTCTTAGTGTGGAGTTCTGTACATGGCCAATTTTTTCACTGACGTTTAAAGATAAAATGAAACTATCTGTCTTTTTCACTGTATGGTCTATCAGTACTTTATGTATGGAAAATGGAAGATCTATCTTAAGACTGCATTTTATAACTATGCAGCTAAAAAAACTGAGAGCAACATAATAAAATCTTTCCTTGAAATGTAACTATTTAAAAACACTTTCCCCACGTTGGCTGTAACTAGTTCTGTATCTTTATCATCATCTTTACTGAACCATTTGAAGTGAAATTATAGATATGATGACATTACATCAGAAATAGTTCATCCTGTGTCTCTTAAGAATATAGACTTTGTCCTTCGTAACTAAACTAGTGCCCCTCCAAGGTGTTTAACAATGATAGAGTACTTTTAATCAACATAGAGTGCATAATCACATTTCCCCAAACTTCCCTAAATGCTCTTTTTCAGGTTTTTGTTTCTGAACTAGGATCCAATCAAGGATCATTTAGTATATTTGATTGTCATATGTCTCTAAATTCTTTTTAATCTAGAAAGTTCCCGTCAACCCCATTTTTCTTTTTTGACAGTGATATTTTGAAGAGATCAGGTCAATTGTCTTGTAGAATGCCCCACGTTTTGATTGATCCAAATGTTTTCTCATGATTAAATGCATGATAAAATTTTTATAAGAATTCTATAAATGTGTGCTTCTTATTAATAGAGTCTCAGAAAACACATCTTGTCAGTTTGTGCCACAATGGGTATCCTAGTTTGAAGACTGAATAAGATAGTGTTTTCTCGTTCTCCCTGTTGTAGAGGTATTTTTATCCATTGTAAATAATAAGCTACTGTGGCTTCATGCTATGAGACCATATTACTGTCCTCCTCTAACATTTCACCTAATGGTTTTAGAATCTATGCATGATTCTCACCTAAATCAGTAGTCATATTAGTGGTTGCAAAGGTCATTGGCAGTTTTTTATTGTATTGTTATGTACAAATGGATTAGCTAGCATTTTTGTACACCAAAGAGCTTTCCCTTATGTCCCTTTTGTTTTTGAGTATCACTATAGACTTGGTGTTTCTTATATTGAATATAATATAAGCTATCATCATTAATATGTAGTTTTTTGATGTGCAAATCCCAGTTAAACTAGTGGGAATCATGTTGAGGCAACTCTTCTTGTTCCCTTTGGCATGACGTAATGGAGTGTTTAAACATTTTATATAAAGGCTTATTTCTTGCAACACTAAAATATATGTTATACTAGTGACAAAACATTGGCTGTTCCTTTGATATTTCCTCTAATAAGTTAGAAATGATCATTCTAAGCCTATTTCTTCATTTTTGTAACAGAATGAGTAAAAAAAATTAAAAAAATGAATCGCTTCATGAGTGATGAGCTACTCCCAAGAAATTGCACATGAAACACCTGTGTCACAGCTGTTCTCAGCTGCATTTATGTCATCTCTGATCATTCTGAAGGGGGGGGAACCCTGCCATTTTTTAATGAGGGTTAATTATGGAGGAAAATTTTCACAGAGTTCTCCCGAAGCTTACTACTGTTCTTGAGTAGTATCGGTGATGGGTAATGATTTATCACTGTACATAGTTCCTGATAAAGCAACTTTTGGTAAAGTCTTGACAGTTTGTTATGAATGATATCAGGTATATTATTTTTTAATTGGCCTTCTCATCTATAGCTGAGAAACAGGCCACGCCATCTATCAAGCGGGAAGCGGGTTTTAAAATTGCTCCTGCATACCTGTAGTGCATGTGTAATACTTGGTTTTCTGTGCCTCCTGAAGCTTGATATTTTATCACTTCTGTTTAGAGAGTAAATGCTCATCATTCTGAGTGTTTACTGGTATTTCATGTAATTGTTTGCAATGAATGTTTACCCTTTGGGCATAACTACATGAAATCATTTTGCCCTCTGAGAATGACTGTTCAAGGCAATAAATGACTGTCACAGTTCTAGCACCCTATGTGGCACTCATAGACATTCGTTTTGTATTTTTATAAGGAAATAGATGAAGAATTTAAGAAAGAAAGAAAGGCCCAGCAGAGTGTGATGGTGTCTAATAAAGACGCAGCTTATGCTCTTGGCTCAACTTCTTGTCCTGGAGCCAGGCCTTAATCCCCCATTTCTTTCTTGCAAAACCTGGCCCTAGCATCACTACAATAGACAACCCAGCAGACAGGGTAGGAGATGTGGTGAGATCAGACTAGAACCTCAGCCAAAAGAAAAAAGGAAAACATCAGAATACAGGCTCAGTGAGAAATAACTCATCATTATGAGTGCCTAACTGAGAAGGTCATAATCCAATTAAATACATCAGTTCAGAGTTGGTGGGAGGGGAGAGGATTGACTGTGGTGAAACAGTCCTTATGAAATATTAAAACTCTGAAGCCAAAAAAGATATTAGTCAGGAACAGTTCTGTACTAACTCGGTTTTTCCTTGGCTGAAGATGCATCTCTACTGCCTCCTGAGTTCAGTCTAGGAATCCAGAAAGCCAAAAATTTATAATCATTCTCCTGAACAGAAGTGTTTGGATTATTAATATGAGTTCTTCTGAAATAATGAGTAAATCTTTTATGTAAAGAATATTTTTAAAACACCTTTTTAGAATTAATTAGTCTCCTTTCTCAACTCTAACAAGACCTTCCTTGTTCTGGAAGTATCCCAGATGTCCTTGTAGAGAAGGAGAGGGGAAAGCTATGCTCCACAGAAATACTTGCTGTTCTCCATCTAGGGAGCTGCCTTGTTTCTGTTAAAGAAATTGGCAGCTCATATCAAGTGTGTTTCTTCCTAACCTAAATCCTATGAGCGGTTTTCTGAATAAAGGTTCATTTTAATTTCACAGCAATATCTGTTTATAGCAACTGCATGTGAAGTGAAGTGTTATTCACTCAGTCACATCTGACTCTTTGCAACCCCATGGACTGTAGCCCGCCAGGCTTCTCTGTCTATGGGATTTCCCAGGCAAGAATACTGGAGTGGGTAGCCATTCCTTTCTCCAGAGGATCTTCCCAACCCAGGGATCAAAGCTAGGTTTCCTGCATTACAGGCAGATTCTTTACTGTCTGAGCCACCAGGGAAGCCCCTGAAATCTTAGCTCCTAAATTACATCATGGTATTGGTCACTGTTGCTGCTGCTGCTGCTAAGTCAATTCAGTCATGTCCGACTCTCTGTGACCCCATAGACGGCAACCTACCAGGCTCCTCTGTCCCTGGGATTCTCCAGGCAAGAACACTGGAGTGGGTTGCCATTTCCTTCTCCAATGCATGAAAGTGAAAAGTGAAAGTGAAGTCGCTCAGTCGTGTCCTACTCTTAGGGACCCCATGGACTGCAGCCTACCAGGCTCCTCCATCCATGGGATTTTCCAGGCAAGAGTACTGGAGTGGATTGCCATTGCCTTCTCCAGGTATTGGTCACTACCTGCCTTTATTTCTGTTTTGTTTTTAAATTGGGATATACCTTCTTTACAATTTTGTGCTAGTTTCTACTGTACAATGAAATGAATCAGCTATATGTATACACATCAATTACATTGAAACACTGCATGTTCATCTGGATATTTAATTATTGATCTCATCCTCTATTAGAATATAAATTCCATGAGGGCAAGAACTCTGTTGTGTTTACAACTATGTTGTGTTACAACTATATCACCAACACCAGAAAAAGTAACATGGCTCAGAGTAGATGCTTAGTAAACATTTATGTTAAATGAACTCTAGTACTTACATGATTACATGGGCTTAGGAGCTTTATAGATTTGGGGCTATTCTTTATTCCACCCATTCATCTGAAGCAGAAAACAATTCTTTCCTCAGGCCAAAAATAAATGAAGCTTTATTTGAGACACCCTCGTAAGGATGGAGGATGAACTGGCAGGAAGTGAGCTCTTTGCTCTGGTAATTGAAGTCTCTACCTTTATTCTGAGCCTTTGCTCTATCCTCTCAACCTCAACTTTTTTAATATTGTACATGAACTGAAATACACCCATCTTGACTTCTCGTCTCCATTATTCTCCATTATTATTTTTGCTCTTTTGTATGTATGTGGGACAAGGGGGCAGTGGATCTTCTCTCTCTAGCACTCAGAATTGCCTCAGAGTAATAGATGACTTGGTCCTTGAGAAATTCCAGTCATTTCTATAGGCTAATTGAAGAAGGCATTTTCATTTTTTTCTGCTATCTATCCTGCTGAGAGGTATGTATAGAATTGAATGTATTTCTTTTACTATAGTCCTTCAGTTCCATTCAGTCGCTCAGTTGTGTCCGACTCCTTGCGACCCCATGAATCGCAGCACGCCAGGCCTCTCTGTCCATCACCAACTCTCGGAGTCTGCCCAAACCCATGTCCATCGAATCAGTGATGCCATCCAACCATCTCATCCTCTGTCGTCCCCTTCTCCTGCCCCCAATCCTACCCAGCATTAGGGTCTTTTTCCAATGAGTCAACTCTTCACATGAGGTGGCCAAAGTATTGGAGTTTCAGCTTAAACTACCTACTGTGTGTAGATGCTCTGGGACAAACGGGGAAAATAACATTGATGTGAGTGCCACTGTCATACCATCATACTGTCTAGTCTTTCTTTTCTTTTGTTTTATTTTCAAAATTAAGGTTAGTTATAATATTCTGTCTTCAACAACCTCTTCATGTGCCTCAGAGTACTCTCTGGGCTTTCATCAGTCATTATAAGAAAAGTTTTGAGGTTTGACAGTGCGTCTTCAGCAGCCATCCTCTTCTCTCTCCATTTTTTCACATGAGTGAGAGACACTGAGAGGGGACCCTTCAAAAAAACATCAGTATTATCCCTGATCTCTGCACAGAATAGCTCTTGGGACCCTATACAACTGTTTATATAAGCTCATCATTAAACAAATTTCAAGGTAAGGTATACAGTTAAATACAAATCTTAGAGTGAAAATAAGTCGAGTGCCAATGTTTCTAGGTTTGTGATTGTGGATTTTCATTTGCTATGGTTTCATTATTGTTGAGTTGGTGAATGTATATAGTAAGCTCACACCATTCAATCTCAAGACAAAAAGTGATTATAAAACTACAATAGCTGTTGTTGTTTGGTTTTGCTAAGTCATGTTCTGCTCTTTTGCGACTATGGATTGCGCTCACACCCTAATTTTCCTTCTGTCCATGATGTTTTCCAGGTATGAATATAAGAATGGATTTGACATTTTCCTTCTCTGGAGGTATCTTCCTGATGCGGGATCAAACCCGCATCTCCTGCCTTGGCAGGCAGATTCTTTATTGCTGAATCTCAGGTGGGGGATAGCCCACTAGTAGCAGTGGAAGTGGTATCTAAAACCCTACTATGTGCTGATGCCAAAGTAATGTTTCTATAAGGTGTAATTTTTATCATTTTTTCCAAATCCCTATTGATAAAGTATCTTTATTATTGTCTTCATTTCATGTAATGGGGAAACAGGGTTGAATATTGGAGATTAGAACTTACTCAAGGTATTATAGCTGCTATGTGATTATAGGCAAGACCCCTGTGATCTGGGTCAAACAGCCATCTTCTAAACACTAGGATTAAATACTTCATAGTAAAAAAACAAAAACAAACAAAAACCTACCTTTCATATTAGCAGATAGTTTCTTATTTTCTTTACAATTAATAAGTCTTCAAAAAAAATTATTGTATATTCTTTCAAGACTTAAATGCTGAGTATATTCCAGCATTTGAATTAGAAATATGAATGGCAGTCTTGACCTCTTGGTTTTTGGTTTTGTTTTTGCTATGCTAATGTGGCATTGTTGACTCTTTGGAAGCTTATGGACTGCAGCCATCAAGGCTCCTCTGTTCTTGGTGGAATTCATCTAGGCAAGAATGCTTTAGAATGGGTTGCCTTGCCCTCCTCCAGGGACTCTTCCAACCCAGGGATCAACCCACATCTCTTATGTTTCCTGCATTGGCAGGTGTGTTGTTTTCTTCCACACTAGCGCACACCTGGAATCCCTTGCTATGATAATGCATTAAACTTAGAAGGATAAGGGCTTCCCTGGTGGCTCAGCTGGTAAAGAATCTGCCTGCCATGCGGAAGACCTGGGTTTGATTCCTAGGTTGGGAAGATACCTGATGAAGGGAAAGAGATACCCACTCCAGTATTTTGGCTGGAGAAATCCCTCACTAGAAATCAGTAAAATTACAAGTTAATGTGCAAAAACAATGCACTATTTTTGACCCTCAGATCACCGTAGATTCAAAAGCTTGATCATTTTAAATGTGATAAAGAAATAGATGTGTCTGACTCTTGGTGAGTCCATGGACTGTAGCCTGCCAGGCTCCTCTGACCATGGGATTCTCCCGGCAAGAATACTGGAGTGGGTTGCCATGTCCTCCTCCAGGGGATTTGTCCCAACTGAGGGATCGAACCCTGATCTCCTGCATTGCAGGCAGATTCTTTATCATCTGAGCTAACAGGGAAGCAAAGAAAGAGAGACTCTAGCTATCTCATATCATATTGATTGAAGTGAACACTGTTGACACAATTGACAGGATTTGCTAAGATTTTGAAATACCAATGGATGGACCCTGTGATCATATATTTAGTAAGCTATCATATAGAGATATTTATGGGAAAATACAAGAATATTCATTACATTATAACTGACATTGGTTTCAAATTTGACATGAAGTAAATATGCATCACTCTGGAAGCTTCTAGATTCATTTTGATTCAATAAGACTATGTAGTTGATATGCAGCTATTATAAAGAATTAGGTAAATGCAGAAAAAAATTACATTCACAGAGAAAGATATCTTGAAGCAAATTCTTGAAAAATTTATTCCCATTTATATTTAACATCTCCATGCATGGAGAAAAATTCTACTCTCCATTCTACTCTATTTCTATGAGGTTGGCTATTTTTAGATTCTTCAAATAAGTGAGCACATACAATTATGTCTTTCTTGTTAACCTTTGGTTTCTAAATATTTTGACCCTATACTTCAGAACTATTTTGTAAAATTAGGTACTACCACTCAAGTCTCCCTCTAAGTTATCCTGTCCAAGTGGTAATATTAAAAGAAGTTCAAAAAAAAATTTATGTGTATTATAAATAGTGACATTTGAAAAATGAATTGCTATGTTCACATTTTAGGTGTTTCCAGTGTAATGGAAAATAATAATGTATTGATGTCTCATTATGGATCTGCTTCAGTTCAAGTTCCGTTCACAGTCACTCAGTCGTGTCTGACTCTTTGTGCCCCATGAACCGCAGTAACGCCAGGCCTCCCTGTCATCACACAAACTCCCGGAGTCCACGCAACCCCAGTCATCGAGTCGGTGATGCCATCCAGCCATCTCATCTCTGTTCATCCTTTCTCCTCTGCCCTCAATCTTTCCCAGCATCAGGGTCTTTTCAAATGATTCAGTTCTTTGCAATCAGGTGGGCCAAAGTATTGGAGCTTCAGCTTCTACAACGGTTCCTTCCAATGAACCACCCAGGAGCTGATCTCCATTTAGGATGGGACTTGACTTGGATCTCCTTTGCCAGTCCAAGGAATCTCTCTCAAGAGTCTTCTCCATAACACACAGTTCAAAACCATTAATTCTTCAGTGCTCAGCTTTCTTTATACTCCAACTCTCACATTCATACATGATCCACTGTAAAGGAGACATCAATATAGCTTGATTAGACACCAGACCTTTGTGACAAAGTAATGTCTCTGCTTTTCAATATGCTGTCTAGGTTGGTGTCATTCACTTTTAATATTTCAAGGAGTGTAAGCATCTTTTATCTTCATGGTCTGCACTTCACCATCTGCAGTGATTTTGAAGCTTTCCTCCCAAAATAAAGTCAGCCACTGTTTCCACTGTTTCCCTGTCTATTTGCCATGAAGTGATGGGACCAGATGCCATGATGTTAGTTTTCATGAATTTTGAGCTTTAAGCCAACTTTTTCACTCTCTTCTTTTCACTTTCATGAAAGAGGCTCTTCAGTTCTTCTTCACTTTTGCCATACAGGGTCGGTGTCATTCTGCATTATCTGAGGTTATTGATATTTTCCTCTCGGCAATCTTGATTCCTGGCTTGATGCTTCTTCCAGCCCCATGAGTTTCTCTATGATGTACTCTGCATATATAGTTTAATAGGCAGGGTGAAAATATACAGCCTTGACATACTCTTTTCCCAATTTGGTAACCCCAGTTCTGTTGTTCTATGTCCCTAGTTCTTAACTGTTGCTTCGTGACCTGCATACTGTTGCTTTCTCAAGAGGCAGTCACATGGTCTGGTATTTCCATCTCTTTTCAGAAGTTTCCACAGCTTTCTTGTGATCCACACAGTCAAAGGCTTTGGCGTATAGTCACTAAATGCAGAAATAGATGTTTTTCTGGAACTCTCTTGCTTACATTCGATGACCCACCGGATGTTGGCAATTTGATCTCTGGTTCCTTTGCCTTTTCTAAAACCGGAGTTGCAATCATCTGCAAGTTCACGGGTTCACAATATTGCTGAAGCCTGGCTTGGATGAATTTTGAGCGATTACTTTACTAGCGTGTGGAGTTTGAGTGCAATTGTGTGGTAGTTTGAGCATTCTTAGGCATTGTACTTTGCTGGGGTTGGAATGAAAACTGACCTTTTCCAGTCCTTTGGGCCACTGCTGAGTTTTCCAAATTTGCTGGCTTATTGAGTGCAAAACTTAACTGAATCACTTTGCTGTACATTAAAACTAACACAACACTGTAAATTAATGATAATTAAAAAAATAAGTAAAAACATTTTGCCTTCCTAAAAAATAAAGAGAAATAGAAGTTTTGTTTTAGCAATTCAATTCTTTGAACTCCCAAGATACTTGCCAATATAACCAAATGATCCACTATCAAAGAGTATTTTAATAATCTGTTAGCTGACACCCTGATTAGATTCCCCTTCAGTTCCTTGGATACCAACAAAGGGAAAACCGCTTGCCTCACAAAGTGATTTGCTATCTAGTAAATTTCACTTTAAAGTAAATTTCACTTTCCCAAACCATTATGGCAAATTGTCCCTTTGTTTAGTATCCTGGAGGTTTTTACTGCCTGGGACAATGTTTAGGGGTAGAATGGCAGTTTTCTATCTTTTACAAGGGCCAGAGGAAGTTGTGAAAGGGGAGAAGGAAAAGAAGAACCAGCATCTCCATCACATGTGTGCCTTTCTTTGATTCATTTTCAGAAAGACTATGGAAGTAGAAAACTTAAAAATCAGTGTCTTTGTATAATTCATGCTTTCTATTGTGGGGCAGTGTTTGCCTGAGCCAAAGGTACACATACTCTAGATGGATCACCTTGGACTTAAATCAGAAAGGCATTCATTGTTTATTTGACCAGATGTCCAGAGTTTGGCAGTCCTTGGTTGATTCTGTGATTCCACTGTGTCTTCTGCTACCCATATTCCTGTCCTTCACTGATAGACATTTGATGACTGCAGTAGCTCCAAGCATCACAGTATCAAGTGACACTATCAAAAACAGAAAACGAAGAGGGAAGATTAGACATTTTCAGGAAGAAACCACGTTCCTGGAGGCCAAAAGTATATTTTCCATTTACTAGATAAGGGATTCATGGTCATACTTCGATCAGTCAAAGGCAGTGGAGACAAAAGTGCCCTAAACATAACAAACCAGTTGTGATCCAGCCCCTGATGAACCAGGGCTATATACATTGGCACTCTCCAAAAGAAATCAGAATTTTTTAACAAAGAATTGAGCTATTGTAGCAGATGTTGCCAGTACTGTGCACATGTACCCTGGGATGATTTTTTTTATCATTTTTGTGCCCTTTACCCTTTTTTTGGTTTAACACAGGCTTTCACTCCCAACCATCATCACCTGTATCTCTTTGTTTTGAGGGTTGTCCTCATGGTAACCCACTCCAGTATTGTTGCCTGGAGAATCCCATGGACAGGGCAGCCTGCCAGGCTACAGCCCATGGGATCGAAAAGAATCTCATAAGTCTTAGCGAGTAAGTCCCCGCCGCCACCACCTCAAACTACCAAACCTGCTTAGCTTAGTGCAGGGAGAGCTGGAACTGCCTGGAAATTTATCATCCCTCTTCTCCTTCCCCGCCAGGAGGTATTTAACCCACTGGTATGGTGCTGGAGCTCCCTTACTGTCAATTATCATCAGCTCTGTGGTTCAGACTCTTCTGTAGGATTTAGTCAGTTACCTCCCATGGGGCTTTGCTTGCTACTGTGGTCCTGCTTTCTGGTCTCTCCCCAACCCAGTGCTTCTTTCCCCCTCCCCTAGCTAATTTCCCAGAAAATCTTTCTAGCAAATCATTTTTGCATTAGTCGTCGCCTTTGGGTCTGCTTCTGGAATACCCAGCTGAGTGGAGGAGCGTTGGCTCTTGGCCAGCTATGGAACTTTCCTGCCAATCCCGGAGCAGAGGATTTTGTGATAGAGAAGCCTGGGGAGAAGGCATGTGAATAGTTTGCTATTTGTAAAATGGAGGTTGTCGGTGATTCTTATGGCAGCAAACAAATTTGCCAGCTTATTTCCACAACATGTATAACTTGTAAACAGACTCACTCCCCAAAGATTCCTCAATATAGAATAGATAATCGTTAAAATAAATTCCAAACCTATAATGCTTTGGTTTATGAAATATAGCCTGATATAATTTTATCACACAAATCCCTTGCATAAATGAGAGAATTAAAAATTGAGGCATCTATGAATGTAGAATTTCATATTTTAGACAATAAAAAATACATTAGAATTACTTTATAGTTCCCCAGTAGGATGTAGAGTAGCAGAATTATCTCTCCATGTTATACAAACCATGTTCCCCAAACAGTAAGATTAATTCCCCAACTACATGCAGAAATCTGTTTTATTATTTCAAATCTATCATGTTACTTGATAACACCTCATATGAGGAATCTCTATGTGCTTTTCAATATTCAGTAGAAATACTTATATTTTAAATATATTAAAGATCACTTTTTAAGTTATTTTGAGCTAGAAAGTCAATTAATAGGGGATAGATAGATACATAGATAAATAGATAAACATTTCTTACTAGAATAAAGGGTTGCTGAAAATCCCGGTGGAGGGAAACTTAATTTTTAAATCATGTATGTTGACTGTGTCAGTAGGGAAAATTGAATGGAATGATTACAAATAATCAAATTATCTCTATAAGTCTATTTGTCTACTCTATGCAATGTGCTGTGATATATAGCTTTTTAACCCTGATGCTGGGAAAGATTGGAGGCAAAAGAAGAGGGCAATAGAGGATGAAATGGTTAGATAGCATCACTGGCTCAATGGACATGAATCTGAGCAAACTCCAGGAGATGGTGAAGGACAGTGAAGCTTGGCGTTCTGCAGTCCATACAGTCACAAAGAATTGGACATGACTTAGCAACTGAACAACAGCAGCACCAGCTCCTTATGAATTCGTTGTAATTATTCCCATTTTTGCATATAGGTAAAATGAGCTTCAGCAAGATTAAAGGTAATTTTTCCAAAGATGTACAGCAAACCAACAATAGAGCTGGAATTTAGACACAAGTCTATGTGAACTTTAAGTCTGAGGTACTACACCATTGTGTCTGCTCCATTTTATCAGATCAGAAATTAATCTTTTGGGGGAGAGTCATCCTGAATTGTTCTGATGTTAACTTAGTGTGCACTTCTAGTCTCCCTTAACTGCCCAACAGATTTTAGATAAAGGGCCTGTTCCCAGAATAGAGATCTCTGCAAAGAATCTGCTTGAGGAGTGGGTGAAGGAAACCTACCTTCCCTTTGTCTCTGCCTGGCCCAGGAAACATTTGTTTACAGAACATTTGCTTTTCCATCTTCATATGAATTGCCTTTCTCCACTTTTGAACCCTGAACTATTACCCCCAGTATCTTCTTTGGTCTATAGCTGAAATTGGTGTCTAAGTGAGGGTTTCACCCATTTTGATGAGTTACTCAGTTCTCCTGGATGTCTCCCAGCTAGACATGTTATTAAACTTTTATTCGATTTTCTCCTGTTAATCTGTCTCATGTCAATTGAATTCTTTGACCAGCCAGAAGAATCTAGGAGGATGGAGGAAAACTTCTTCCTCTCCACCAGTGATAGTATTGAGTTTTCCAATCCATGGCTACAGTAAACATTTTTAGTAGGAAAAGAGTTGAGTATGTTCAGCACAGCAAGAGAAGATTGGCATTAGATGTATACACAGTCCATCCGTTCTACCAATATTCAGACATATATTATACAAATGTTACAGTCAGATGTTTGATAGAAGGAGAGGTTTTACTATAAGATGGTCATCACCTGAGAGAACAAGGAGTGATATTTCATGAGGGATAAGACATCATCTCTATTGATAGAGAGTGGGCACGTGTGAAGATGGTATTGCTTTCAATAACACAGCATGCAAATGATTATTAACAGAAACTGTGACATTTTAGCTTTAGTCGAAATCCATTATTTCTGATCTTGGGTTCTATTACACTCAGTTAATTTAGAAGGAGAAGGGGAAATTTTGATTCAATGCTTGATAAGTCTGTCTCAGAGAGTGCATATGGCACTGGTTGTTCTTGTGTTCCTGGTGAGTGGAAGTTATACATTTCAAAAAAAAAAGAGAGAGATTTATTCATAATCATAGTAACTCATAAACTGTGGATTAAATAGTAATAGTAATTTTCTACAAAGTAATATAATTATTTTGGGTAGGAGTTATCAGTAGCATTTGAATATTTTTAACACATCTTTCAAAGGAAGTAATAAAACAGATTTAAGCAAAAAAAATTATAAGTCCCTATTATTTTAGAGAAGAATAGTGTATGTAAATTTTACCATGTTACTGATAGCCTTTAAATAGAATCATAATTAAAATCTGCCTTCTGGAAGAAATATTTCACTACATTCACAATGCTAGCCTAGTGATTATATGTGTTTAACTTGCTCATAGAATATGACCTGAAAGCCAGAAAATAAAAAGGGACTAATTCTGCTACTTAAGTGGATTCTGGGGGGAAAAGAGCAAAGAATAAGAAAGATTAGAGACCAGTAAAAGAGATTATAGCATAAAATATTGGAAAGCAAATCCATACGGGCTATTTTTAGAGTCAGAAACATGATAGCATTATATAAGCCATTAAGTCTATCTCCCATGCCATGGATTTGGAGTTGCCTAAAAGAATAAAATGGTTAATTGTTTGGATCTTTACTGAGTTTTCCTGAAACCAGAAATTCCAGGAAATAACAGAAACATTTTAGATATGCTAAATGTCTTTCATATTGAGGAGAGAATGCCCACTCAACTTGTGAGAGGGATAAAAATGTAAAGGTGTAAGATTCATATATCGTCAGTTCAGTGCAGTCGCTCAGTCATGTCCGACTCTTTGCGACCCCATGGACTGCAGCACGTCAGGCCTCCCTGTCCATCCCCAACTCCCGGAGTTTACTCAAACTCATGTCCATTGAGTCGGTGATACCATCCAACCATCTCATCCTCTGTCATCCCCTTCTCCTCTCACCTGCAAACTTTCCGAGCATCAGGGCCTTTTCCAATGAGTCAGCTCTTCGCATTAGGTGGCCAAGTATTGGAGTTTTGCCTTCAACATCCGTCCTTCCAATGAACATTCAGGGCTGATTTCCTTTAGGATGGACTGGTTGGATCTCCTTGCAGTCCAAGGGACTCTCAAGAGTCTTCTCCAACACCACAGTTCAAAACCATCAATTCTTTGGCGCTCAGCTTTCTTTATAGTCCAACTGTCACATCCATACATAACTACTGGAAAAACCGTAGCCTTGACTTTGTTGACAAAGTAATGTCTCTGCTTTTTAATATGCTATCTAGTAGGTTGGTCATAAATTTTCTTCCAAGAAGTAAGTGTCTTTCTATTTCATGGCTGCAGTCACTATCTGCAGTGATTTTGGAGCCCCCAAAAATAAAGTCTGCCACTGTTTCCATGTTTCTCCATCTATTTGCCATGAAGTGATGGGACCAGATGCCATGATATTTGTTTTCTGAATTTTGAGCTTTAAGCCAACTTTTTCACTCTCCTCTTTCACTTTCATCAAGAGGCTCTTTAGTTCTTCTTCACTATCTGCCATAACGGTGGTGTCATCTGCATATCTGAGGTTATTGATACTTCTCCCAGCAATCTTGATTCCAGCCTGTGCTTCATCCAGCCCAGTGTTTCTCATGATGTACTCTGCATATAAGTTAAATAGGCAGGGTGACAATATACAGCCTTGACGTACTCCTTTCCTGATTTGGAACTGGTCTGTTGTTTCATGTCCAGTTCTAACTGTTGCTTCCTGACCTGCATACAGATTTCTCAAGAGGCAGGTCACATGGTCTGGTATTCCCATCTCTTTCAGAATTTTCCACAGTTTCTTGTGATCCACACAGTCAAAGGCTTTGGCATAGTCAATAAAGCAGAAATAGATGTTTTTCTGGAACTCTCTTGCTTTTTCGATGATCCAGCGGATGTTGGCAATTTGATCTCTGGTTCCTCTGCCTTTTCTAAAACCAGCTTGAACATCTGGAAGTTCACGGTTCACATATTGCTGAAGCCTGGCTTGGAGAATTTTGAGCATTACTTTACTAGCGTGTGAGATGAGTGCAATTGTGCGGTAGTTTGAGCATTCTTTGTCATTGCCTTTCGTTGGGATTGGAATGAAAACTGACCTTTTCCAGTCCTGTGGCCACTGCTGAGTTTTCCAGATTTGCTGGCCTATTGAGTGCAGCACTTTCACAGCATCATCTTTCAGGATTTGAACTAGCTCAACTGGAATTCCATCACCTCCACTAGCTTTGTTCATAGTGATGCTTTCTAAGACCCACTTGACTTCATATTCCAGGATGTCTGGCTCTAGGTGAGTGACCACACCATCGTGATTATCTGGGTCATGAAGATCTTTTTTTCACAATTCATTTGTGTATCCTTGCCACCTCTTCTTAATATCTTCTGCGTCTATTAGGTCCATACCATTTCTGTCCTTTATTGAGCCCATCTTTGTATGAAATATTCCCTTGGTATATCTAATTTTCTTGAAGAAATCTCTAGTCTTTCCCATTCTATTGTTTTCCTCTCTTTCTTTGCACTGATCACTGAGGAAGACTTTCTTATCTCTCCTTGCTATTCTTTGGAACTCTGCATTCAGATGGGAATATCTTTCCTTTTCTCCTTTGCTTTTTGCTTCTCTTCTTTTCACAGCTATTTGTAAGGCCTCCTCAGACAGCCATTTTGCTTTTTTGCAATTCTTTTTCTTGGGGATGGTTTGATACCTGTCTCCTTATAGTGTCATGAACCTCTGTCTAGTCCCTTAAATCTAGTCCCTTAAATCTATTTCTCACTTTCACTGTATAATCGTAAAGGATTTGATTTAAGTCATACCTGAATGGTATAGTGGTTTTCCCTGCTTTCTTCAATTTAAGTCCGAATTTGGCAATAAGGAGTTCATGATCTGAGCCACAGTCAGCTCCTGGTCTTGTTTTTGCTGACTGTATAGAGCTTCTCCATCTTTGGCTGCAAAGAATATAATCAATCTGATTTTGGTGTTAACCATCTGGTGATGTCCATGTGTAGAGTCTTCTCTTTTGTTGTTGGAAGAGGGTGTTTGCTTTGACCAGTGCGTTCTCTTGGCAAAACTCTATTAGATTTTCCCCTGCTTCATTCTGTACTCCAAGGCCAAATGTGCCTGTTACTCCAGGTGTTTCTTGACTTCCTACTTTTGCATTCCAGTCCCCTATAATTAAAAGGACATCTTTTTTGGGTGTTAATTCTAGAAGGTCTTCATAGAACCTTTCAACTTCAGCTTCTTAAGCATTACTGGTCGGGGCATAGATTGGATTACTGTGATATTGAATGGTTTGCCTTGGAAACGAACAGAGATCATTCTGTCATTTTTGAGACTGCATCCAAATACTGCATTTCAGACTCTTTTGTTGACTATAATGGCTACTCCATTTTTTCTAAGGGCTTCTTGCCCACAGTAGTAGATATAATGGTCATCTGAGTTAAATTCACCCATTCCATTCCATTTTAGTTTGCTGATTCCTAAAACGTTGACGTTCACTCTTGCCATCTCCTGTTTGATCACTTCCAATTTGCTTTGATTCATGGACCTAACATTCCAGGTTCCTATGCAATATTGCTCTTACAGCATCGGACCTTGCTTCCATCACCAGTCACATCCACAAGTGGGTGTTGTTTTTGCTTTGGCTCCGTCTCTTCATTCTTTCTTTCATATTTCATAATTCATATCCTTCAATCTTTCATATTTTGTAGGTTTATATAAACCTGGTTTGGAACCATGAGTCAAAGAATAAGAATGTAAGTATGTAAATGTGAGGAAATGTGTTTGTCAAGGGCAGGATTGTTACTACCTCCTTCACGGGATATGTGGTGACGTGAGCTGATATGTGGCCATGAATATTGAGCAGCGTTTGCCTTAAATCTCAGGACCTTGCAATGACTGTGGCATTTGTCACCTTACATAGTTTCAGTAGATTAACTGCAATGATCAGCTAACTTTCTCCAAATAGGTTTGGCATAATGGTTACTGAGGTACAGTCTCCTGTTTTCTGATTTTAATTTCCCTTCCACAAATTCTGCCTTGTCTTTCATGTGTCACTTAGAAATATTAGTATTTGCTTATTCTTTTTTTTTCAATACATTAATAGGATATATGGTATTGTAAATATAGAATCTTTATATACAGATAATTAAAGTCCTTGCTCCTTGACTCTTCTCTTCATGAATAAGATGTTTACCTTATTGTCTGAAAGATTCTTATGTATTATTTTGATCTGTTTGATGACAAAATGTGTGTATATATATATATATATTTAAGTGTTAGTCACTCAGTCGTGTCCAATTCTTTACAAACCCATGGGCTGTAAGCCACCAGGATCCTCTGTCCATGAAATCCTCCAGGCAAGAATACTAAAATGCATTACCATTCCCTTCTCCATGGGATCTTCCCAACCCAGGGATGAAACCCTGGTCTCTCACATCGCAGGCAGATTCTTTAATGGTCTGAGCCTCCAGGGAAGCCCTTTTACAATAGCAAAATTACTTCCTAGGTCACTACCTATATAATCTATTTGCTGGCATCAATAAATTATGTTTTTCTGACAGTGAAATAAATAGGCATCTTAGAAAACTAGCAAAGTTATATATATATGTGTGTGTTCACGATACGTATGCATATTTCCATATATATATATAGAGAGAGAGAGATAAAATAGAGTAATTAAAGATAAATCATTTCATTTCTCTTATCTTTTTTCTTCATCACATCTTTCCCTTTATATTTCCCACAAAATTGGAATCATACTGCATGTACTGGTTCATAACATGGGGTTTTGCACACTTTATATATTACAGAAGGTTTCCCTATATTATGATGTTAGTAGTTTCACAGTGATAATAATAGCCACAATATACTAAAGGCTGGGAGTGTCCCAGGTGGCTCAGTGGTAAATATCCTGCCTGCCAGTGCAGGAGACATAAGAGACGTGAGTTCAATCCCTGGGTCAGCAAGATCCCCTGGAGGATGGCATGGCAACCCACTCCAGTATTCTTGCCTGGAGAATCCCATGGACAGAAGAGCCTGGTGGGCTACAGTCCATAGGGTCACAAAGAGTTGGACACGACTGAAGTGACTTAGCACGCACACACTGAAGGCCAGGTTCTAGTCTAAGTAATTTTCAGGTATACCTCTGTAATGTGCATAGTAACAATTTGATGTAGGTGATATTTTTATTTTAGATATTATTATCTTTATTTTAGATATAAAAAAGCTGAATCTTTAAAAGAATAAGTGACTTGCTCCTGACCACATTGATAATAAGTACTAGAACACTGATTCAAATACTGGTATTATGGTTTCCAAAACATGCATTTTAAAAAATATCATTATTTTGTAAACTCATGGTAATATTCAGTTGAATGAATAACAAATAATTTGTTCTACCAGTTTTCTCTTTTCAATATTTAGTGGTGCTCTAAAATAGCCAATTTTAAATTTGCCTTGTATTGAGCATTCTTTTATAAGGATTTATATTCATAATTCTCATTATTCCTGTAAGACAAATTCCTAGAAATCTAACTGCTAGGTTAAGGCTCTGAATAATTTTAACACTTCTGATATATAGTGCTGAATTGCACTAAAGGAAGTTTTTTTAAAAAAATTAAATACCATTCCACTAGCACTGTTTCATTTTAAAGATTTCTTGGCAAATGTCCTTTTCATTTTTTTAAGGTCATTTATATTTATACAGGTGATCATTCATAATTTTTATTATCCCCAATCTGGGGTGATATATTTAGATCAAGATCCAGGTATATATTTCCCCAGGATTTGCAAACAAATGATATCCTAACATTTACATTATATTTCTTTCATCACTATTAAAATTTGTTGACTGTAGTTCTTCTTTTCAATTTCTTATTCATATGCTTTGCCTTTGAAAAAAAAATACATCCATCTCTTCTTAACTGATTTTAAAAATAAACTTTTTATTGAATTATAACTAGTTGATATTGAGGATCATTCTCTTCTTTTACATCCTTATGAAATGAATGGGGCAAATGACTTTCCAGCATGCTCCCTTGCAGCTGATCATTGACATATGCATAAATTCTGATCAGCAGTGTTTAGTGAGAATGTTATGTGGTAGATTCTTTCCCTTGGTGACTCAGTTCTGTGATGTGACTTTCACATCCATTCTGTGCACTACAGTTTAGTAGTCAACTGTTGCTCAAAATTTCAATTGTCTACCATCTTTCTTTCTCATGGGTTTGTGAACTGACTGTGGCAGCTCTATGTCAGCCTGCAGATCAGGCTCAGTTCTGCTTCATAGGGTTGTCATTCTGAGATCCAGGCTAAAAGTAGCAGCAGTGTCCAAGGTCTTGCCCTTCTCATAATGGGCAACAGCAGAGCAAGAAAGTCATGGAAATGAAAGATTATTCTTAAAACATCTACTCAGAACTGGCATAGTTGCACAGTGGTTGGGATGGGGACATAGACTGTACCTGGTCTACACTTCAATGGTGGACACTTCAATGTCACATGACAGAGAGCTTGGGTGTACAACCCAATACCATGGAGCAGAGCTGGCAACAAGAATCCAGTCTACCACGCTCATTTATGTTCTGCTTCTAAAATCAAGGAGACTGTGAGACATTGAATTTCCTATAAAAAAAAATTCCTTTCTCATTTTATCTTGAGTGGCTTCTGTTCTCTGCAGATAAATCCTGAGTGACATTTTCCAGAGCATTTCTGTTTTTAACTGGTGCTGTTTTATCTGCTGGAAGGTCAGAAAGAAGACAGAATGTTCATCTGACATTTCTGCCACTAAACATGTTCTTCACCTGTACTCTGTGAAGCAGCTTGCCCTTTCACTCTCTGTCTATGGACTTTGAGTAGCATAGCCACCCTACCAAGGGTAGAACTTGTATTTCATCTTAATTCAAATAAAAATGGCTAGATACTGAAATACAGTGTGATTGAGGGTGATCTTATGGATCCCATGGTAATTAGAACCTTTGAATGTCCAGGTAAAGGATTAAACCAGTAGAGTGATGAAAACTAGAGAAGTCAAAGTTCTGTTCCAAATAAGAGCAGCTATGTAAGTACAATGAATGTGGCAGATGGGAATATCATTGCACTCAATAGTAGATCTAATGGGATATGATTAACTGATAGATGTTGGCTCTCTGAGAGTGAGACTGTTGAACAAAATTTATAGGTAGATATGCATGTGGGCATTATATGTATGCCCTTTCTGTGTATACCCCTTCTTTGTAGAGAGGAATTGAATTTTTTCAGAACTATTGTTTTTGATTAGTTCTGCAAAAATCCTCATACTGGTAGGGGACATTTGAAAAGAGGTAGGAAAAGTTGAGTGAAAGGGAGAACAAAAGAAAGTCACAGGGTAGAATTAGATTCAGTTCAATTCAGATGGTTATGTATGACAGAAATAAAATTCGAGTTATTTTCTCCCACATTCAATTTAGGGAGAATTCTTTTCTCCTCTGAAAGTTCTGATTTTTCTTATCTCAACCTCACCTCTTTGTTACGTAGTGTTACATGTTCCCCTTGTACTCATTGTTTACCCACTTCAAGGGAATTCAATATGATTTCTAATCAAAAGTATATAAGCCTCTACCAGGCAGAACTTGAAGCAAAATATATAATACCTTTAGAAATAAACCTCTGACATATACTTCTGCTCTCAGACACATGTATTATATTCCTAGAAGCATGGAGGGAGGTGGGAATAAGATTCTATTCAGTTAACCAAATAATCATTGTCAGTATCAGACACATTCTTCCTGTAGCTGACTCCATACCAACAATTACTCACATGGAATATATGCATAAACAATGTACATTTATTAAATTAAATAACCCCATTTCAGAAAACTCAACTCCATGTGCCCAATTGGGAGATGTCAGTATGTCTTTGGAAACCATAGGAAACTTTATTGCTTCAGATTATTTGGACGTTTGACTTGTACTACTCACCAGGAGAGCTGGAGGCTATGAACTGGGTTAAATATGTAAAAAGAAAAAAGAAGAGACAGGATATTTCTCGGAAGTACTCTACACGAGGAGGATCAGAGGACAAATAAAAAAATGTTACTAGAGTCATGAGGAAATAGTCTAGAGTCATTAAATCCACGATCTAAGGGATGGAGTAGCAGAATCTAGAAATACTTCAGTTCAGTTCAGTTCAGTCGCTCAGTCGTGTCCGACTCTTTGCGACCCCATGAATCCCAGCACGCCAGGCCTCCCTGTCCATCACCAACTCCCGGAGTTTACCCAAACTCATGTCCATCGAGTTGGTGATGCCATCCAGCCATCTCATCCTCTGTCATACCCTTCTCCTCCTGCCCCCAATCCTTCCCAGCATCAGGGTGTTTTCCAGTGAGTCAACTCTTCGCATCAGGTGGCCAAAGTATTGGAGTTTCAGCTTCAGCATCAGTCCTTTCAATGAATACCCAGGACTGATCTCCTTTAGGATGGACTGGTTGGATCTCTTGCAGTCCAAGGGACTCTCAAGAGTCTTCTCCAACACCACAGTTCAAAAGCATCAATTCTTTGGCACTCAGCTTTCTTCACAGTCCAACTCTCACATCCATACATGACTACTGGAAAAACCCATGGCCTTGACTAGACAGACTTTGTTGGCAAAGTAATGTTCTCTGCTTTTTAATATGTTATCTAGGTTGGACATAACTTTCTTTCCAAGGAGTAAGCATCTTAATTTCTTGGCTGCAATCACCATCTGCAGTGATTTTGGAGCCCAGAAAATTAAAGTCTGACACTATTTCCACTGTTTCCCCATCTATTTCCCATGAAGTGATGGGACCATACGCCATGATGTTAGTTTTCTGAATGTTGAGCTTTAAGCCAACTTTTTCACTCTCCTCTTTCACTTTCATCAAGAGGCTTTTTAGTTCCTCTTCACTTTCTGCCATAAGGGTGGTGTCATCTGCATATCTGAGGTTATTGATATTTCTCCTGGCAATCTTGATTCCAGCTTGTGCTTCTTCCAGCCCAGTGTTTCTGATGATGTACTAGAAAAGAAATGCAAAAAAGCAAAGTGGCTGTCTGAGGAGGCCTTACAAATACCTGTGAAAAGAAGAGAAGTGAAAAGGAAAGGAGAAAAGGAAAGATATTCCCATTTGAATGCAGAGTTCCAAAGAATAGCAAGGAGATATAAGAAAGCCTTCCTCAGCAATCAATGCAAAGAAATAGAGGAAAACAACAGAATGGGAAAGACTAGAGATCTCTTCAAGAAAATTAGAGCTACCGAGGGAACATTTCATGAAAAGATGGGCTTGATAAAGGACAGAAATGGTACGGACCTAACAGAAGCAGAAGATATTAAGATGAGGTGACAAGAATACACAGAAGAACTGTACAAAAAAGATCTTCATGACCCAGATAATCACGATGGTGTGGTCACTCACCTAGAGCCAGATATCCTGGAATATGAAGTCAAGTGGGCCTTAGAAAGCATCACTACAAACAAAGCTAGTGGAGGTGATGCAATTCCAGTTGAGCTATTTCAAATCCTGAAAGATGATGCTGTGAAAGTGCTGCACTCAATATGCCAGCAAATCTGGAAAAACTCAGCAGTGGCCACAGGACTGGAAAAGTTCAGTTTTCATTCCAATCCCGAAGAGAGGCAATGCCAAGGAATGCTCAAACTACCACACAATTGCATTCATCTCACACGCTAGTAAAGTAATGCTCAAAATTCTCCAAGCCAGGCTTCAGCAATATGTGAACCGTGAACTTCCAGATGTTCAAGCTGGTTTTAGAAAAGGCAGAGGAACCAGAGATCAAATTGCCAACATCCGCTGGATCATCGAAAAAGCAAGAGAGTTCCAGAAAAACATCTATTTCTGCTTTATTGACTATGCCAAAGACTTTGACTGTGTGGATCACAATAAACTGTGGAAAATTCCAAAAGAATTGGGAATACCAGACATGTGACCTGCCTCTGAGAAATCTGTTGAAATGCAGGCACCCCACCCCCCCACCCCCCCCCACACCCAGACAGGAAGCAACAGTCACCGATAGAACTGGACATGGAACAACAGACTGGTTCCAAATAGGAAAAGGACTACGTACGTTCAAGGCTGTATATTGTCACCATGGTGATTTAACTTATTTGATTTTATATGCAGAGAGATACTAGGCTCAGGAAATAATGGCCAATGAACTGGAACTCATCTACATTGTCATGTAGCAAAGGTAGAAATAGAATCTCTGAATGGATAGAATCTAGAAACTAGTTACGAGTAACAATACTGACACACAAGCTGTAAGAAATACACTTGACTTTGTAGCTAGTTAAGACAAAAGATTAAGCTTCATGCATTTCAAGTGGAAACTAGTCTCATTAACATTAGACTTTCTTTCAGACTCAGATCTGGTCCCAGAGAATAAATTACCCCTAAGCCTATGGTTGAAACAGACAGACTAGAGTCTGGGCTGCACCCTCATCTTCTCTAGTTTGGATTTGTAACTTCTGTGTCTATGTTCCCTGATCTTTAATTCAAATACCACTATGCCAGGGTTTTAATTAATCTTTGAATAGCTTTTCATTCGGAATTTGACTTTTTCATAATACTTGAAAATATATGTCCAGATTAGGACTTTACATTTCATAATGTTTAAAAAAGCTGTTTAGAAAGTGCTTTTGCACTAAAATGTTACATTACTACACTTTTTCTCCAGTGAAGCTCTATGCTTACCTTCACACTCAAAACATTTGTCTCTATTCATATGTGTATAATACACATTAAGTCCCTTCATGTCTGGCTTCCCAGGTGGCCCTAATGTAAAGAACCTGCCTGCCAATGCAGGAGGCTTAAGAGACACAGTCCTGTGTTGGGAAGATCCCCTGGAGGAGAGCATGGCAACCCACTCCAGTATTCTTGCCTGGAGAATTCCAGGGACAGAGGAGGCTGGTGGGCTAGAGTCCATGGGGTTGCAAAGAGTCAGACACAACTGAAGCGACTTAGCACACATGCCCTTAATGTCTATTCATTTAATGGCTTGATATTTGCCTTCTGTTTTCCTGCATTTTATTTTTGTGGTCTTAGGCTATGTACTAATTTAATTTTTCATCTTCTGAACGTTAACAAGTCAATAAAGAACCCACACACTTGCATCAAGACCATCCCCTATAGCATTGCATGTTTCCATCAGCAGGAGTTAATTAGAGGTCTGGAAGTCTGCATGCTCGTGGCACTCATCTCCCGCTTCTTATTTACCTTAACAAATCAGAGATTTTTCCTCCTAGGGAAAGTCAGCAATGATCTCTCTGTACACTTTGTATCTTTCTTGGAAGTCCTCATAGCAACCACTGGTCATTCTGGTAATGGGAATCTGTTCTGTTGTGACCCTACATCACACCCTGAATTAGTCAGGGTCCTACCATGAAATAGAATGCCACTCAGATGGCTCACCTGAAGAGAAGTGATGAAAGAGCAATTTACAGAGAGCAGAGTAGAGTTAAAGCAACCAACAAGAAGTTGATGTACCCGGAGACAAACAACAAAAACAAATTACCATAAAGATAATGGGAGAAGTGTGTTTAAGGAGCATAGTGAAACCTAAGCATTGGAGGAGGAAAACAGAGGCAATAATGATGAAGAGAAGCAGACATAGTGTGAATAATGACTTACAGAGGGAGAGAGGCACAAGGAAAAAGTGGTATTCCCGTCCTCTTTCCTCCCACCATACAATCTTCTCTAAGAGAGTTGGCAGATGTTTGGTTCTGTCTAAAACATCCGTGAGACATTTGGTGCACAAGACTTGTTGTTCATAAGATACCTGATCCATGCCAAACTGTCCTTGATTGTTGGAGGACAATTTGGTACTATCCAAAACATCCATAAAACATTTGGTCCATGCCAAAAGGTCCTTGATACTTGGTCTTGTCCAGAACCATTTGGCATGGACCAAATGTGCTCATGGACATTTTGGAAAACACCAAATGTCAGGTATCTTTTGGCATGAATCAAATATCTATTGGCACTTTTGGACAGATCAAACTGGCCTGCAAGACCTACAATCACTACCTCTTATTCAAAATCAAATTTTGACCAGTTAAGGTGACGGAGTCCATAGGAGTCAGATTCCTGGGGCATGCAACAGATAAAAGAAGAGTGAAGAATGAATTTGGGGGGTGGAAAAATTTGCTCCTCCCCACCTACTGAAATTATTTCATCTTACCCAGTGTACCCCAGATCAGTTATCAGCAGAATCCCCTATTTTCTCAAACTTTAATCAAAGTTTCCTTCTTCTTGCTCAAACTGTAACTAGGAATTCTTCTTCAAAATACTGCTTCCTCTGGAACAGTCATAAGTGATAGCTGTTTTCTTCCTATACTCTTATACTCCTGTTATCTAGAGGTAGGGTGACTCTTCATTGCTGCTTCCATACCATTCTTCCATCTTCCTTAAAATATCCTGTGTTTGAATCTCTTGTCATTAGGGTGTAATACTCCTCATTGCAGCCATCCACAGTCCCTTAAGCTCATATGTCTCATTTTACTAATATGTTATTTTGCTCCTGGTTCATTGACAGTTTATGGTATACTACTCATGTTATATAGCTGATAGCTGATTCCAGTATCCATTTCAACTGTTGACCCTGATTTTTATTTTATCCAATAATTTTGTCTTTCATCATACCTTAACCATAAATTAATGGCCATAGATTTTGTTACTGCCAGTAAATATAGCCTCCTCAGAATCCCAGTTCAAGCCCCCCATCCTTCGATTACCACCTGCCATATCTTTCAACTTACTCCCTCAAGTCAGCCACCACTACCTTCATCTGGTTGATTCTATAACATCTTTTATGTCTCTCATGTCTCTCCTGTCTTCACTTTGTTTTTTAATTCAACCTAAATTTCATGCTCAATCATTATTATTCCTCCCTTGCATAGATCCTCAAATTTCTTGCTCTTTTCTCACTAAGTCATACCTTCTTGTACATCCTACAGCTAATTAACTCCCCATTTCTGCCTAGTCCTTGATGGCACACACATGGGTAAATATAGCTAGAGCAAAGCACATTCTATGGTATTTGTTGTTATTGTTGTTTAGTTGTTCAATCGTGTCCAACTCTTCACGACCCCATGGACTGTAGTCCGCCAGGCTCCTCTGTCCATGGGATTTCCCAGGCAAGAATACTGGAGTGGGTTGCCATTTCCTCCTCCAGGGGATATTCCTGACCCAGGGACTGAACGCAGGTCTCCTGCATTTACAGACGGGTTCTTTACCACTGAGCCACCTGAAGAATCCTCAATGGTATTTAGACCCACTTAACTTCATTGCCACTCACTTTATGGGATCCTAATGCTGTTTAGCAATCACACTACATGTACCTGTCCATTCTCTCTTAGGGAACTAGTTTGTAATTTTTTCTTTCTTGTCACATTGCCAACGTCTCCTTTTCTTTGATCACTCACCTGATGATGTTGCATTCCATTTCATAGAAAACAAAATAAATAAATAAAGCAATCAGAAGAAAATACAAGTTTCCACCACTCGATCTATGATGTAGAATCTCTGGAGGGACTGTTGATATACCTAGATAAGACCAAATTCTCCACTAATGAACCCTATCCCTTCTCCTCTGAGTCAAGCACTTTGCCCCAGCAATACTCAATTTCTCTCCTGAATCAATAATCTTCCCATCTACTGGATCATTTCCATCTGCATAAAATGTTCCTCATGTCTGCCATCAGCTACAACCACAATTCCGTGAATTGCTTCTTGTGACATTTTCTGCTCCCCCCCCCACTTTGGTTGCACCATGTGGCATACAGGAGGTTAGTTCCCCCACCAGGGATCAAACCTGCTGTGGAAGTGTGGAGTCTTAACCACTGAACCCCCATGGAAATCCCTGATGACTTTCACCTTGGTTATTTTATCTTTTATGATTTATAGTAATGAATTTGCACGTTGTTATACTAATTCTATTTCATATATTTTGCAAATATTATCCTATAATTCTACACTGGATACTGAACTTTGTGCTGTCATTTGCCATATAAATAAGGAAATTTAGTATAGTCAAATTTGTATGCTATCCTTTTAAAATTTGTTGTTTCCTGCTAAGGAAGCCATTCCTAGCTGAAGATCCTAAGCATTGTCTTTCTAATTTAAAACTTAAATAGTTTGCTTTATTTTTTCTTTATGTTAAACTCTTTAATGAAGCTCAAATTTTATTTTCATGCGTTATGTAAGTCACAGCTCTGCCTTTTTTTTTTTCTTTTCTGCAAATGTATATCAAATTGACTCACCTTTGAAGCAAACTTCTATTTTTTCCCTCCTGGTTTTGAATTGCATCTCTATCACACACTTAACTTTCACATAAATATGTGTCTAGTCTTACCTTTTAGTTCTGTTCCAGTGATCTATTTTCTACATTCTCCTGTTAATATTATGCATTTATTTTTCTGTCAGACTCAGTTATCCTAGTTCCTTGAGATATGATGAGAAGATGAAATATACAAAATGAATTCTTTCCAGAAGTTTTATAATTAATGTTTCTATAGTTAAGGGCTTCCCTGGCGGCTCAGATGGTAAAAGAATCTGCCTGCAATGCAAGAGACCTGGCTTCTATCCCTGGGTTGGGTGATCCCCTGGAGAAGGAAATGGCAATCCACTCCAGTATTCTTGCCTGGAGAATCCCATGGACTGAAAGAGCCTGGAGGGCTACAGTCCACGGGGTCACAAAGAGTCAGACATGCCTGAGTAACTAACACTATAGTTCACTATAGTTATATAGTTATAGTTCACTATAGTTCAAGTAGCACAAAGAAAGGTCATCTGGTGACTCTTAACTAATCAAGTGTTTATCCATGTACTTTTCAAGAGAGCAGCCATTAGAAATACAACATTTGCTGCTCTGAGCTGTTCAATCTCCTCAGTGAATGCTCAGAATGACAAGCGTAGAGCATCTGTAACTTCATTAGCTCCCCGCCTATTTTCCAATTGTTGCCAAGTAGCAAAGACAACAGAAAATCAATTGTTTCCTTTTCCTATCCCACAGGGAAAGACAGTTTGAGAAACAGTCACCAATAGACGATTGCAGTCAGCATTTTATGGCAACGTACTATTTCCAAACTGACTTGAGTGTAAATTACTCAGAAAATTCAAGTAAGGTAGATTTGGGAGAGGATGCCTCATCAATTTAGTGGGCTTTGTTCCACTTTTAGCAAACTAGATATTATTGTATACATAAATGAGTGATTTAAATATGAAGGTAAAGCAGCATTTTAACATTAGAAATCAATCTCTTATCTTTAAAATGTATGATCATAGTTAATGTATGTTCATATAAATTAATTTCTAAAGGTAGAAAAGCTCATTAAATCCATTAAAGCGATATATCTTTTTTTTTTTTTTTTTTGAGTGGGGAGTGCTTCCCGGTAGCTCAGCTAGTAAAGAATCTGCCTGTGATGCAGGAGACTCCAGTACTATTCCTGGGTTGGGAAGTTCCCCTGGAGAAGGGATAGACTACTCACTTCAGTATTCTTGGGCTTCCTTGGTTGCTCAGACAGTAAAAAATCTGCCTACATTGCGGGAGACCTGGGTTCAATCCCTAGGTTGGGAAGATCCCCTGGCAGAAGGCATGGCAACCCACTCTAGTATTCTTGCCTGGAGAATCCCATAGACAGAGGAGCCTGGCTGGCTACAGTCCACGGGGGTCACAAAGAATCAGACACGACTGAGTGACTAAGCACAGCGTATCCATTTTTTTCAAATAGATACTGCCTTGTTTTTAAAGCTGAGGACTAATCCTGAAGCAGATTGCTCACTTTCCTCACAAACATGATCATTCCTTCTTCTTATAACTTTTATCACACTTAAAAAGCTCTGTATTTTTCCTAAGAATATGTTACATATAAAATATTAACTTTTAAAATACACTAATAATGCCTCATATGTGCATAGAACTTTAAGATTTACAATGTGCTTTTCAATATTGGGCTGCCCAAAAAGTTCACTTGGGTTTTTCCATAATATAGTGCTTTTATTTTTATACATGAGAAGAAGGCTTTTAATCACAGTTGCTAATATTGTGGCTCTTAGAAAGAACTCAGATTTGGGGGAAAGTTGGAAAGAAGAAGGCCTAATGGGTGCATTCCATGATTATAATTTATCATCTGATTTTTGTGTGTGAATAAATTCCCCACATCCTGCCTAGTTCCCTTTTCCTTGTATCTACCCTTAGGAGGGCCACTGGGAAGCACGGAGTAGAAATGATTATACTTGAGATCATTTATTTAGAAATAGAGCTTCCAGATATACCCTGTTTCTATCGATGTTACCCCCTCTCATTTCCTGCCACCATGGGGCAATGTATCCCTCATCTCTCCTGATCTTTGAGTTTTCTCTTTAGTCGAGTTCTAAAACCTCTATTTTGGCATCAACTGAGTCCTCAACACAATGAAATCCAAATACAAGTGAAATGGAGATTTTTGTGTTAATCTAGTTGGAAAGGAAAAACATAAACTTTTTATTACTATAGTACCAAGCATAAATTTAATATAACATTTATTATTTTAGTAATTCTGACATTAAAATACTAGATGTAAAGGCATAGTGTTAGTTGGATATTTTTCCTAGGCTTCTTACTTATCTACTTCTCCATGGTTTTCCTCATAGTTCTTAAAGTCTCTCTTACCTTACTTTTGAATAGAACACACTTTCCTGTTTAAATAAACACTTGATAATTATCTTTGGTTAAGTCACTATCTACATGGTAATATTAAGGGAAAATGATGTAAAATTAGATAATGGTTAATTATCAAATATTAGTACAGTGGTTTATCAAGAAATAGTAGATGTTTCATGAGGCCATTTATGGGGAAGCAAAAAGAAAGGAATGCATAAGGTCTATAAACCTCATAAACTGTGAGAAAGGTCAAAAACCATATACACATCATTTCATATACGTTAAGATGTTTGTTTTTCAAAAAATGAAAATTTAACATGTGTTGCTGAGGATGTGGAGAAATTGGACCCCTGGGCCATTGCTAATGGAAATATAATATGGTGCAGCCACTAGGGAAAACAGTATGGAAGTTGCTCAAAAAGTGAAACATGGAATTCCCATATGATCCAGGAACTCACACTTTTAGGTATACCCAAAAGAATTGAAATCAGGAACTCCAACAGATATTTATACACCAATGTTTATAGCATTATGCACAATAGCCAGAAGGTGAAAATAACCCAAATGATGTCTGTCAACATGTGAAAGGATAAACAAAAATGTAGTGTGTGTATATACATATATGTATGTGTGCATGTGAGTATATGCATATATGTATATAGACACATATATATATGCAATATAATATTATTCAGCCTAAAAGGGATAAAATTTTGATGTATGCTGCAAAATGGATGAAAGTTAAAAACATTATGCTAGTGAAATATGCTAGACACAAAAGAGCAAATCTTGTATGATTCTACTTACCTGAGGTGTCTAGGATAGGCAAACTCATAGAGACAGAAGATGGTTGCCAGGGGCTGCTAGGAAGAGGGAGTGGGAATTATTGTTTAATGGGTGTGAAGTTTCTGTCTGGGAGGATCTTTTGCAGGTAAGCATAATCCCCCATACCTAGCACTTGTGAGAGTAAATGTTAGGCACAGAGAGAAGCCCTCTGACCACAGAGTTACACATTCAGAGCAGCTTCCTCTCTCTACCTATTAACCCCAATAAAAATCCTGTAGAAAAATGGCCAGGGAGGATCTTTGTGATTAGAATCTGGGACCCCCTCCTGCGGCACCTTCATTGTGCCCCAGCCCTAGTCATAGATCCTAGACTCCAGAAATCAGGTCTGTTAAGGCAAATAGATGGGGAAACAGTGGCTGACTTTATTTTGGGGGGCTCCAAAATCACTGCAGATGGTGATTGCAGCCATGAAATAGAAAGACACTTACTCCTTAGAAGAAAAGTTATGACCAACCTAGACAGCATATTAAAAAGAAGAGACATTACTTTGCCAACAAAGGTCCGTCTAGTCAAGGCTATGGTTTTTCCAGTGGTCATGTATGGATGTGAGAGTTGACTGTAAAGAAAGCTTAGTGCCAAAGAATTGATGCCTTTTGAACTGTGATGTTGGAGAAGACTCTTGAGAGTCCCTTGGACTGCAAGGAGATCCAACCAGTCCATCCTAAAAGAGATCAGTCCTGGGTGTTCGTTGGTGGGACTGATGTTGAAGCTGAAACTCCAATACTTTGGCCACCTGATGTGAAGAGCTGACTCATTGGAAAAGACCCTAATGCTGGGAAAGATTGAGGGCAGGAGGAGAAGGGGACGACAGAGGATGAGATGGCTGGATGGCATCACCGACTCGATGGACATGGGTTTGGGTAGACTCCGGGAGTTGGTGATGGACAGGGAGGCCTGGCATGCTGCGGTTCATGGGGTCGCAAAGAGTCGGACATGATTGAGTGACTGAACTGAACTAAACTGAACTGAAAGATGGAGACCACTTGGTAAACCAGATATTAAGATATCTTATTGACAGGTAGCCTCCACTGTACATAGAAGAAGCTAGTTCTTAGATCAAGTAAATGTCAGAGAAAACGTTTTTAAAATGATTTTTTATGCTGGGCCTGACTCTTCCACCAATTCATTTTTCCTTCCACCACAACATTCCCAGTTGCAGAGGTGTGGTTGTGTTTGTAAAGCATCTTGTCTGAAAAGACACCACCTACTTTTTACCCAGGGAAGTTTGTGATACTAACTAGTCCAGTGTATTTGTCTCATTCTTTGCAGTTCTTTATAGGCTATAATCAAACTAACTGGTATGCCTGACAAGGTTTTAATAACCTAAAATACATTCCATGGACTCTGCAATTTTTTTTGTATTTACAAGGAAGGGTACAGAGAGTTCTTAGCTAATCTTCTTTAAGTCTTAAAACAAGGATGTTAATTCACTGGGAATGAGAGGATAAAACCTTTTATGCAGATACCTAAACACTGCAAACCTACTTGATATAAGTATTAACCTTTAAAGAAAGAGAGAAAATACTCTACACCTGAGAAGGTTCTAAGTGCATGATTATTAATACATAATTCAATGGAGCATAAAACCAATTTGGGAACAAAACGGGTGAGGATATAAATGCCTTAATGGACAAAGTGGCAATGCTTAAGAAATAGATAACAGCTTACTGGATGTTCATCTACCCTGTATTCCAAGGAGCAGTCCATAGTCTGGTGTCATATAATATGGCAGAAATTTAATAGCTCATTTTAAAAACACTTCATTCTCCTGATTCGTAATATAATTTTTTATCATTTTTTGGATTTTCCCTCCTTAAATGAACATTTTTATTTTTAAGGGTAGCATACATATGCATGTAGATTATTTATGATCCATCTATTCCTTTAAAATAAAAAAGAAATCCTTTAATAAGAATGCAAACTGAAGGGGGAAAGGACATTTAAAAAAAAAACTAAAAATAACAAAAAGAAATTCTCATTAAAAAAAAATGATGCCACAAAAATAATTACTGCTTTAATGCCCTTGTCATCTTATTGAGTAGCTGCTATTGTATGTATTCTATTGGAAACCTTGAAATTATCATTTGTCTTTCCCCGATTTTAATGTTAATCTTTTGCTCTGGAATGGTTTCCCTTCCTGAAGCTGTATGAGTTTTGCTTTTCATTTTAGGATGAGAGAGTATATGTGTATACTATTTATCCTGCCTTATTTGAATATCCCAAAGGAATTTAAATTATACATTAGCATCTCAGCAAGTGTTACAAACGAGGACCCTCTCTTAAAAGGAACTATATTTTTCATCTAATATACATTTTTAATTACTACTAACTTACTTCCTTAAAAGATAAAACTTATTCCATGATTGTGCTGTTTACTGAAGCAGTACAAACCATTCTTTATTTGTCAAATCCATGTTAGCTCAATAAGTTGAAGAATACTAAAATTTGCGATTTCAGTATCCTGATATTAAATTTTTTCATACATATATGTGATGTTTATTTTCTTTAACATAAAGGAGCTAAATTATCTCAACAACCAAAATAATTTTAGAGCTATTAAATTGATTTAATTTAAAAAAATTAAAAGTTTTTACTTGTTCGTAATTTTTAATATAGATATCTTGGTTTTACTACAGCTTTATAGACTATATATACACACAACCACACATCATAATTATATGATATAATATTACATGGTGTGATGCTTTCTATATATTTATGATTTTAAAAAACAGAAATGAGATTTGAGAAGAAAGTTTTAAGTAACAGGCCACATAGTTCATGGAATTTCCAAGATGTCCTTGGAATTCAGTAACAGATTTTCTTTAACACTACTAGTGCCTTTAACAGTATAAATGAAGGTTCAGTTCGGTTCAGTCACTCAGCCGTGTCTGACTCTGCGACCCCGTGAATCCCAGCACGCCAGGCCTCCCTGTCCATCACCAACTCCCGGAGTCTACGCAAACTCATGTCCATCGAGTCAGTGATGCCATCCAGCAATCTCATCCTCTGTCGTCCTCTTCTCCTCCTGCCCTCAATCCTTCCCAGCATCAGGGTCTTTTCCAATGAGTCAGCTCTTCGCATCAGGTGGCCAAAGTATTGGAGTTTCAGATGCAACATCAGTCCTTCCAATGAACACCCAGGACTGATCTCCTTTTAGGATGGACTGGTTTGGATCTCCTTGCAGTCCAAGGGACTCTCAAGAGTCTTCTCCAACACCACAGTTTCAAAAGCATCAATTCTTCGGGGTGCTCAGCTTTCTTATAGTCCAACTCTCACAATCCATACATGGACTACTGGAAAAAACCATAGCCTTGACTAGATGGACCTTTGTTGGCAAAAATAATGTCTCTGCTTTTTAATATGCTACCTAGTTTGGTCATAACTTTCCTTCCAAGGAGTAAGTGTCTTTTAATTTCATGGCTGCAATCACCATCTGCAGTGATTTTGGAGCCCAAAAAAATATAGTCTGACACTGTGTCCACTGTTTCCCCATCAATTTCCCATGAAGTAATGGGACTAGATGCCATGATCTTAGTTTTCTGAATATTGAGCTTTAAGCCAACTTTTTCACTCTCCTCTTTCACTTTCACCAAGAGGCTTTTTAGTTCTTCTTCACTTTCTGCCATAAGGGTGGTGTCATCTGCATATCTGAGGTTATTGGTATTTCTCCCAGCAATCTTGATTCCAGCTTGTGCTTCTTCCAGTCCAGTGTTTCTCATGATGTACTCTGCATATAAGTTAAATAAACAGGGCGACAATATACCTATGGACGGAGGTTCGTGACATTGTACAGGAGACAGGGATCAAGACCATCCCCATGGAAAATAAATGCATAAAAGCAAAATGGCTGTCTGAGGAGGCCTTAAAAATAGCTGTGAAAAGAAGAGAAGGGAAAAGCAAAGGAGAAAAGGAAAGATATTCCCATTTGAATGCAGAGTTCCAAAGCATAGCAAGGAGAGATAAGAAAGCCTTCCTCAGCGATCAGTGCAAAGAAATAGAGGAAAACAATAGAATGGGAAAGACTAGAGATCTCTTCAAGAAAATTAGAGATACCAAGGTAACATTTCATGCAAAGATGAGCTCGATAAATGAGGGTAATGAACTTGAAGTGCAGTGCAGACTAATGGGGTTTGATCTGCCTTCCTAAAAAACCGTGTAGTATACTGCACACGGTTGATGAAGAATTGATGCTTTTGAACTGTGGTGCTGGAGAAAACTCTTGAGAGTCCCTTGGACTGCTAGGAGATCTAACCAGTCCATCCTAAAGGAAATCAGTCCTGAATATTCATTGGAAGAACTGATGATGAAGCTCCAATATTTTGGCCACCTGATGCAAAGAATTGACTCATTAGAAAAGACCATGATGCTGGGAAAGATTGAAGGCAGGAGGAGAAGGGGATGACAGAAGATGAGATGGTTGGATGGCATCACCCACTCAATGGACATGAGTTTGAGCAAGCTCTGGGCTTTGGTAATGGACAGGGAAGCCTGACATGCTGCAGTCTATGGGGTCATGAAGAGTAGGACATGACTGAGTGGCTGAACTGAATTGACTGTTACTGCCACATGCTAGCATTTGTGAATGGAAAAGAAGGGCATTCATGTGTACTTAAGGTGATGCCTTAGTCAAAGGTTTAATCATTCTTAGGTCTACTTATTTCTGTGCATATCTAAAGGATATGTAGGTTTATTGATCACCTTTTGAGGAGACAATACAATGAGAGAGGGAAAAGGCATACAGAATGAACCTAAGGCGAGGAGAGAGATTACAGAGAGAAATTAACATGCCACTTAGATCATGCTCCTTTCCAGCCTCTTGAGCTCTTGCCTGAGTCCTTGCATAAGTCCTAGTAATCAAGAGAGCAAATGAAAAGCTAAAGTTGAATTAACACACAGAGCAGATGTGTCTTTGTAGCAGTTTTTGATTCTCCTGAAGAAATGGAGTGATGTCTTCCAAAGGGTGGTATTGGCATGTTTGTGGTTTTGCCAATGACAGGAGATAATAGTCTCATCTCAGACATAATCACTGTCAGTATCAGGCATTAGCCAACTTGATGGAATCATCAGCAGGCACCAACCACTGAAACACTGCTTTTGGCAGGCATGAACAACAGTAGTGACCTCTGGGGGAAATGACAATGTTGTTGCTATTAGCCTCAACAGAAAGAGGAAACCTCAGAAGAGAAAATGAAAGCACCATAGTCAGATAATCACTGCTGCCACCTTTTGGCTGAAGAGACACATGAATCACTCCCTAGGTACTTCAGGAACCATTTTGAAACACTTATCAATGTTAGGATTTCCAGAAATGGATGGGCACAGAGGCTGATAAACACTGATTCATGCCGGTTATTTTGAGCATTTTTTCTTTTTGTGGCTTTGTAATCTCAGAAATACAGTTTACACATATAAATACTTTGAAATACACCCAATACAATGCATTTTTGAAAAGTTTGCTATAACCTGTTATGTACTGAATATGTCACTTTCATTCTTTCAAAAGTGCAGTGGATACTTTTTCAATTTATTTGTTTTCCAGGAATATAAACTCATTTTAATAAGAGAAAATCCTTTATTTTTCATTCTCTTTCAATTCGTTTATCAAATCACCTCATAAATGTTTCTTCCTTACATACTCCATTTCAGGCACATGCCACATCTACCAATGATGTATCGATCTTTTTGTATAAATATACTTAAATAATCTCAAACTTGTAGAAACACTGAAAGAACAAATAATGTTTTTATTCCCCAACCTATGAGAGAGTGGGCAGTAACCTGGCGCACTAATTCTTCCAAAGGCTTATTTTCTATTCCTACGTAAGTGACATAGGGAACTGTCCTTGTTTGAAGCATTTAAGTCAGAAAAATAATGTTCTTAAATGGCCACTATTTAATTTGAAGTTCCATTCGTATTATAATTGTCCCAGAATTATAATTGTGATGTTCTTTATGATGAAATGATCCAACTTAGAATCAGATATTACATTAGCTTATTGTATTTCCTTAATTTCCATCACTCTGAAAAAGTTCTTTCATCTTTGATTTTCATGACTGTGATAGAACTTTATAGAGTTACTTTATAGAATTTTCAATTTGGGTTTGTCTGGAGTTTCCTTACAATTATATTCAAATTATCAAGTGTTATTCTCAATGCTTCCTATTGAACAGTATTGCTTTGGCTCATTACTGATGATGCTCACTTTGTTCTCTTGAGTATAAAATATCAACTTCCAGGCTCTGTAAAGTTATGCTTTCCTCTCTTTAGTTCGTAAGTATCTCACAGAGAAGCTAACTTTGAAAATATGTAAACAGCTTGTTTGGCTCAAACTCTTTACTTATTCACTTATATCAGTATGCAGTCAGGTTTCCTGTTTGATTAAATGGACAGCAATCCTCTATGATTAGTATTTATCCCAATCTCAGACTTGGTCAGTAGGTGCCTTTTCAGCTAGTCCCACGTCCCCATCTTTCTTTGAGTACTTCCTTGTTTCCTGACATAAGAGGATATTCAGGTACATACTGTATTTTTTCTACTCCAGCCCTAGAATCTTACATCTTCGAAAGCTTTGGTTTTCTTCCCTGCAGATTGGTATATAGAAGCAAAGATGTGGGTGCCAATAGCTCCATGCTAATATGTGGGTTGCTGCTTCAAGGCATATATCATATACATATACATTCCAAGGTGTGTGTGTGTGTGTGTGTGGTGTGTATAAAATCATAGGACCCTTTTTAGTTTTCTCCCTTTCCATATTTTAAAATTTTTTCTGAATCACTTTGCTGTACACCACAAACTAACACAATGTTTTAAATCAACTATACTCCAATAAAAATTTTTTTAAATGGATTAATCTAACAAACCTTCTACACATTCATCTTAGTTTCAGAGACTGCTTAATGATGAACCTCGCCTGAAACACAGTGACACCAAGGTGTGGTGCTCCTTCTCTTTTGTGACTCTAACATCCCGGTGTCCTCAGCTTCCAGCCTTATAGACAGAGAGAGCACTGTGGCTGATATACCATGGTGGTTTATGACTGGAAGTCATGACTACTTGTTCCTGGAAATTTCATGTTTCAATTTTTTCCATATCCCAGTGGCCAAAACTCCATAATAGGACCCAATTACCACCAAAAGGAAGGTTGAAAAATGTACTTTTCCTTTGTGCCACAGAAAAAGAAATAGAATTAGGGATATTTTCTACCACAAAGAATATCTGGAAAAATCTAACTAGCCAACATTGTTCTTAATGATAAAATAGTGGAAGCACTTATTAATACTTTCATTTAGAAATTTAAAAAAAGATACAGATACCCACAAAAACTGCTTTAACCTAAAACTTTAAGTGGGGCCTAGGTAGGGTGGGGCTTCCCTGGTGGCTCAGATGGTAAAGAATTTGCCTGCAATGCAGGAGACCTGTGTTCAATCCCCTGGAGAAGGGAATGGTGACCCACTCCAGTATTCTTGCCTGGAGAATCTCATGGACAGAGGAGCCTGGTGGGCTACAGTCCATGGGGTCGCAAAGAGTCGGACATGACTGAGCAACTAACACTTTCAGGTAGTGTGATAACACAGGTAAAATGAAGTAAGAGTTTGTAGTTTAGAAATGAAAGAATACCATTTATCAATTGTAGCACGAGACCCACATACAACACCTCAAAAATCACAGCATATATTTTTTGAATTAAATAAGAGACTATAACTGACTAGATACATGATTAAAAATCAAGAAGTCATGTGTGACCAACAGCTCAAAAATATGATTTTAAAAGGTACTACTGTATCCCCAAATGTAAGTTACCTAGTCTATCAAAAGTCTATCAAAAGATGGCTCAAAATTTTGGGAGGTTTTTTTTTTTTTTTGGTTTCAAAAACAAAAAAGACAAGTAAATGACCATCCTTTGTGCTTTCCATTAGAAATAAGCCTCTAAGAGAATATGATTTTAAGGGATCATGATACCATATACATTCCATTCTTTGTTTCATTAGATACCAATAGGGGCTCTCTCAGCGTGAAATCAACATTATAGAGAAAAAAGCCCAAGTGCTTTTACAATGTAAGCAGTACAGAAAGTAAGCCAGTGAGAAGTGAGAAATATACGTGCATATGAGTGCCTGATCAGTAAAGCGAAAAGAAGGGCCTTCTGCCACTTTTGTGTGTGTATGTCAGTTGTTCAGTCGTATCTGACTGTTTGCAATCCCTTGGACTGCAGCCGGCCTGGCACCTCTGTCCATGGAGTTCTCCAGCCAAGAATATTGGAGTGTAGCCATTCCGCTGTCCAGGTGATCTTCCTGACCCAGGGATTGAACTTGGGTTTCCCACATTGTAGGCAGATTCTTTATCATCTGGGTCACCATTTGTGTTCAATTTTTTTCTGGTAATTTTTTTTCTAAACTTTTTATTTTGTATCAGTGTGTAGCTGATTAACAATCTTGCAATTGTTTGAGGTGAACAGTAAAGGGACTCAGCCATACATATACATGTATCCATTCTCCCCCAAACTCCCCTCCTATCCAGGCTGCCTCATAACATTGAGCTGAGTGCCATGTGCTATACAGTAGGTCCTTGTTGGTTATCCATTTTAAATATAGCAATGTGTACATGTCCACTGTTGAAGAAGATAATTTAAGGCAGTTATTTGGTTAACTTTTTAGGAATGATTCTCCTATGATGATGCAAAAATAAAATGGCTCATTTTTAAGTTAATTGTTTTGATAGTGTAGAGTCCCAGAAATAGTTACAACTTACTGCAGAAATCATCAGGGAGTCAGTAATTTTTTAAAAAAAAAATTCTCCTGTGATATTTTTTTCCTCTGCTCTGCCATGTCAGCAATTGATGAGAGTTTTCGAAAGAAAATGAGGCCTAAAATCGTTGTACACAAAAGTAAACATTGGGCTGTGAAACTAATTATAAAGTGAATGTTCCTGTGAATCACAGACCAGGACATGAAAGGAATCAGCTGTTGAACATAATGTTTTTCTACTTTGCAACTTAATTACGGTTCGTCACCATTCTGTCTATTATCAATTTAACAACCCTTCTTAAAGACTAATCTCTCCTCCTAAACCTAAAACCCACAAATAATCTTGTATTATGTCCTGTATCCTTACGCGCACACACACAGGTATAAGTATATATTTTGCGTGCAGAACACACGCTTTTGATAAGAGTGCCAATTTCCAACAAAATAAACAGAAGGCCACACTGGAGAGATCACTAGAAGGTTTTAAATGTAGATTTAAATACTGAAGTATATATTTGGACTGTGGAAAGATGAAAAAAATAGAAAGAAACACTCCTGGGTCCAAAGCTCTAAGAGAAAAGCATACACTTAACAGATTCTTATCCAGCAAATGCATCCGTAACACTGCTGAGATAGGACGATCTTCAATTTGAATTAATTTGCAAATATGAAATGCAGCAAAAGGTTTTGTTTGAGAAAATGGACCAATCTGTAGCTCAGCTGGAGCTTTTGGTAACCTCCTAAAAGATTCTCATAGTTGCTGAGAAGGCACTTCACAGTTATCAGCGCTGAGAAAGGTGGATGTTCGTCCATAGATATATACACCACCTGGTATATGCAAATACATCAACACACAACAAATGCCACAATAACTTAGGAGCAAAGCAATATTGTACATTATGGTTTGGCTTTAGGAGAGTGATGCATAGATCTTAGATTTTGTATCTGAAACTCATTTTGGCTGAAGTACAATTCTCCTTCTGATTTTAAGATCCACCCCCAAAACACCATTCGTTCAGGAGATTACAACATGCCTCAGAGAAATGATTACTTAAGTTAAGAAGACAGCACTGGGAATAAAATTCATGACTGTAAAATTAGAAAACAAAAAAAAAAAAAGATCCACATTTTCCCTTCCCGGCTTATGTCAGACTTGCAATGAATTAGAATGAACAGGAGCATCCAGCTTTCAATGCCTGGAATAACAATAGCTTAAAGAAATCCTTGTGTAAAACAGGATGTTTAGTCAGTGGTAAAAGTGTTTCAAAAAAACTGCCTAACAGATTAGTCAAAAACTTTATTTCTGTATTTCATTATCCTACAGAGTTTGGGTTTTGCAGAATATCAAAAATGTAAATTAATGATCTCGTGGAGAGGAATCTCTCAACCCTTTCACAGCATAGCCATGACCTCTGCACGAGTCAATTAATTTTAGCTAGCAAAGTACAAAGGGACATGACGTCTGATTACCCCCCTTTTATCCTCAGTTGGGACTGGACAGATCTAGGGAGGCTACAAAGCCAGGGATAATTCATACCTTTCTAAAGTCTCTAAAAGAGAACATAAGAAAGGAAATAATTATCCCTGGCTTTGAGAGCCCTCTAGCTCTGACAGTCCCCACTGATGAACAAGGGGGTCTCAGACGCGATGTCCCATTGCTACTTTGCTAGCTAAAATTAAGACTCGCAGAGGCCATGGCATGAAATGGGCATGAGAGAAATCACTCTCCACTAGATCATAAATACATTTTTGAAATTCTGCAAAACCAAACCTTTAGGAAAACTGAAATACAGGAAATAAAGTATTGACTATCAGTTAGCATTTTGAAACACTATACCCTACTAAAACAACCTGTTTTACACAATATCTTTAAGCTATAGTTATTCCAGGCATTGAAAGGCTGATGCTCCTAGTACATTTCTAACATCATTGCCAAGTCTGACATAAGCCTGGAAGGAAAATAGTGGAATCTTTTTTTTTTTTTTTTTTCTAATTCTACAGTCATAATTTTTTTAATTCCATGCTGGCTTCTATACTAAGTAATCATTTCTCAGAGGCAGTTTGTAATCTCCCTGAAAGAACTGGTGTTTTGGGGTGGACTTAACAATCAGAAGGAATTGTCTTCACCAAAATGAGTTTTTCAGATACAAAATCAAAGATCTATGCATCCACTCCCTAAAGCGAACCGATAATGTACAATATTGGCTTTGAGCCTCCTAAGATAATGTAGGGCATTTGTTGAGTGTTGATGAAAATGAGTCATATACAGGTGGTGTATATATTTAAGGACGAACATCCACCTTTTCTCTAGGCGCTGAAACTTTGACAGTCCTTCTCAGCACCTATTAGAATCTTAGGAGGTCCAAAAGCTCACTTGCGCCTACATATGCCAATTTCTCAAACAACACCTTATGCAGCATTTCATAATTTGCCAAATTAATTCAAACTTGAAGCAATCGTCCTTACTCCAGCCATGAATACGGAAGCATTTTTCTGTTAATTAGAAAAAAAACAAAATAATCCAGTTAAGTGTATGCTTTTCTCTTAGACTTTTGACCCCAAGATTGTTTCTTTCTTTTTTTCATCTTTCCCACAGTCAAATCATATACTTCAAGTATTTAAAACTCAACATTTAAAACCTCCTAGTGACCTACCCCGTGTTGCTATCTTTATTTTGTGGAAATTGCACTCTTTCAAAAGCTGTGATGTTCACAAGCAAAATATATACATTATACCTTGGTGTGTGCGCGTATGTATACAGACATAAATACAATGCAAATTTGTGGGTTTTAGAAGAGACAAGGTCTTTAAGAAGGGTTTTAAAATTATATAGACAAATGGTGACAACCTAATAAAGTGCAAAGTAGAAAAACCTTAAGTTCAACAGCATGATGCCCTTTCCATGTCCCTGGTCTGTGATTCACATGGACCATTCACTTTATAATTAGTTTCACAGCCCCACTGTTTTACTTTTGTGTACAACAATTTAGCCTCATTGTCCTCAGAACTATCATTTACCAAAGATGCATTCTCTTCAGGAAAAGAGCAACACCCCTCCTAAGGATTCATGAAATGAATGTAGCTGGGTTTCTGCAAATTATAGAAAGACAAAAAAGGCAGAAGGTGGCATCAATGACTGTTTGGAATTCATATATAAAATGTACTAGGAATTTCATGCTAAAAACTTGAAAAAACTCTACCAATGAAAAAAACTTAACATTTTTCAATGACTGCTTTCTCTTCATCACCCATAAATAGGAAAAAAATTTTTTTTCTTAGCACTCAAGGGATTGCTGTGGTTTGATGTTTGCAATAATTTTCTCTTTTTATTGATTTATTTTTTCATTTAACTTTACTTTAATTCTCAACATTACTTCCAGGCTCCTGCAAATACTCTCTTTGCTCACTCTCTTAGCAATAGGGTGATCGCTATGTTATAATAGGTGTTTCCCCCCAAATTATGCATTCAGCCTTCACAGTTCCTCTGACCTACTAATAGATTTCAAATCTGCTTGCTGAATCTTAAATCCTTAAAGGAGACTTCTTACCTGATAAATCCAGCCAAGAGCCGATTACTCTATTAGTGTTCATTGGAAAGCTCTAACACTTTCTAAAATCCATCTGTGCCACAATTGGAGATTTTTTTAAAAAAGACCTTCCAATAATCCTTCTTTTATCAGCTTAAAAAAAAAATGTATTTCTCTTCCGATGCTACTTCCCCAGTAAAGAAGACATTGGTTTCATTCAGACTGTATTGTCAGTAAAAAGGAACCAAGGTTTGAGGACTGGAAACCTTGTCATATTCACCTTTAAATCATCTCCTGGTCGTCACCTCTGCCAGACTAGAACCTTTGAAATGATGGTTAATCATGTGCAGTATCCTGATGAGAAACAGTTTATAGTTAATGACGGACCATCCCCCACTCCAGAGCATACAGGCAGAGTAATGCGAGCAAAATGTTGGAGCAGGGCAGCTATACGGCGCTGTAAGTAGCAAAGTCCTCCTTTCAATAACATCCCTCCTCAGTAAAAGTATCACAGGTCTTAAAGTGACATTACACTCTATTACAGCTACAGTGAAATTGTAATACCTGCACACTAACTATGAACAACTCAAAGCAGCACTTTACAATGTATTGCCCATTACTTTACTGGTTAGAGATTTTAACTGATACTAGGTTTCATTTTACCAAAAGAAGTAAGAATGTAGGAGAAACAAAAGAAAAAGCATTCAGGCAAAATACAATAGTGAGTAATGGGTGTTGATTTCTAACAGCAAATGGGAAAGAGAAAAATGTAAAGCCAAATCATACCACTAATAATGTTCTATTAACCAGTAAGTTTAACCCAAAATATTGTTGAGTTTAATCAAATTTAAGTTCTGTCAATATTTCAGCAGCTAATGTGTTTTTGGGAACATGATCCTAGCAAGACTACAGTATAGATGTTTATAGGAATAAGCCTAAAACAACAACCCTTATGAGTTGTTTTTTTAACATGATTAAAACCTAGACAGATATCATTCACACACCAAATAGTGGGTATTTAGGACAAAGAAATATGCTCAAGACATTTCTATAAAAAATTTTCCTTCAAATAATATGCTGGGGTTGGGAAGAGGAACCCTCAAAGTTCAACATTTTGTTTTCCATTGCCAGGGGTTTAGACACTTTCTTCCATTGGAAATACAAATAACGAAGGTACCTACACATAAATGATGTATATAAAGTGACCTAGTTTTCACTTACAGATTGCATTGACAATGATTCCCGTTGAAAAAGTCAATCAAATATTCCACTTATACAAGTACCTACATGTGTGTTCGAAGCTCTGGGACAAAAGGGAAAATAACATTTATTGTGATTGCCACTGTCATACATCATACTGCCTAGTCTTTTCTTTCTATTGTTTTTTATTTCACAAATAAGGTAGTTATAATATTCTGGCTTCAACAACCTCTTCAAGTGCCTCAGAGTACTCCTGGGCTTTCACAACATAAAAAGAAAGTTTAGGAGGAGAAAATGTGGCAGTGCTCTTCAGAAGCATACTCTTACTCACTCCATTTACACAAAGTGAGACACTGATAGACCCATCAAACAAATCAGGCTCTATCATCCTACTGCACGAATAGCTACTATTGGGACCCAAACAACTGTTTTAATTAAAGCTCATCATTAAAACAAATTTCAAGGTAAACAGTAAATACAAATCTTAGAGTGAAAATAAGTCGAGATGCCAAAGTTCTATGGTGTGATTGTGTATTTCAATTCTATGGTTCCAATTATTGTTTTTGAGTGGTGAATGTATATAGTAAGCCTCCACACCAATCAATCTCAAACAAAAGTGATAAAACTACAACTACATTGTTTGTTTGATGCTAAGTCATGTCTGATCTTTTGCGAACCCATGGAATTGGCAGCTCACCAAATTCCACTGTCCATGATGTTTTCCAGGTAATGAATATAAAGAATGAGGATTGACATATTCATTCTCTGGAGGATCTACCAGATCATGAATCAACCCGCATCTCCTGCCTAGGCAGGCCCATTCTTTATTGCTGAATCACCAGGAAGCCCACAGTAGCAGTAGTGTAAGTTGTGATCTATAACCCTTACATATGTGCTGATGCCAAAGTAGTTTCATATAATGGTGTAATTAATCATTTTACCAATTCCCCATATAAAGTTATCATTATTTTGTCTTCATTTCATGAATGGGGAAACAAGGGTGAATATGGAGATTAAAAAACTTACTCAAGGTATATAGCTGCTAAGGAGATATAGCAAGGACCCAAGTGATTGGGTCAACAGCCCATCTCTAAACACTAGGAATTAAAACTACATAGTAAAAACCAAACAAACAAACAAAAACCTACCTTACACAATTAGCCCATGTATATTATTCTTATTTCTTTACATATAATATAGTACTTCTAAAATTATTGTATATACATTCAAGACTTACATGCTGAGTATCATTCCAGGCATTTGAATATAGAAATATGAAAGGCAGTCTTTACCTCATTGTTTATTTTGTTTTTGTTTTTTGCTATGCTAATGTGTGCATGTCTGACTCTTTTGGAGCTTATGGACTGCAGCCCATCAGGCTCCTCTGTTCTTGGGATTCTCTAGGCAAGAATACTAGAATGGGTCCCATGCCCTCCTCCAGTGACTCATTTTTTTACCTTCCCAACCCAGGGATCAAACCCACACTCTTATGTTTCCTGCATTGGCAGAGTGATCTTTACCACAAGCGCCACCTGTGGAAGCCCTTGCTATGATAATGCATTAAAATAAGAAGGAAAGGGCTTCCCTTGTGGCTCAGCTGGTAAAGAATCTGCCTGCTCAGCGGGAGACCTGGTTTGATTCCTGGTTGGGAAGATCCCCTGGAGAAGGGAAAGGCTACCCACTCCAGTATTTTTTGAGGCCTGGAGAATTCAGGAGTCCACAAAGAGTTGGAGGTAGACAGCTGCAACTTTTACATTTACACATTTGCTAAACAAAGCCTACCATTTTAAAAACTGTACAATATATTTTTCATTTCTAGGGATTAAACTAAGGTTCAACATCATTTCATATCTATGATTCAATTAAATAAACAATGAAATACACATACAATGGATTATGTTCCAAGGCAACTCATATAGGCTGTTAAATTTTTTTAAAAAGAATGAAATAAGACTTACTTTTCAGTCTTAAGTGGCTTGCTATAATTACATATGAATGGAACAAGAATGTCCAACTAGCTCCAAATTCTTTCTAAATACCCTGTCCATTGTATTGCTGCCAATGATCATTTTTCCTAATAATATAAGCATTAACCAATATTGACTCTTAAGACAATTTAGTCCATTCCTCCCCAACACAAAGCAAAGTTACGACTCTTACGCCTTTCAAAGAAGTTGAGCCTTTCCACCATTGGCTATCATAGTACTCATCACCTGATCACTTTTCTTGTTGGGTGGGCCAATAATTTTGGGCCAATGAGGTGTCAACCAAACTGCCTGGTATCTCTTTGAGGCTGAAGGACAGTTGAAGCAACACTTTTTCGATCACTCTTTGCCCCTGAACAGGGACTATACTTTCTGGATCCTTGAGAGACTGCAAAGAACAGAGGCCCTCACTCCCTTCACCTTGTCGACCCACTCACAACAATGTATGATAGTAAATAAATATTCTATCTTTAAGACAATTAAGATTTGGTGGGGGGTTTTTATTTGTTACTGCAATATAACCTAGGCTGTCCTGAACTGATGACGACTTAACCCATATAGCAAATCATGTATTACTTGAATTATGTTTCCATTAACATCCCTAAGCTATAGCAGTATATACATCAGCCCAGTTCATGTTTTTCATAGAGCTCCATGGTATAGAAACCCATAGGAAATTTTTGATCAGAGCAGTAAATCCAAAGCATTGTGATTATAGCATAAGTAATCCCTTCAGATTCTCATAACCAGGAGTTATAAACTGAACATAACACAGGCCCAAAGGCCAGGCTGGTTCAGTTTATACAAGCAAGATATTGCAAAAAGGCAAAGTGGGCTACGCGCACCACGTTACAGCCCTTCCAGTTACAGACTTACAAGAAACCTACACGGCATTGGGGCAAACTCCTAAAGATATAATTTCAAAATACAGTATCCATAGTGTATTTACAACTCCTTATGTAAAAAAGAGAGAAAATCATATTCACTAGAACTTCTCCCCATGGAAAACCCACCTTAACTCAGAAGACACAATGAAAATAATGGGGATGAAAGATAAAACTCAGAATGATTCATATACCAAGAATGTATCAGCATATTGCCTGCATAAAGAAAGGCCTGGGGATGGAGGAAATTGAGGATAGAGGAACCAAGCCGAAATCCTAGAGGGAACAAATGGTGGGGGTGGGCAGAAAAACAGAGAAGAGAGAGGTACAGAGGTTCTCATAGAGGCTCAGGCAGAGAAGATCTAGGGCGCAACAGAAAATAGTCCAAAGGGAATTTCCTGGTGGGAAACTGCATCCTATGGAGTGGAGACTTCACCTTTGTCATCTACAAAATGATTAAAAACAGATTAAAATACAAAAAATTCATAAACACTTTGGTGATATTAAGTTAATAGGGAAAGGCATATGAAGGGGCAAAATCCTGGATTCCAGGCCGAAGTACCACCAGAAAATCCCACAGTTTCCCTGATTAACCACACTTAACATTTCTTGGCATTATGAAATAAAAGCCATCTTCACTTTAGATTATAGGAACCATCCACTAATAATTTGGCTAATTTGAATTCACCAATGTGCAGAAACAACACATTGAGACATGCCAGATTTTATGTCTATGCATACTTTCTAAATTAAAAAAAACTAAAGGAAATTAAATAAATTACATCTGGACTGAGAAAGAAGCCAAGTTTCAGTCCAATGCAAATGAAAGTGGTTTAGATGGTATGCCATTTAAAGGAGTTCTAAGTATTTCCCGAAATAACACAATTTGGTTGTGGAATTCACAATACTATTTTTTTTTCTTGTTCCATTTCAATTGGCTAAATGGAAATGAAGGTATGGATGAGAGGATCCTGTAATAACTCTAATTAAGATGCTTTCTATACCACTTGAAAACTCAGTTTCTCTTTTCTGTAGTCCACTGGCTCATGACATCAATTGGCTGACAAGTCTGTTTTCAGTCCCTGATTATGAGAAGAACCAATATACCTCATTCCTGGCTAAGTAATAATGCTACCCTATCTTTTTTCCTGTAACACAATTGGGATAAATCATTTCTGTTTACATACACGACTTTGTCTGGAATCCACTTAAAATTTTTCTGCTCCCCTGGTGTCCTAAATGTGCCCCCATATCAGATACACACCAACATCCGTAGCATTTGAAAGTCTTACTTAGTGGACCTAAATAAAATGTATATACTTGACTTTATTTTCTTTGATCTGTACCTTTGGGTTGTTTTAAAAAAGTATTAAGGTAAGATGAGGAAAAAATGAAGAAAAGCAAAAGAAGTACAAGAGAATATGAGTATATATAATCTACAATATCTAAGATGATTTGATGAACAGATATTAAATAATATGATGATGATGAATGCTATTGTATTAATACCTGTTGTCTAGAAGATGATTATTTTCATGTGCCCAAGCCCCTGCTAAGCATTCACATGCAGTTCTCATATAAAACACACAAATATGCTAATAGTCTGTATTACAGTATCTCTAATTTTATCATGAAAACACAAATTTCAAAAAGTTTAAGTGATTGAACTAATGTCACACCTCTCATAAAGTTGAACAACTTTGAATCAAACTGGTTATTTGATTTTCAGAAACTGAAGCTCTAAGTAACCAAATTCTAGGCAAGCAATAATGCCAAGAAACGAAAAAAAAATTACAAAATATAGATCCAAGCCACGTAAGCCCTAAGGAAGATAAGCCAAATGAAACTTTGAAAGTGAACTCCAAACCAACAAGGACAGAGGAAGTAACTAATTTGACTCAAAGCTTCCTAGCCGTAGAGTGAAGATGAGAAGAACTAATTTCATAAAAATAGAACAGCATACATAAGGTAAAAAACCAAGCAAAAACACCACCCACACCAAGAAAAGCCAAAAAACAGCTCCAATAAATAACCTTAATGAGCTGAGGCGGAATCATTTGCTATAAAACTGGTGACTCTCAGTTTGGTAATTTGGATGTGGACACACAAGCCCAGAATTTTCAGTAACTGTAAGAAAAGGTAAATGGAAAGGTAAGATTTCCTCTTAGGCTAGAAGAAAAAGATAACTTTTCATGTACGAGGACTCATTTTTCACCTCCCAGCAGCCAATCTCTTCAATTACTTTATCAATTTTAATAATTCCTCACTGCATATCTTGTACTGTCATCCAGGCAGCCAAGGAAAAGAAAGAAAAAAGGTCGTTTCTTTTGTTTCTTCCCACATCTCATCCTCCTCATTCACTTTTTAGAACAGAAAGAAAGTTGAAACCACAAACAGCTTCCACTACCATTGCACTAATGAAAGTGATAAATAAACTGAACTTTTAAAGAGCCAAGTGGTCCTCTTTATTATGAAATATGAATATATTATTATAAGCACCTAGAGGTTGTGAAAATGACTGCTTTGATGATAATAATAAAAACAATAACTATTTTTTGGATTAAAAATGCTCAATCGTATAGCCAGAATTCATATCCCGCTATCTCCCATACCCACTGTGATCTAAGAAAATGGCTCTTCACCAGACTCTGGTGGCTTAAACCTCTTCCCCTGTACTCCCTGTCCGTTCAAACATATACACCCCAAATACCACCATACAAAATCTAATTAGTATTTTATTATGTTTCTCTGCCATCACTTGGTTTTGTAACCATCCTTTCTCTTAATATTTTATATTTTATTCTAGTTTTTAAAGATTTTTAAAGAGCTGACTCATTTGAAAAGACCCTGATACTGGGAAAGATTGAGGGCAGGAGGAGAAGGGAACGACAGAGGATGAGATGGTTGGATGGCATCACCGACTCAATGGACATGGGTTTGGGTGGACTCCGGGAGTTGGTGATGGACAGGGAGGCCTGGCGTGCTGCGGTTCATGGGGTTGCAAAGAGTTGGACACGACTGAGCAACTGAACTGAACTGAAACTTTTTTTGGTACTTGGTTTTATATAAATAAGAAGTCCCATTTTTGTAGATTCCACATATATGCTATTATGGTATTTGTTTTTCTCTTTCTGCCTTACTTCATCTTGTATGACAGTCTCTAGTTCTGTCCACGTCTCTACAAATGGCCCGATTTCATTCCTTTTAATGGCTGAGTAATATTCCATTGCATATATGTACCACATCTTCTTTATCCATTCAGTGTATAAATGTCAATGGACATCTAGGTTGCTTCCAGGTCCTCACTATTGTAAGTAGTGCTGCAATGAACATTGGGGTGCGTGTGTCTTTTTGAATGATGGTTTTCTCCAGTTATATGCCCAGGAGTGGGGTTGCCGGGTCCTGTGGTAGTTCTATTTTTAGTTTTTTAAGGAACCTCCATACTCTTTCCATAGTGGCTTTATCAATTCACAATCTGCATTTTAATCAAGCATGAAATTACAGATGTTGCTATTTTGATGCTTTTTATCAGATTAAACAAATTTCCTTTTATCTCTGGTTTGTTCACAGATTTTACCAGGTGTTGAATTTTATAAAATTCTGTATCTGAAAATATATTTTTTTCCTGTATTCTATTAATGTGGGGAATTATATTGACAGATCATATGTTAAGACAATCTTTATTCTTTGAAATACAACCAACTTGTGATGTATAATTCTTTTAAAATATCACTGGATTTAATTTGTTAATGTCTTGTTTAGGATTTTTGTTGGTTTGTATGTTCAGAGTGGCCTATAAGTTTCTTTCTTGTAATGTTCTGGTCAGATTTTGATATCATGATTATTCTGGCCTCATGAAACAAAAGATTTCATTCATTCCCCCCCACCCCCGACTTTGGAAAAGTTTGTGTATGGTTCTTGTTGCTGCTTACTTAAATATTTAGAAGAATGCAGTCATCCTGAAATTTTCTTAGAGTATTTTAAATTATGTATTCATTTTAACAGAAATAGATGATTATATATGTATATACAATTTCCCTCCCCCCAGAACATTGGGGTTTTTTCCTGTGCCATAGATGTGTAATAATAGCTCATTGTTGTTTTAATTTACATTTCCCCAATGGCATGTGATGTGTGGCATCTTTTTGTATGCCATCTGTGTGTATCTTCTTCGGTGAAGGGATCTATTAAGGTTAGGCCCAATTGTTAATCATGCATGTTTTCTTACTGTTTAATTTTCTGAGTACTTTGTATATTTTGGATAACAGTCTTTTGTCAGATATATCCTTAGCAAATATTTCCCCACAGTCTGGCTTGTATTCTCATTCGCCTGATATGGTTGGATTTTAACTTAAGAAATCATTCTTACTATGTTTTCTATTTATTTAGCCCATTTTTCTCTCTTTTTGCCTGAAAAATGGAATGACCATATCTTTCCTTTTAAAATTCAATTGCCCCTTCCTCTCAGCTTGTTAGTTACCCCTATATTACTGCTATTTTTGTGGCTTTTTACAGTTGACTATAATTTATTTATAGTATTTTTTCTAGATGTTTGTAGGGCAGAAGTGGAGACACAGATGTAGAGAATGGACATGTGGACATGGGGGTGTGTGTGAGATGAATTCAGAGAGTAGCACTGACATATATACACTACCATGTGTAAAATACAGAGCTAGTGGGAACCTGCTATATAGACCAGGGAGCTCAACTTGGTGTTCTGTGATAACCTAGAGGAGTGGGATCAGGGGTGGTGTGGGAAGGAGGTCCAAGAGGGAGGTGATATATGTGTACATATAGCTGATTCACCTCATGGTATAGCAGAAACTAACACAACATTGTAAAGTGATTATATTCCAATTTTTAAAATTTAGTATTTTTTTAAGATTCGAGAGAATAATAGAAAGTGTGATTATTTTATCTATATTTACTGCCTTCTCACCTTTTGTAGAATTGTATAATTTTATACATATTTAATGCCATAAGCTTAATGAGCATTGTTCATAATATTCTATAGTAATTTATGTACAAAATACCTCCTAATCCTTTGCCATTTTCTTCCTTTGTTCCTGTATTTCCAGGGACAAAGACTTCTACCTCAGATGACTTTTCTTCTGCTGGAAGAAGTCCCTGTGCCTTTTACTGTGAGGCAGTTCTGCCGGTCATGAGCTCTCTCATTTGTTTTATATATCTTAATCTAAAGTTAATCTTCATTTTGGAAGGTTTTTAGATGGATAGAGAATTCTAGATTAGTCATCATTTCTGTTTTTTAAATGGCATTCCATTGTTTCACAGCTTTCATATTTTCTGTTGAAAAATCAATTTTCAATCTTATATGAAGATAATGTATCTTTTCATCTACCTCCTTCAGGATTCCCTCTTTATATTTGATTTTCACTAGTTGAACTATACTATACTTAAAGATTTTATTTATACGATTACACTTTAGGTTTTAGAATTTGTCTAGGCTGTGTTGTACTTTCTTTTTTTAGGTTCTCTCATCTGTGAACCTTGGCCCCTCTTGTTCTGGTTCATGTTCTTGATAGTCTGACTGCAGTTTTCATTTGTGAGGCCTGTTGTTTGCTGAATCTCTGAGCCACAGCTTTCTACCTGGAGTTTCCCTTCTTTAGAACTGGCATTTGATATCCAGTTCTATTTGATGTGAGAGGAGTGTTTTCTCTCCTCCTTTCCTATCTCATTCTTCTTATACTCTTGCTTTTTTCATACTTCCCGAAAAACTTTCACCACAGGCTCTGTTCTCCAGTGACCCTAGGCTAAGACAAACATGGCCATGTTGAGCCAGTTTCTCTTTGTTCTGAAACTTTGGCAGATTCTTCTGGACACTATCACCCATGCAGAGCACTGCTGTCATACCCTCTGAGTGCTGTCATACCCACTGGTCACTGAGTTTAAAACTCAGTTTAAAACTGTCATGGATATGTGAAAATTAAATGCAGATGAATCGTTTCTTCAGGGATTGACCCAGGAATGGTTCCTGTGCACATGGCCAGATATTCACATTTAGATCAGTGGGGGATTAAAATTCTTAGACATGTGTATATGCATTCTTGGAAGTACACATAGGTCTGTTGGGTCTGTGCTGACATTTTTCAAGTTCCCAGTTATAATTTTCCCAGCACCACCTGTAACTTCACCCCTTTCTTTAGTCCCTAATACATTTAGAGAGCTGCTTACGCATTCCAAATCTCTGATATGCCTGGAAACATGTAAATTCTACAGATGCTAACAAAGTAGCAAAAGCTTGTATCTCTGATACAGCAATAACTGTGTTATTATTTCAAATCACTGTCAGTTTGGGATTTCAAACTAAGCAAATTCCTGAAGTAAGAGCCATATCTAGCCTGTGGTCAGATATGGTTGCCTACAACACCTTTTTGGAAACTTACAGTTTTTTGAGGTATTTAAAGTAGCAGTCCTTAAACGTTTTAAAAGTCACAAACTCCTTGGACCTCTGGCGATGTGTATATATGCTATTTCAGAATATTATAATCAAGTGCATAAAATTAAATGCATAGGATTATAATGGAACCACTTGGAATGTAGTCATCAGTAAGGGCAGGTACATTTCTTTATTAATACTTTTAATAACAACATCTGTTGGCAGATTTAATAGCTAGCAATTTTTAAGTCATTATAACCATAAAAGATATTTTAGGATATCTGTGACAAATAGAATATGGTTTAATATCTGTGACTTCTACTGGTTACAAAATCAAAGTTACTGCTAATACTGTGGTTTATTACTTAGTCATGCTTAAAAGAAAAAGGTCAATTCCAGTTCAACCTAGTGAAAATAGTTTTTCCATCCAAATTCAGGTCTCCCTTGAATTCTATTCATAGAACTCTTGTGCTTCTGTAGATGCCACATTTAGTTCAGTTCAATCACTCAGTTGTGTCCAACTCTTTGCGACCCCATGGACTGCAGCACGTCAGGGTTCCCTGTCCATCACCAATTCCCAGAGCTTCCTCAAACTCATGTCCGTCAATCAAGTAGGTGATGCCATCCAACTATCTTATCCTCTGTTGTCCCTTTCTTCTCCTGTCTTCAGTCTTTCCTACCATAAGGGTCTTTTCCAATGAGTCAGTTCTTTGCATCAGATGGCCAAAATATTGGAGCTTCAGCATCAGTCCTTCCAATGAATATTCAGGACTGATTTCCTTTAGGACTGACTGGTTTGATCTTGCAGTCCAAAGAACTCTCAAGCGTCTTCTCCACCACCACAGTTCAAAAGCATCATTTCTTCAGTGCTTAGCTTTCTTTATGGTCCAACTCTCACATGCATACATGACTCCTGGAAAAGCCATAGCTTTGACTAGACCAGTAAGGTATGATTGGTAAAGATGCCAGATTAACCCCTGCTTTAAAGAGAAACTATTCCTAGAGTACTGAAAATCCAATAGAAACATAATGAATGCTATTTACTAAAGGTCAAATATTAGGATTTTCTAGAATCTATCCTGTAAACACTATAGCCCCTCAGTCTTTCCCTTGGTACCTAGAACCATGTCAAACCTACACTTGCTAGTTTGGTTTGAACTCACAAGTCTCTCATATTCTATGTCAGATTCCCATTGCTTTGTTAACCCCAGAAGCACTGTCTCCCATCAGAAAGGATGGAGCGGGGAGGAGGAAGTTTCCATAAGTGTAAACTGGTGTACCCTATGTTTATAAGAATCTTGCATAAGTTGGATATAGTAAATAAAACTATATCCCTTCTGGTGGGATTATTTTCTTTTTTTTTTTTTTAATGCTTAACCCTGAGGAGAAACCGAGATGTGGGTCTCATGGCCAAGGGCCAACTGTATACATGGGGTGGAGAGCACGGGCCAGGGTGCTGGCCCAGCTGTAGGCAGGCCCCTTCCACACGCTAATTCCAGCCCCATCTGGGAAGGAAGGCTGCTTCCTGGTGACCAAAAGAGCCTGGGGTGGTTTTAGGACCCTGCTTAGCTGCCCTGAAGCCCAGGGAGGCCCTGGGAGGTTCTGGCCAGTTGAAGATCTTTTGCTGGATACAGTAAATATGACGGTGTCCCTAGTTGTTTTTTAATGAAAATTTTAATACCTTTTAATCTAATATATATCTGGTACCTTCATTTTAGTGTGAGCCTCTCTGTTACTTATCTCCAACTGACGACATGTTCATTTTAATTAAACAGCAAGTGCTTTCTCCTTCAGAACACGAGGACAAACAGCTCTTCTTTTTTAAGTCAGTGACCACTCCTGTCAAACTCTGCTTATGCATAATTAACATAATCAGCTACAAGTACTATTCCTAATAACTGAGGAGGAGCTTCTGAAAGGGAAAGACAGTTGGTTTGGAGATTTTTAGAAGTTGATCCTGAAGAAACTCTCAGTCTTTTGTTGTTGCGGGGGGGGTTCCCATTATGTGTATGGATCAATGTGATTTGGGAGTGGAGGTGGTAGTGGTGGTCCAGAATAAGATGATGTTGACTTAAGCATCAATAATATTTTAGTCAAACACAGAACAACGCTAAAAAGATGAGAAGGTTCATTAAATGGCAGGGCAGATTTCAGGAACTAATAGGCAGATCTTGGCACGTAGGGAAAGATCGAAACAGCTCAATGAAGGCACAGATTGAATTATGCACCTGGTCTACACAATACACGACTGAACCTCCTTTATGTTGTTTCTTGACTTGGAGCAGAGCTGCCTTGCAATCCTAGAGCAAGGGGAGATAAGAATATTGAAGTAGAGCTTTTTTACAATGAGAAAGACTTCTAGAATTGGCTTAAGAGTTTAAGGTTCATGTGAAAAGTATTTATACTAAGTGTACAAATTCCACAGTTGTAGTCCTGCCTATAAATGTTTATGTATTATCTTCCAGAAGTTAATTGCTTGAGTTCTCAAACCCTTAGAAGTGTTTAATAAATATGAGTGCATTGTCTCCTCAAAGTCAAAAGTCATACATATTTTTCAAAATTGGTTTTTATTTCACTTCCTTTTGCCATACGGTTCTGTCATTTATTCCTATTTCAATGGGGTAATACTCAAAATCGTGGACATGCCAAAAATAATTGTAGAAACTACAGTAACTTGTGACAGTAGTTACCAAGGAAAATCTATGAAATGTTTTCTTCCTTGCAAATGATTGGAAAATTGCCTGTTCTATAATTTTAAGCATAAAGACTACTTTGCAGTGATAAATTGTTACTCAGCTTTTGTCTATCATGATATAAAAATGGAATGTTGAGTATTAATGAATGAAAGAACTGTGCAATTATTTCACTATTAAGTGTATATCCTATGTCAGAGTTTTAGGGGTTTATGTAGCACCAAAGCCCAGGATACTTATATAGTCACGTGCTATTTGAATATAGGTGGTGACATATATCAGCTGAGAACTTAAGTTATTTAAACAATCTGTGCTTTCTTTGGGTTTCTCATGTGTATAATTGGAAAATATGTGAGCTACTACAAAGAGTTATATTGAGAGAAAAAGTCTTCAAAATATGTAAAGTGGTTACTGATCAGTTCAGTTGTTGCTCAGTCGTGTCTGACTCTTTGCAACCCCATGGACTGCAGCATGCCAGGCTTTCCTGTCCATCAGCAACTCCCAGAACTTGCTCAAACTCATGTTCATCGAGTCTGTGATGCCATCCAACCATCTCATCCTCTGTCGTCCCCTTCTCCTCCCGTCTTCAATTGATACCCACTTTTTATATCAGTAGTTGAGGATCTTGGAAGAAAACGGAAACAAATTTTAGCTTATAAAGGGTGCCTTAAAATGTTTTATCTTAAAAAGAATGAAAATTTTTCATTTGCAACCATGAAGATAGACTTGGAGGGCATTCTCCTAGATGAAATAAGTCAGAGAAAGAAAAATACTGACTTATATGTGGAATTTAAAAAATAAAACTAGTGAATATAACAAAAAAGAAATAGACTTACAGAAAGAACAAACTAGGGGTTACACTGGAAAGGGCAATTAAAAAATACAAGCTATTCTATATAAAATAAGTTATGAGGATAGATTTAACAACACAGGAAATAGAGCCAATATTATAAAATAACTGTAAATGGATAACCTTTACAAATTATGAATCATTATACTGAATGAGTGAGTGAGTGACAGTCACTCAGTCGTGTCTGACTCTTAGCAACCCCATGAACTGTAGACTACCAGCCTCCTCTGTCCATGAAATTCTCCAGACAAGAATACTGGAGTGGGTTGACATTTCCTTGTCCAGTGGATCTTCCCAACACCGAGATTGAATCCAGGTCTCCTGCATTGTAGTCAGATTCTTTATACTTTATTTATACTTTAAAATTATTTATACTTGTGGAATTTTGTTTAAATAAACTTATTTTAGGATATGTTTATAATTACAAAAAAAGTTGCAAAGATGTTAGAGTTCCCAGCACCCCAGAGTTTAACACCTTCTTATTATTGTGTTATATTTGTCATGATTAATGAACCGGTATCAATGCATTATTTTTTCAAAAATTAAAAAATTTTTATTGTGGTTCAGTTAAGTTCAGTCACTCAGTCGTGTCCGACTCTTTGTGACCCCATGAACCGCAGCACGCCAGGCCTCCCTGTCCATCACCAACTCCCGGGGTTTACCCAAACCCATGTGCATTGAGTCAATGATGCCATCCAACCATCTCATCCTCTGTCATCCCCTTCTCCTCCCGCCTCCAATCCTACCCAGCATCAGGGTCTTTTCAAATGAGTCAGCTTTCGCATGAGATGGCCAAAATATTGGAGTTTCAGTTTCAAAATCAGTCCTTTCAATGAACACGCAGGACTGATTTCCTTTAGGATGGACTGGTTGGATCTCCTTGCAGTCCAAGGGACTCTCAAGAGTCTTCTCCAGCACCACAGTTCAAAAGCATCAATTCTTTGGCGCTCAGCTTTCTTTATAATACAACTCTCACATCCATACACAACTACTGGAAAAACCATAGCCTTGACTAGATGGACCTTTGTTGACAAAGTACTGTCTCTGCTTTTTAATATGCTGTCTAGGTTGGTCATAACTTTCCTTCCAAGGAGTAAGTGTCTTTTAATTTCATGGCTTCAATCACAATCTGCAGTGATTCTGGAGCCCAAAAAAATAAATTCAGCCACTGTTTCCACTGTTTCCCCATCTATTTGCCATGAAGTGATGGGACAAGATGCCATGATCTTAGTTTTCTGAATGTTGAGCTTTAAGCCAACTTTTTCACCCTCCTCTTTCACTTTCATCAAGATGCTCTTTAGTTCTTCTTCACTTTCTGCCATAAGGGTGGTGTCATCTGCATATCTGAGGTTATTGATATTTCTCCCGGCAATCTTGATTCCAGCTTGTGCTTCCTCCAGCCCAGCGTTTCTCATGATGTACTCTGCATATAAGTTAAATAAGCAGGGTGACAATGTACAGCCTTGACGTACTTTTCCTATTTGGAACCAGTCTGTTGTTCCATGTCCAGTTCTAACTGTTGCTTCCTGACCTGCATACAGGTTTCTCAAGAGGCAGGTCAGGTGGTCTGGTATTCCCATCTCTTTCAGAATTCCCCACAGTTTATTGTGATCCACACAGTCAAAGGCTTTGGCATAGTCAATAAAGCAGAAATAGATGTTTTTCTGGAACTCTCTTGCTTTTTGGAAGATCCAACGAATATCGTGGTAAGAACACTTAAATAGAGCTAACCTCATAATAAACTTTGGAGAAGGAAATGGCGCCCCACTCCAGTACTCTTGCCTGGAAAATCCCATGGATGGAGGGGCCTGGTGGGCTGCAGTCCTGGGGGTCGCTAAGAGTTGGACACAACTGAGCGACTTCACTTTCACTTTTCACCTTCATGCATTGGAGAAGGAAATGGCAACCCACTCCAGTGTTCTTGCCTGGAGAATCCCAGGGACGGCAGAGCCTGGTAAGCTGCCATCTATGGGGTCGCACAGAGTCAGACACGACTGAAGCAACTTAGCAGCATAATAAACTTCTAAGTGCACAATAAAGTAGTGTTCACTATAGATTCAATCTTGTACAGCAGGTTGAACTTATGTTGTACAACAAAGCTCACATCCATTGAATAGCAATTCCCAATTTCCTACTGCTGCTGCTCCCTGGCAACCAGCATTCTACTCTGTTTCTATGAGTTTACTCATTTTAGATACCTCATGTAATTGGAACTAGTCAGTATTTGTCCTTCTGTGACTATCTTATTTCACAATAAGGTGAAATAAGTCTTTCATGTTCATCCATGTTATCAAATATGGCAGGATTGCATTTTTTAGGAGTGAATAATATGTATTAATTAGTATGAATATAACTAGCTTTTCTTTATGCCTTTATCCATCAATATACATTTAAGGTGTTCCTACCTCTATGTTATTGTTAATAATGCAATGAACATGGGAGTACAGATATTTTTTTGAGATCCGGAGTTCAAGACTTTTGGAATACATACCCAGAAGTGGAATTGCTGGTTCATATATTAGTTGTATTTTTAATTTTGAGAAATTTCCATACTGTTTTTTATGGTGGCTTCAACATTTTACGTTCCCACTGTGTGAAAAGATTGTAGTTTTTCCACATCATCACCAACACTGGTTATCATTGTTTTAAATAATAGCCATCCTAACAGGTGTGACATAATATCTCATTCTGATTTGATTTGCATTTCCGGGATAGTGATGCTGAGCATTTTTCCATATACCTGATGGATATCTTATGTGTCTTCTTTGGAAAATGTCTATTCAAGTTCTTTAAACTTTTCTAATCAGGTTGGTTTTTTGCTATTGAGCTTTAGGAGTTACTTGAATATTTTGGATATTAAGCTATGATTGAAGATACGGATTCCAAATATTTTCTGCCATTCAGTAGATTGTCTTTATACTCTTTTATTTCCTTTGCTGTGCAAAAGCTTTTTTAGTTCAGTGTAGTCACTTGCCTGTTTTTGCTTTGGTTGTTGCTGTTTGTTTTGTTTTGTTTTCAAATCCAAAAAATTCATTGACAAGGCCGATGTCCTAAAGCTTGTCCCGTATGTATTATTTTAGGAGTTAACAGTTTGAATTTTTATGTTTAAATCATTCATCCATTTTGAGTTGATTTCTGGATAAAATTCAAGGTAAGTGTCCAGTTTCATTGTTTTGCATTTAGATGTCCGGTTTTCCCAACACCGTTTGTTGAAAATCTTACCTTTGCACATGGTGTATTCTTGGTGCCATTTTCTATGTGTGTGGGGGGTGGGGGATTTATTTCTGCATTGTGTTCTGTTCCATTGATCTGTCTCTTTTTATACTGTAATTACTGTCATTTTGTAGTACATTATGAAATCAGGAAGTATGATGCTTTCAGCTTTGTTCTTCCTCAAAATTTGTTTGGTATTTGGATCGTTTGTGGTTCCATATGAATTTTAAGAATACCTTTTATTTTCCAGTAGGAAAAAAACTGTCATGGGATTTTGATGGGTTTACACTGAATGTATAAATCATTTTGGGTAGCATGGACATGTTAACAATTTTAAGTATTCTTATTCATGAACATGGATTTCTTTCCATTTATTTATGTCTTTAATTTCTTTCAGCAGTGTTTTAAGTGTTCAGTATGAAAGTCTTTTTCCTCCTTAGTTAAGTTTATTTCTAAGTATTTGATTCTTTTTCATGTTATTGTCAATGAGAATGTCTAATAATTTCTTTTGGTTATAGTTTGTTGCTACTGTTCAGAAATAGAATTAATTTTTTTTAACTTTGTATTTTATAGTGGAGTATAATACAGTTGGATGGTGAAGAAAGCTGAGCACCACAGAATTGATGCTTTTGAACTGTGGTGTTGGAGAAGATTCTTGAGAGTCCCTTGGACTGCAAGGAGATCTAACCAGTCCATCCTAAAGGAGATCAGTCCTGGGTGTTCATTGGAAGGACTGATGTTGAAGCTGAAACTCCAATACTTTGGCCACCTCATGCGAAGAGTTGACTCATTGGAAAAGACTCTGATGCTGGGTAGGATGGGGGCCAGGAGGAGAATGGGATGACAGAGGATGAGATGGTTAGATGGCATCACTGACTTGATGGACATGGGTTTGGGTAAACTCCGGGAGTTGGTGATGGACAGAGAGGCCTGGCGTGCTGCAATTCATGGGGTCGCAAAGAGTCGGACACGACTGAGCGACTGAACTGAACTGAACTGAAAGTACATGAACAATGTCGTAACAGTTTCAGGTACACAGAAAAGTGATTCAGCTACAAACATACAGGTATCCATTCTTTTTCAAATTCTTTACCCGTTTAAGTCATACCATAATAACACTGAGCAGAGTTCCCTGTGCTATACAGCTGGCCCCCATCAGCCATCCACTTTAAATATAGCAATGTGTACATACCAAACTGAAACTGTCCTACCATCTCCCACCCCCAACCCTTCCTCTCTCGTGACCCCAAGTTCATTCTCAAAGTCTGTGAGTCTGTTTTGTAAATAAGTTTATTGGTATCATTTCTTTAAATTTTGCATAAAACAATATCATGATATTTTTCTTTCTCTTATTTCACTCAGTATGGCAATCTCTCGGTCTATCCATGTTGTTGCAAATGGCATCATTCTTTTTAATGGCTGAGTAATATTCTGTTGCATGTATACACACCACATCTTCTTTATCCATTGCTCTGCTGATGGACATTTAGGCTAGTTCCATGTCTTGGCTACTGTAAACAGTGGAGCAGTGAACACTGGGGTGCATGTAGCCTTTAGGTGAGGTTTTTAAGGAGCCTCCATACTGTTCTCTGTAGTGGCTGTATGCAATTACATTCCCACCCACAATGTAGGAGGGTTCCCTTTTCTCCACACCTCTCCAGAAATTGTGGATTTTATTTCATAATAGCCATTTGGACTCGTGTGAGGTGATAGTTTTGGGTTGTTTGTTGTGATGACATAAAGCCACATGAGCTGCTTGGAAGTTTTAGAGACTGATCCCTTGTCAGTCACATTATTGGCAAATAGTTTCTCCCATTCTGTGGTCTGTCTTTTTGTGTTGTATATGGTTTCCTTTGCTATGCAGAAGCTTTTGAATTTAATGAGGTTCCCTTTGTTTTTATTTCCATTCTTTTTGCATTACTCTGGGAAACGGATCCAAAAAGATATTGCTGCAGTGTATGTCAGACTGTTCTGCCTGTGTTTTCCTCTAGCAGTTTTGTGTTTTTCTTAACATAGCTAAGGGTTTACCCATTTTGTGTGTCTTTCAAGAAACCAACTCTGAGTTCTGTTGTTTCTGTTTTATACTATTTTAATGAAGTACAGAACAACAGAATGATTCAATATTTTTACGGATTACAGAGCATGACAGGTTATGACGATGGCTATAATTCCTGTGCTGTACAATACACACTTGTTGCTCTTTTCTACATAGTTTCTCTCTTAATATCCAAGCTTTTGTAGTTCTCTTTCTTTGTGGTTTGATTTTCTTCAGTAGTATGCTGATGTTCCTTGGTTTTTCATTTCTGAGTTGGAGGTGTTTGATTTGTGCTTACTAGGGGGTTCATATATGTTGATGTGTAACTGTCTACTGCTCTTAAACTGGTAGTCATTGAAGCTCACACTCACTGTAGAAGATCTAAACTTGTACTCCCTCCATTTTGTGTTTCTGATGTCCTAGTGTATGGATGATTTTTTTTTTTTACCTTTTAAGGTAGATATTGGCTAATGAAGTGGTTGATCCTCAGTCCTTACTACATCTGTGCATTTCCTAGTGGGAGTTTCCCTTTTCCATGGCTTCTTACTTTTCCACTTAAAGACCCTTCACCCTTTCGTTTAGAGTAAGTTTAGCAGTGTTTGCTAACTTACAAACTTAGGTTTGCTAACTTAGTTGTTTGCTTCTTTGTTAAGTTTTCTCTCTTTCTATTCTAAATGGTAATCTTGCTATGTAGAGTCATGTTGGTGTCTCCATTTCAGCACTTAGAATATCCATCCTGCCACTCCATTCTGCCCTGTAAAGTTTCTGCAGCGAAGTTAGTTGATAGTCTTATGGAAATTCCCTTGTGTATGACTCTTTCTCTTGCTGCCTGTAGAATTCGAACTTTGGCCATTTCAATTATGACATGTACTGGTGTGTGTCAGTTTGGGACCCTCTGTGCTTGCTGGGCATTTTAGGTAAGTTTTGGACGATGGTTCAAGGTAAGAAAAAAAGCTCAGAAACACCAATTTTTCCCTTTGCAGTTGTTTCTGCCAAGCACATGAGTTTGTACCATCCTGGCCAGAAGGAGCTCACTGCATGGAAAATGGCTGAACAGGTTTCCATAGCTGGGTTTGATTGTTTGTGATGAGTTTCAAATTTAGAATATGAAAGTAATTGAGCTGTGGTCAATATACTTTGCTCTCACAAATTGTCCTCTAAAGCTGTCTGTGTATAAGTCTGTCTTCTTTATGACTCAGCATGATTTCTACTTTTCATGGAACCATTCCTATGCTCTGTAAAGTCAGGGTATTTGTCAGAAAAGAGGGAAGCAGAAGCTAAGTGTTTGAGAGTTCCTAGATGGTGTAGTGATTAGGCAGTTGCTTGGTAATGCAGGGGTCATAAGTTTGATTCCACAGCTTATTTACCCCAAGCAAGTCTTCTAAGGAGAGCTACGGAGAAATAAGGAAACTTACTTACTCCAGCAAGTGTACGAAGGAAAGCAAAGGAGACTTACTTACCCAAAGCAAAGTGTTTCCAAGGAAAGCTGAAGAGAGCTTTGGAGAGCTAAGGATACTTACTTACCCCAAGAAAGTATGTTAAGGAGAGCTAGGGAGACTTACTTACCCCAAGCAAGTCTTCTAAGGAGAGCTATGGTGAGCTAAGATGACTTACTTACCCAAGCAAGTGTTCCAAGGAGAGCTAAGGAGAAATAAGGAAACTTACTTACTCCAGCAAATGTACTAAGAAGAGCAAAGGAGACTTACTTACCCTAAGCAAGTCTTCTAAGGACAGCTAAGGAGACTTACTTACTCCAAGCTGAAGAGAGTTTTGGAGAGCTAATGAGACTTATTTACCCCAAGCAAGTCTTCTAAGGAGAGCTATGGAAAGCTAAGGAGACTTACTTACCCAAGAAAGTGTGCTAAAGAGATATAAGGAAACTTACTTACTCCAGCAAGTGTACTAAGGAGAGCAAAGGAGACTTACCCCAAGAAAGTGTTCTGCTGCTGCTGCTAAGGTTGCCATTTCCTTCTCCAGTGCATGCATGCATGCTAAGTCACTTCAGTCATGTCCGACTCTGTGTGACCTCATGGACAGCAGCCCACCAGGCTCCTCCATCCACAGGATTCTCTAGGCAAGAATATTGGAGTGGGTTGCCATTTCCTTCTCCAAGAAAGTGTTCTAAGGACAGCTAATGAGAACTAAGGAGACTTACTTACCTCAACCATGTGTACTAAGGAGAGCTTAGGAGACTTACTTACCCCAAGCATAGTGTTCTCTGGAGAGTTAAGAGCTATGGAGCACTAAGGAGACTTACTTACCCCCAGCAAGAGTTCTAAGGAGAGCTTGAGGTTTCCCTGGTACCTCAGTTGGTAAAGAATCCAGCTGCAATGCAGGAGACCATGGTTTGATTCCTGGCTCAGGAAGATCCGCTGGAGAAGTGATAGGCCACCACCCCAGTATCTTTGGCTGAATTGATGCTTTTGAACTGTGGTGTTGAAGAAGACTCTTCAGAGTTGCTTGGACTGTAAGGAAAGCCAACCAGTCAATCATAAAGGAAATCAGTCCTGAATATTCATTGGATGGACTGATGCTGAAGGTGAAGCTCCAATACTTTGACCACCTGATGCAAAAACTAATTGGAAAAGACTCTGATGCTGGGAAAGATTGAAGGCAGGAGGAGAAGGGGACGATAGAGGATGAGATCATTGGATGGCATCACAGACTCGATAGACATGAGTTTGAGCAAGCTTCAGGGGTTGATGATGGACAGGGAAGCCTAGTATGCTGCAGTCCATGGGATCGCAAAGAGTTTAACGCAGCTGACCGACTAAACTGAACTGAACTGAAGGAAGGATAAGGAGACTTTCTTACCCCAAGCTAGTGTTCTAAAGAGAGCTAAGGAGAGCTACAGAATTCTGAGCACTAAATCCAATGACTGCACTTCTCATAAGAGAAAGGATAGGGAAAACTTGGACATGGATGCTTTTTCCACACAGACTCAGAGGACACAGACACACAGAAGAAGGCCATGTGGGATTGAAAACAAAGACTGCAGTCACTTTCTCGTAATCCACAGAATGAATGCCAGAAGCACCATACATTGGAAGAAGCCAAAAAAGCATTTTTGCCTAGATCCTTTGGAGTGAGTGTAGATGGATTTCACACTTCTAGACTCCACAAGTACAAGAGAGTACATTTCTGTTACTTTAATCCACAAAGTTTGTGGTACTTTGTTACAACAAGGCTAGGAAACTAATACAAGTGTAAAGGTAGTTTTGCAGACACAAGAAGTCTGTAAGTGAATGGCATTTACTAGCTAAAACATTTCCTTCCAAACTATGTCTTGATTACATATTAAACAGTTTTCCATGTTAATAATAAAATGATTGAGAACAGTTGCCAGCTTAAATTGTCACAGAGTAAAAACATGAAGTTGGAAATATTTTAATGCATCTTTACTGATTAAATCTGATCCTTAATGATTCTTGTAAAGAGTGTTTATTCTGTCCATTTCCCAAAGGTTAAGTTGATGGAGTAAGAGAACATGGAGTTCACCACCACCACGCCCCACCACCCCCACACCCCTGTCAACCAACACATCAAAAATTCATCTACATGTGTAAAACTTCTCACTGACAACTAACTGGGAACTAGCAAAAGGATTCCGGTATAACCAATGCTGTAAGAAAGATAGACACATAATTAGCAAGGAAGGGAAGAAAAGCAATTATATCAGAACCTGTGTCCCTGGGAGGGAACTGAGAGGAAAAGGGAGATGACATGGGCAGACACCTACCCTGGGGAGTGAGAGGTTCAAGGCCCAGAGCGGGTGCCCCAGTCCTGGGATCCTCCATGGAGGAGACAAACCTGCTTGACTGGTTGGAGGGCCACTGGGACAATTAGAAGTGCTGTGGGAAGCCTGGACTCTGTATGCGAGGAGCCTCCATTCCCTGTGTAGCTCCTGAGGCAGGATGGAGAGGGGTCTGCTCTAGCACCTGCCAGGTTTCTCAGAACCACCTCACCACACACCGCGGCCCAAGCTGAGTGAATCTTCCATGACTGAGCTATGCTCAACTCCATGCCACAGTACAGCACAGGTTCTACTGTGTCCATAACCAGGGAAAACAATCAGCCATGTGACGCAGAGCCGGGGTGGGCTGGCAGTGGCCATTGTTGGCGCTTACTAAAGCACCACCTCAGAAGCCACCCCTATCCCTGACAGCAGCCAGTCCACCACACCTCACTGCCCTTCCCCCTACACTCCGAGCGATCCTGTGGGCCCTCCGGCACTGCAGAGTGCTTCCGCAACAGGGTGGGAGCAGGGGAGGCGGGATACAGTGATTTGCTCTTAGAGACAAAGAGAACTTGCCCCAGAGGCAGGTCAGAGAAAGGTCCCCTTTGGTGGCTGTCAGGTTTCCTGCAACCGCCTTGCTGCACAATGCAGCACTGGCTATGGTCCTTCCACAACCAGGGGGAAAGACTTGGTCAGAGGACACAGGAGACCCGATCCCAGGGCAGAGCCTGGGCGAGCAGTGGCAGCCACTATGGGCACTTCCTCAAGTGGCACTCCAGAGGCCACCAGAGATACCTGACAGTAGCCACTCCACCACAGCTCACCCCTAATTTCTTACTCACAAGCCCACGTGAGAGCCTGCCACCCCTGCGGAGGAGGTGGCGGCAAAGGCTGAGGGCAGTTAGCAACTGTGAGCAACAGAGAGGATTTGAAGCCAAGGCTGCGTCTGAGTGGAGACATGGATGGCTGGCTGCACAGTCAGTCCAACGGACCTCTATCTGGGCATGGGCCCCCCTTGCTTCAGCACTCCCTTTCTCTGGGGCAAAGATCTCAGTGTGGGGAGAGGGGAATACATATCCACATGCAAGCAGCATACATTCCTGTGCTGTGCTTAGTCACTCAGTCATGTCTGACTCTTTGTGACCCAAAGGACTGCAGCCCACCAGCCTCCTCTGTCCATGGGGATTCTCCAGGCAAGAATACTGGAGTGGGTTGCCATGCCCTCCTCATACATTCCTATCTCCTGTAATAAAATAACAGTATGATCCTGCAGTCCCACTCCTGGACATGTATCTGGAGAAAAACATGGTCCAAAAGGATATATATGCACCCCAATGTTCATTGAAGCACTATTCATAGCTAAGACATGGAAACAATCTTAATGTCTATTGGCAGATGAGTGGATACAGAAAATGTGTTACATATATACAATGGAATATTGCTTAGCCCTTGAAAAGAATGAAATAATGCTATTTGCCGCAACATGAATGGACCTAAAGGTTATCATACTGAGTAAAGACAGTCAGAAAGAGAAAGATTTATCACTTATATGGAATGTAAAATATGACACAAATGAACCTGTCTTCAAAACAGACTCTAAGACATAAAGAACAGACGTGATTGCCAAGGGGGAGGGAGGGCTGGTGGTGGAGGGATGGATTGGGAGTTTGGGATTAGCAGAGTCAAACTACTATATATAGAATGGATAAACAATAAGGTCCTATTGTATAGCACAGGGAACTATATTTAATATCCAGTGATAAACCATAACAGAAAATAATATGAAAAAGAATATATATATAATATATATATATGTCACTGCTGTACAGCAGAAATTAATACTGAAAGTCAACTATACTACAATAAGTTTTTTAAAGTATTATTTTAACATCAAAAACTATCCCATTATAATACTTACTACATAATTGTCTCACTCTACTTGGGACTTTGCATTTTTGGACTTTGATTGCTAGCATGTTAAACCATCATTTGATATATATTTGTTTAGCAGCTGAATCCTGCTTGTCTCCGACTAGGAGCGATGGTTCTTCAAGTGATTCATTAGCACCACCTAGAAACTTGTTATAGAGCACATGCCAGCCCTGCATCAAATTTCCTGGGCCAGACTCTCTAGGGTAGTATCCAGCAAGCCCTCCTGGGATTCCAATGGTCACTGAGGTTTGAGAACCACTGAGATAAAGAATACTGGATGCATAAGTTATGATCACTAGGAATCAATGAAATTCAGTTGAAAGCACTACTTTCTTTCTCAACTGTTTAAAATTAAATGCTCAAATATTTTGATGGCAAAATGGAATGTGATGTGAGATAATCATAAAGACTAAATAACCTTAAAATTCTGATGCCAAACACTTGACATGTGTTCTACACAGAAAGTATTGGCAAGAGCTTCATACTGAAATTGATTATACAATCAGAAGACAAAGGTTTAGTGAAACATAAGGTTGAAACATAGGGCTTTCCTAATAGCTCAGTTGGTAAAAGAATCCACCTGCAATGCAGGAGACCCCAGTTCAATTCCTGGGTGGGGAAGATCCACTGGAGAAGGGATAGGCTACCCACTCTAGTATTCTTGGGCTTCCCTCATGGCTCAGCTGGTAAAGAATCCACTTGCAACGTGGGAGACCTGGGTTTGATCCCTGGGTTGGGAAGATCCCCTGAAGAAGGGAACAGCTACCCACTCCAGTATTCTGGACTGGAGAATTCCATGGACTGTATAGTGCGTGGGGTTGCAAAGAGTCAGACACGACTGAGCGACTTTCACTTTCACTTTTTCAAGGCTGAAATATCTGTACATTGAAGGCCTACAAGGAACAATTAAACAACTGAAAGCATTAGGTCTTATTTTGGAATATACAGTAATTATTTATTCATGCTTATTAAATTTTTCAGTGTTTTTGTTATTGAATAATATTGCAGAAATACATAAAATATTTCAAAATACAGACAATAATCCAGTCACTTATGTTAAAAAGGTATGTAAAGTGAAAACAAAACCTAAAATGGGCTCGTACTATTAAATCTTTGGTTGCATTCCACGAAACATAGTGTTTAACTTTGAATCATAGTTTGTTTCCTATGTAGTGAAATCAATTTATGGGAACATTTAGTGAAAACCACAGAAATAAAAACTCAATATCAAGTTTAATCACTGACCTTCCCTCAATTTCTCATTTTGTAAGGATCAGTCCAATGTTATTTTCTGGTATTTCTGCAGATTTTAGCTTTGTGAGCTCTATGTCCTTCTTGAAGCTCTCCTCTTCTACTTTCATGACTTCCTTCTCTGATATCAGAGTCTGTTTTGCTTTTTTTTTTTTTTAAGAAGATCTTTCTGTGGCCTCTTCCTCTACTTCTTGCCTGTGGTTGTTGAAAGTGAAAGTGAAGTCGATCTGACTCTTTGGGACCCCATGGACTGTAGCCTACCAGGCTCTTCCGTCCATGGGATTTTCCAGGCAAGAGTACTGGAGTGGGTTGCCATTTCCTTCTCCAGAGGATCTTTCCGACCCAGGGATCGAATCCAGGTCTCCCGCATTGTAAGCAAGATGCTTTATCATCTGAGCCACCTTGTTGACCAGGTATATAATGACTTAAATTTTTGGAAACTTTCCTCTTAGATTTCTATTGAAAAAGGCACTGATGCTTTCACTCCTATTTATGAATCTAAAACCTTACACCTAATTTTTAAGCACAAATCCTTTTAGGAAATCATATTTGAATGTCATCATTTAATTCAAATAATCCAGGATTTGGAAAGGTAAATTAGTAACTCATTCTCCAACATCTTTCTGATCCCAACTCTGTATTTCTATCAAAGGCAGCTTTATTGAGCCACTTTCCAATCACAGCACTGCTTTCAAGTTCCCTTTTGATCTTCTCTAGCTAAATAATCCTGAAAACATTTCATTCCTTTTTCTCTTCTCTTGCATGCCCACTGCTAGGATCTTCGTCAAGGTTTTGACCTAGGACATGAAGCAGTGTAAAACCTAGTTTTCTGCCATCTCTTGTCTTTTGAAGATATCTTTTTATGGGCCCCTGCTATATGATTTCTGTTCCTAAAAAATATGATTCAATTATGTTTCTACCATACTTAAACCTTTTACTAGAACTTTCCTGTATCAGGGAGGAAGAGATTTTCCTCTTCCCTTCAAGGTTCTTCCAGCTGGTATAAGAATTCGATTGACATGCAGGGTTGCCAGGCAAAAATCAAAGAAAAGTTTAAAAACATGTACACATGGGAGAGACCCTACAAAACTAAGTCAATTGGCAAAATGGCCAAAACCCTCACTTAAAATACCACTGTTAGCCAAAAGCAAAAGAAAATGTTGCGGGTAGTGGTTTGGGACTTCAAAAGTAGGGAAGGCATTCACACAGATGGAAAAGCAAATGTTAGGTAAACCAGTGTTTGCTGGGCCCTGAAGAGACCATGGGACACAGAGTGGACCCTGATTCCAAGCCACCCTAGAGTTTCCCCCACCACATCTCACCCACATTCTTTGCAGGGATCTCTGGTGATAGCTCTATTCTGGGTCACTGTCTAAATGATTTTAGGCAGTTAGGAGGAAGGTCAAAGTTTTTTCCTGAGTCTTTTGGGCCTTGAGTATTTTCAGCTTGAAATAATCCACACGCCAAAGAGATTTTAGGATGGCAAGTTGTTCCCCAATAGCTTCAAACAAGATTCATCCAAAAAACAATGCCTGGAATTTAAGAACTTCCAGACAGTTCTATTTAATTTACATAGTGATACATAGTTTATGGGGCTTCCCAGTGGTAGATAATCCGCCTGCAGTGCATGGGTCGGGAAGATCCCCTGGAGGAAGAATGGCTACCCACATAGTTTATAAAGACCTTCTATGCATTTTAATCATTTATCTTTTCCCCAACTTTGAGCTGTGTGTGAAAAATTAGAAAACTATGCCTCAGATTCTACATCAGTGATCAAATCTAAATAGGGGCTAGGTCCTTTAATTTTTTACTTTTTGAAATACAATGATTCCCAGTTTTATTGTGTTATTAATGGCAAATTAAAATGGTATATATTTAGGTTGTACAGTGTGAATACTTTGAGGGGTACGATTGATCATTTAATCTATAATATATACACAATGTGAAATGATTACCACAATCAAGCTAATTAACACATCCATCAATCTACATTGTTATCATTTGCGTGCCTGTGATGAGAACACTTAATCTACTCTCTTAGCAAATTTCAAGTGTAAAATACAGCATTACCTCTAATCACCATACTGTATATTGGAATTACATTTTCTTCATACGTCACTCCTTATGGCTTCTAATGAGGAACTGAGTGCAACATCAGAGAAATATGTGTTTAATTATTACGATTAATCTTCTGTGGGCATGATTTATTTGACCTTGAAGAGAGCTGTAAGAATGTTTTCTATCAAAAATATGTAAGAATTTATTTAGATCTAATACACTATCTCAGTTCCAACTGGTCAAAAGTGAACTTCACTTGCTTTTCAGAAAGAAGAAAACTGAAATACAGGAGAGAATTCCTGAGCAATCACATAAATGAAACAGACTCTGGACCTATATTTTGTGCACTGGCTTTGGATTTAGGCACTCCACCCAAAGTGAGGCTGTCAGATCACTTGGATCAAAGGAGAGGGATGACTGAGATAGTTCGGGGTAATGGATTAGGAGAGTAACATTTTCAATGGTCTTTCTTCAGTGTCCAGTAAAAAAAAGTAACAAGTTCTCTGTTTATTATTGGAAAGAGATTATTCTATCTCATTTGGCAACTTGAGTGGATTTGGAATTTATCATGTTAGCACTTTTTTTTCTTATGAAAGGAGGATTCCAATTTTCTCTCAAAAATCTACTTAATCACCTCCCACCTATATTAGATTTGATTCCCCAGTAACAGAACTCTGGCAGGACATTGTGGTGCAGATGGCTTATTTGAGAAGTAAGCCTGGGGAGCCTAAGAAACTGGGAAACTGACACAAGAAATGAAGAGTCAAAGGTGAGTTAAGAAGGGGTTACTGCTATGAGCAACTGGATCTCAATCACACTGTGGAAAACTCTTAGATACTGTGTAGAATAGAGCTCAGATTATCCCACTTAGGAATGAGAAAGCTGGCACGTGTATTTACCACTCCTGATTGTCAATGGTTGAGGGATATCCATGGAGGTGTTTAATCCCTAGAATTTCTTGGCTGGCCTGAATGCAGCCTTACAAATAGTCAGCTGCACCTGAGAAAGCTCTCAGAGAAGCAAAGAGATAAACACTAGAGGTGAGACTTTGAAAATGTGTCTAGAAAACTGACTACAGTGCCTGCAGTTGAACTGAGAAGAGGCATTGGAGAAATATCTCAGCAAATCAACTGTGTCTTATAGTTTATTTGAAAAAATCCATTTCCCTGGAATCTATGTACTAAGCATCAGCAACATATTGGGAAGATACAAGTCAGCAAAACCAAAAATCTGGCCTCCATTACATAAATATTCCTCTACTTCAATCCCCAACCAAATGATCTCCACCCTGATGAATTTTATTCCAAAATATTTTCTGATGTCTTTTCCTGATTTTTTTCCAGTCAATCCCCTGCTTTAGGCTCTCACCATACTTATTCACATGGATTACTGCAGCTATCTGTTAAATAGTCTTCCTTTCAGTACCACCCTCCTTAAAATCTTTCAAACGTTCTCACAATCAAAACTTTCATCCATGGCCTACTTGTTCATCATTTTCTGCACGCCAGGCTTCCCTGTCCATCACCAACTCCTGGAGCTTGCTCAAAGTCATGTCCATTGAGTCAGTGATGCCATCCAACCATCTCATCCTCTGTCGTCCCCTTCTCCTCCTGCCCTCAATCTTTCCCAGCATCAGGGTCTTTTCCAATGAGTCAGCTCTTCGCATCAGGTGGCCAAAGTATTGGAGTTTCAGCTTCAAAATCAGTCCTACTAATGAACACCCAGGATATGTTATTAAACTTCTGTTTGTCTTTCTCCTGTTAATCCATCTTTTTATCTCAGGGAGTTCTTAGCTAAGAACCTAGAAGGGCAGAGGGAAAACTGTTTCCTCACCTGTATCACCTAGCAAGTAAACTCATAGTCATCTGAGATGTGAATTATCCTATGATAATGAAGTGTCAATGTCCAGTGTGTGATATATACTCTATAGTCAATTTATGGCCCTAAATGTTTCTCTGTCTATAAAAATTATATTGGTATATATCTCTGTAAATAAGTGAGTCACCAATAAAAACATAAGAAATAAACCATTTCAAAATACTGTTGACAATCATTTATTTTCCATAGTAAAAAAAATCTTTTGAGAGTATAATATAAAGAAATAAGCACAGTCAGCCATAAAAAAGAACAAAATAATGCCATTTGCAGCAACATGAGTGGGACTGGAGATTACTCTAGTAAGTGAAGTAAGCCAGACAGAGAAAGACAGACATCATTGATATCTTATCATGCTTATCTGTGATATATTAAAAAATGATACAGATGAACTTATTTGCAAAACAGAAAGAGACTCAGACATAAAAACAAACTTATGGTTCCTATAGTAAAGATGCAGGAGAGGGATAAATCAAGTTGGGGATTAGCAGATACAAGCTATACATAAAATAGCTAACAAACTAAACAACAACCTAAATGTCCATCGACAGATAAATGAATGAAGAAGTGGTACATATATACAATGGAATACTACTCACCCATAAAAAAGAATGGAATAATGCCATTTGCAGCAACATGGTTTCAACTGGAGATTATCATGCTAAGTGAAGTACATCAGACACAGAAAGCCAAACACCATATGATATTGCTTATATGTGTAATCTAAAACATGACAGAAATGAACCTATCTATGGAACAGAAACAGGCTCGCTGACATAGAGAACAGACTTGTGGTAACCTGGTGGGGAGTGGGGGAGGGATGGAGTGTGAAATTGGGGTTAGCAGATGCAAACTATCATATGTAGGATGGATAAACAATAAGGTCCTATTGTATAGCACAGGGAACTGTATTCAATATCCTGTGATAAACCATACTGTAAAAGAACATTAAACAAAGAATATGTATATGTCTGCCTGAATCACTTTGCCGTAGAGCAGAAATTAACCCAACATTGCAAATAAACTGTACTTCAATCAGAAAATGAAAAAAAGAAATAAGCATAATGAACTTAAACATTGAATTGTAAGTTTCAATTGAGATAGTGAATTAGGTGCCAATAAAATTGTACCTCTACTTACAATCCTTTAAAAATCACTTTTAGCAATAATTTTTCATTTTATACTTTTATATCTGTTAAGTACTCAACTTTTCATTTTATTAAAACTTTTCATTTATTGGAATATAAACGAATGATATGGTATCATGGGTTTCATTATACCTCTTATTTTTCAAGTAGCAAAGTACTATTTACAAATAGGATTCAAATCCACACTTCATAAAATATTTTCTAATTTAACCAAGTAAGCTTGACTATCTTCCACCTATCATAAGAATGTGGCTAAAGAAGTGTAAAGTATTTTGGAGCTAAAATGTCAAATGTGAAAAACAAACTGGAAAAACTGGATGGTCAGATAAGTGATAGAACTGTTTGTATTAAGAACCTGCTTCTGTTTATTTTCTAATGTCATGATTCTCAAACTGCAGCCTCCAGATCAGCTTTGTCACCATCATTGGAGCTTGTCAGAAATGCTCATTATTGACCCACATCTCAGATCTACTGAATCAAAAAACTCTAAGATTGACAACCTGGCAACCTGGGTTTTCAAAATGCCTCTCGGTAATTCTGATATAATCCAAAATTTAAGAACTCTGCTCTAGTCCACTCATTCATTCATTTATCACTTGTATTTCTAACTTCTTACCACATGCCAGGTACTAGGTGAAGAGCTGGGCTACAAATTAAGACTACTGTATCAACAGCGAACATTTATTGAGAGCTTACACTTTGATTAAGACACTTTCATAACTGAGATCATTACCCTTTGTAACAACCTTCTAAATATTTCTATTATGTTCCAAATACCCTTTTGGGAGGACAGTGCCACCACAGGGCAGCAACCAGAATTGTTGGAAAAGTGCCTGGCTCTGCCTGAGAAGATCCAAGGTGGTTGCCCAGTGGAGGTGGCACTTGAATTGCCTCAAAAATCGAATTGAATTTCCCAAGAAAAAACAAGTTAAAGTAAAAGAAACTAGGTATCAGATAATTTTCTAGGCAATTCATAGTCTGTAATTTGTTTATTTACAACAACCCTCTGTGAAAGTTAGTGACTCTTGTTTAAAAATAAAAAAAAAGAACCCAACAACATGAACCTAAATACATAAACAATTGTCTAAAGTCATAAATTTTCAGGTTCCAAAGAAGGGACTTGAGCCCTGGCCTGAACCCAGAGCACCTGCAGACCCTCTGAGGTATGACAGTACATGGTCAGGAAGCTTAGTATGTTAAGAGGGATTGAGTGTGGGGTCTATGAAGATCGTGCTTATGGCTGAATTCAGAAATGAATGAATGTTGGGATCCATATTGTCAAGAGTTCTGACTACTCACCTGATAAGTTCAGATGTACTTCTGCATTAAGGTCTTGGTGGAAATAGAGACACAATGAAACAATATCACACATTGAATTAATGCCAACCTGCTAGCTCGTGGGTCAGCAAACTTTTCATGTAAAGGTCCAGAAACTAAAATATTTTCAGCTTAGTAGGCCAGTTTTCAGCGTACCAACTCAAACTCTCTTAGTACCTTTTAGTATCCTGTTAGAACCCTCACTTAGGATAAATAGACCAGTGGTCCCCAACTTTTTTTGGCACCAGGGACTGATTTCATGGAAGACAGTTTTTCCATGGATGGGGGCATGGTGGTGGTTTGGGGATGATTCAAGCACATTACATTTCTTGGGCACTTTTTATTATTATTACATCGGCTCCACCTCAGATCATCAGACCTTAGATCCTGGAGGCTGGGAACCGCTGCCATAGTCAATACGTAAATGAGTGGGCATGACTGCACTATAAGAAAACTTTGCCTGTGTACACTGAAATATGAATTTCATGTAACTGCCAGTTATCATAAGACATTTCTTTTTCTCAATCATTTAAAAATATAAAAACCTTGTTTAGCTTGCAGGCCATACGAAAAAGATATGAACCCCAGTTTGTCCCACGGATCATTGTTTGCTGATTACCTCAGAAACTCATAGGAATTTAAAAGTCATGGAGATGTTTTAAAAGGAAGAGAGGCAAAAAAAAAAAGGAGAAAAACACCCATCTGAGTACCTGAGAGGAAGGGTTAAAAATGGTTTAATGCATTCATTGTTCTCAACAAACAAAAAAAACAATCTCTTGCCTCTTCCCACACATAGAAAAGCCCTAAATTCTTTAGCTTGAATTAACAGTCATCTTTTGACATCAGACTACATGCCCTTTGCTACAAAACTTCTATACAACCTGCCCCCCACCCCCAACCACCTCCTCGGAGTTTTCTTTGGGTTGCTGGAGATGCTGCCTCCTTGGCTTGATGTCCTAAAAACTCCTGCTGAATAAAACATTACTCTCAAAAAAGCAAAAAAAATCTCATCCTTATCACCCAAGACTTACCTTTTTCTTTCCCAATGCACAGCAAGCTGAAATGATTTGCAGCAAAGAGAAGGTTTATTCGCAAGGTACCAAGAGGGGAAAAAGCCAGTTTTACCACCGCAGAGCAAGGGGCTTTTGGTATGTCTGTTACAAGGAATAAAGCAGCACAATGGTTTGAGGCGTGGGAAACGATGATTGGAAACAGGTGTGACAATCCTCATTCTGCTCAGGCCTAACTAAGCTACCAGAGAAGGCAATGGCAACTCACTCCAGTACTCTTGCCTGGAAAATCCCATGGACAGAGGAGCCTGGTAGGCTGCAGTCTGTGGGGTCGCACAGAGTTGGACACGACTGAAGCGACTTAGCAGCAGTAGCAGCAGCAACTAAGCTACAGGTCTTTGCACATTCCAAAGGTCACCCAACCGACGCTGGTGCATGCCCAGTTGAAGGTTTGATAATTATAGCCAATCTTAACCAGCTCAGCTGGAACTAGACCAGCTGACTCCGAGTTCCTAGAAAACAACATGGGCAAAACATCTTACTAGGGTACAAGCTGCTTGGAAGACAGGCAGGTTTTTTTGTAGCAACAATTAGAATGGCCTTGATTAGTGACAGCAGGTTACAGATGAAATGGATTTAACTAATGCTTATCCATGGTTTCAGCATCTTGGTGAGATTTAGAAAAATACCCATCTTCTCGAGTGGAAGCATAGGCTCTATAGCTAAACTCTTAACTGGATTTCAGCCTCACTTGCATCAATGTCAAATACTTTTGGTCGAGGCACACCTTGTACAACTGTTCATGGCAGCCCTGGATTCTTCATTATCCCATTGCCTTTTATCTTTTTTTCATGTCTTTATTTTTTGTTTGTAAATAAATCCTCATATAACAAGTCTCCCATGAGCAGAATATTAAATACACTATTAAATACACGACATTTTTATTTTCCCTGTCTAGCACCAATCAATTAGCCATGATTAGTAAAAGCTTGGGCCAACAAAAGATGAACACTACATCTTCCATCTTTCTTCAAGTTTGGTGATGATTGCATAGTATTCTCAAGAGAAAACACATGCTCAGGTCCTTTTTGCTGAGCTAATATGGAAAGTTAATTCAGGTCAGATTGCAGTTAAAAGAATGATTGCTAGATGAATTATAACTAAGAATATTAACATACCTCCACAAATCACTTGAGCCTAAGAAAATTAAATTATTTTTATCTTTTACATAACTTGACCAATGTTTATTTCTTCAGTGAAGCCAAAATTGTTTTGGCATTTCTTGCTTCTTCCACTCTTAAGGTTCCATGACTATAAAACCAAAGTCTTGTGTTAATTCAGAGAAGCATCACAAAATTTTAGATTCTAGTAGACTTGCTTTAAAATGTCTGTTCTGCCAATTTGAATATGTAACTTTGGACAAGTTGCCTATTTCGATGAGCAATAAATTCTTCATCTATAAAGTTGTCCTCATACTTCCTACTTTATAGCTGTGTGGGGGAGGAATGAAAGGTAGATACAATCAAGATAAAGGTTAAATTATATATATATCATAATAAAACTGCAGAAATCTATTGATACTATGAATTTTCAAATCATTATAAAAGGGTAAGCATTTACTACTCTGAGTGAATCTTAACCTTTGCTGAATAATTGATAATGTTTTTACTGTTCTATTATGTGGCATGGTTGACATTAATGTGCTTTAGGAATTCAAACATGTCATTTGCTTATGAAATCAAATGGCTTTTCAAAAAGATGAAATACATTGTACAGTATAATTATGTGATAAGATGTGACAATAGAAATACTAACAAAATTTCCATTCACAAATTTCCAATTTTTCTTTCTTAATCCATGTTAATAACATTACCTTAAGTATAGGTGAACCAGATATATTATAGTAAAATTTGATATACTACCTTGTAACATACCAAATCCAGTATCTTTTCACTTTAATAATTGAAATTCTATGGAAACTTATTTATTAGAATTAAGTTTTCTAATTCGTATTGTTGAATCTCCAAAAAATATAGCATATTAAGGCTCCAACTATGTAATAAGAGTGATTTTATTAGATTTATCAGACAGAGGAGATGGTTAGATAGGGATGAAGAGTCATGGAAATTAGGAGAGTCAGGCAGAACTGAAGGCGGGCTTGATCCCCAGCTCTAATGTGAATTAGAATACTTGGTGTGGAATTTGGGGGCTAATTACTTGATCTCTGTTTTCTTTATCTTTAATATGGGGACAATGATATTTTCTACCACAAATGTTTGTTGTGAGCATTAAATGACTTAAGGCATAAATATGTAAAAAACGTAGAAAGTGCCTGCCACCTATGATGAATGTCATCTATGATGATGATGATTATATCCGCATGGATAAAATCATCTTAGAAAATATATATAATATATAGTCAACTTATATATATATAATATATGATCAACTTAGAAAATAAAGTACCGCCCTTCTATCTTACTGAAGCTGGCTCTTTCTCCTTTATCATAGTTTCTGACCCCATCTCTTTCTTAATCACCCAAATGTAAAAACTGGCAGGCATCTGGGGCTCTTTCTACACTGCACCTTCCACATCCAATAAGTCATCGTGTTTATGAACTCTACTTTCTAAATATCTCTTAAATAGGTCCCTTCTCTTCATCCTCTTTGTTCTGATTATAATTCAGATGGTCATTACTTGTTTTGATTTTCATAATTATATTATATCTGGTTTGGTTGTCTTGATAGTTGGACCTTTTCTTCAGTAACCAGTGTCCAAGATAGCCTCTGATGATCATCATCTCTTTTATGCATGCTCTTGTGGATTTGTTTTCTGACCAATAGAATATGGTGGAAGTGACAGTGTGCCATCTTTGAAAAGCTTTGCAGCTTTCTCCATGGTCCCTTTGTCTCTAGCCATCATGCCAGGAGGACACTCACACAGCTCCATTGAGGCTTACCTAGAGAGAAACTGAGGCCCCCAGTCAACAGCCAGAAAAAACTTGCCAGTCATGTGAGTCACCTTAAAAGTGTATTTCATAGACCCAGTCAAGCCTTCAGCTGAATTCAGCACTCACCAATATCCTGACTGCAACCACATGAGGACCCTGAGTCAGATCCACAGAGTCAGCTGCTCAATTCTTGAAGCCCAGAACCTGTGGGAGATAATAAATCACTATTGGTTTGGTCAAGCTACTATGTTTAGGGGATGATTTGTTATGTAGTATCTCTCTTGGGACCGCTAATATAACAGAATAATCTTTTGAAAACACAAATTCAGTCATGTCACTTCCATGTTAAAACCCTTCAATGAACCCTGTTCGAGCAGCAAATTAAAATAGAAACTCTTAGTCCTCAAGAAGTTTTAAAGATCTCCTCCTGCGTATTTCCCTGCCTCATCTCTATACATGTTATGTTTCACACATATATACATAGGCATACACAAGTATAAGATACCATTTTTACTTGCATAAAGTAAAGTATTTCATAGAGCCAGTCAAGCCTTCAGCTGAATTCAGCACCCACCAATATCCTGACTGCAACCACATGAGGACCCTGCAGATACACTTGCATACCATTTTTATCTTGCATAAGATACCATTTTTACTCCCCTTTACTTCTGGAATATCCACATGAACTTGTCCTATCTGGAGAACTTCTCAGCACAAGCATCATCTTCACTCCACAGCATTTCTGGATTTCCTGAAGCAGGTATACTCTAGGCTACCATTACATGCTGAGTATATTCCCCAGTATAGTAATTATCATATTAAAAAATATTTTGTGTGTCTATCTACCCATTATTTCCCCCATTAGACTGTGAAGTTCTTCAGGGTCATGCCAAACACTTAATAGGTATCAACACATAGTTGCTAAATAATTGTATTTTTGAACAGTTTCCAGTGAAAAGTTGTACTGAAGAGATTCCTATACACCCCCTTGAGACATGTTAACCTATATCTTTGAATTACTTCTTCAGGTTCAAGATTATATGTGTGTCTACATGAAAGAGAATGATTGTCTATGTGTGTTGGAATTGGTGAACTGAGACCTTGATGTTGGCCTTAGTAACCCATGGGTTCTAATTTTCATTGGCCAAGATTATAAACAAATTAACAAATGTATTACAGTTTCATTTGTTTCCTTTGTAATATTACTATGGTTTGGAAGTTCTCATTAGTTTACTACATTTGATTGTCCCTGTGGAACATAGTTTCTGATTTGGCAGGGTTTTTTATGAAGCTTCACAGCCAATTTTTGGCAGTCAATTTATAAGCTTGAAAAAGGGAATGCTAGCCAGAATGTGGATCTCTTTCATTTGATTGCATGTTACTGATTTAAAATATTTTGTTTTCTAATGTAGATGACAGGAAAAGAGTATCACAGCAATAATGAACAATAAGACTTAATATGATAAAGAAAAATCAACTTGTGAAAAGAAATTTTATAAAGATGGACAAGTACACTAACGTGAAGAAAAAAAAATTTAGGAAAAATTGTTTCCAAATTCAATTAAGATGAACCAGTGAGATGTCAAAATGTATCTCTTAGATTAACTGGAAAATGGCCATTTGTTTCAGACAAGACACTAAAGCATTCATAAATCTCTCATTTAAAAATACCAAACTACTTAAAACTTTGACTCAGTAGACCATTTATTAACATATTGCTTCTTTTAAATATGAGAACTTAATTGTATGAATCAAAGTGATTTTCCAAATAGGCAAATAATATTATACTGGTTTTTAGCATATGTGAGCAATACAAATTTATCTAGCTAGAAAAAATCATTAGTAGACATTTCTTATGAACTCTCAGAACACTAATTAAAAACTAGGCAATAAAGATTTGAAATATGAAAATATTATCTTCTTTAAATGCCATTTAAAATACTTTATTTCAGATGTCTTGTTATGTGGGTTTATGTGCTTATTTTTATCTGCAAAATGCCGCCAGAGATCAATCCAATACTCATTGTTTCAAAAAAATATGGGTGAAAAGCCAGGATTAATGAAAGTTATTACCAAAAAGTTTGCATATATATAAACAAGGTCATGTTTATAAGGCACAGACATAGAAAATCATATAAAAATATATATGGAAATCATTAGATTGTACTAAATTAATTATTTTTCAGGATTTGGGGAAAGTGATATAGCAGTACTTAAGAGTACCCAAAAATAAAATTATTTTCATAGCACTTTGTAATACATTTAGCAATTTAGTTCTCTTATTAGGTCAGGCAGAACAATAAACATTTGGAGTGGGTTGCCATGCCCTCCTCTAGGGGATCTTCCCCCCAACCCAGGGATTGAACTTGTGTCTCTTATGTTTCCTGCATTGGCAGGTGGGTTCTTTACCACTAGTTCCACCTGTGAAGCCTATAAACTTTAGTGTAAACTACTGAATACAAGTATGTTACACACTTATCCTATGGTTCTACATTTACTATTGACATAGCAATATTCAAAGCAACTTAGCTATCATGAACTACAGAATTTTAGCCAGCTAAAACATGGTTAAAAAACAATCAGTTGTAAACATGTGAACTGGGTCCATTTGCTGATGACCTATTCACTTTCAGGCTATTTGAAAAACATGGTAGAATATTGTGAGAGAAATGATTCTACTTTGTTCACTTAGGTATTACAAATGCCCATATGGTTAGTACTTAATGAATGTTTTGATGAATTAATTTAACAAGTAGGTGAGCAGGCAATTACTTTACATCTAACTTGGTTTCTTTATAGTCAGTGAGCAGAGGCATCACTTTGCCAACGAAGGTCTATATAGTCAAAGCTATGATTTTTCCATTAATCATATATGGATGTAAGAGTTAGACTATAAAGAAGGCTGACCACTGAAGAACTGATGTCTTTGAACTGTGGTGCTGAAAAGACCCTTGAGAGTCCCTTGGACAGCAAGAAGATCAAACCAGTCAATCCTAAAAGAAATCAACCCTGAATAGTCACTTGAAGGACTGATGCTGAAGCTGAAGCTCCAATACTTTGTCCACCTGATGTGAAAAGCCGACACACTGGACAAGACCCAGATTCTGGGCGAGATTGAAGGCGGGAGGAGAAAGGGACAACAGAGGATGAGATGGTTGGATGGCATCACCGACTCAATGGGCATGAGTTTGAGCAAACTCTGGGAGATAGTGGACAGAGAGCCTGGCATGCTGCAGTCCACGGGGTTGCAAAGAGTCAGGACACAACTCAGCAACTGAACAACAAAACTGCAGAACCCTTCAAGTGCTTGTTGGAAAGGCACCTTGGGTTCACCCTGAGCCAAATAAAAGCCAAAAGGCCCATCTTCTACCCCAATGTACAGCTAGAAGGAACAGAGTTGAGCTGGGATTGTGGTGGGATTGATACTGCATAGAATTTCTCCAATCAGTGGGTACTGTCTGGGTTAATTTGCAGTGAGCTGCTTCAGCCTGGCCATCTCTTGTGACTGTACTTTAAAGGTGTTGAGAAAGATCCACCCAATGTGTATGAAAAGGTACGGACAAAAGAGTAACAATATAGCTTGGCTTGAGCCCTTACTTATGGGTTTACCAGGAGCAGAGGCAAGTCCTATTTACAAAGTATCAATTTCTCTTGCCCCTCAGGCTTCCAGGATCAAATCCAAAGAACTTACCTGGTAGGGTCTGGGGTATAAGAGAAACTGAAAGATGTTAGGCAGAGGGTACAGAGTTTCAGTTAAATGGGATAAATATTTTCTGGAGATCTTATGTATAGCCTGATAACTATCATAGTGGTGAATACTTCAAATTTTCTAAGAAAATAGATCTCAAATTAAATCTTCTGAATGCAAAGAAACACAAGAGAATTACTATGTAGATGTGATGGATAACTTATTCGGTTGATTGTGGTGATCCTTTCACATATACACCAAAAAACATCAGGTTAGATGGCATCATGGACTCAATGGGCATGAGTTTGAGCAAGCTCCAGGAGTTGGTGATGGACAGGGAAGCCTGGCATGCTGCAGTCCATGGGGTCATAGAGTCGGACACAACTCAGTGACTGAACTGACACTTGAAATGTATGCAATTTCTCTATGTCAAATATATCTCAATAAAATGATTTTTAAAAAGGTGGGGGAGGAACTTATCCTGGCCACTCATCTGTTTTTATGGGAACCACTCTATGGAGAATAGGGTCAGATCAACTATTCTTGTTTATTTCTGTGGGAAGTGTTGAATTACTTTCTGACAGCTGCTGCTGCTGCTGCTGCTGCTGTCACTTTAGTCATGTCCGACTCTGTGCGACCCCATAGACGGCAGCCCACCAGGCTCCCCCGTCCCTGGGATTCTCCAGGCAAGAACACTGGAGTGGGTTACCATTTCCTTCTCCAATGCATGAAAGTGAAAAGTGAAAGTGAAGTCGCTCAGTCATGTTCGACTCTTAGCGACCCCATGGGCTGTGGCCTACCAAGCTCCTCTGTCCATGGGATTTTCCAGGCAAGACTACTGGAGTGGGTTGCTATTGCCTTCTTCCGACTTTCTGACAGCAACCCTAGATAAAAACAATCATTATTGTATTAAGTAGATAGTGGAGTTCCTGCAAATCTTACTGACTGGTTGATCCACTGACACTACCGTTGAACTTTAATACCCTGTTCAATGTAATGTTCTGAAAAAGAGACTGACATTTCACTGGTCCATGTTGATCAATCACATAATCCTTACAACCTTCAGTCCCCAATCTTTTTGGCACCAGGGACCAATTTCATGGAAGACAATTTTTCCATGGACTGGTAGGGGGGCGATGTTTTCGGGATGATTCGAGTGCATTACATTTATTTCACACAGTATTTCTATTATTATTACATCAGCTCTACCCCAGATCAGCAAGCATTAGCTCCCAGAGTTTAGAGACCCCTGCATCACTAGCTTCAGGTAGATTCACATACAGGCACCACTCCCAAAGTGCTCCTTCCTTGTGGCTTTATTTGGCAATAATATTTGTGACACTTCACTCTCCCTGATATTCCGTTACTCTACATGTTATTGCCAAAACCTCAGTCTTCATTCTAGACTCCATTCCTCACTAGTCTATTCTGTCATCATCCTCATCAATATTTATTCTCTTTACTGGCTTTGCTCATTCCAGGCTACGGTTATCCAATGCACTGTTTTCAGAGCAGACTTAGTTGAAAATGCAACATTCGTTGAGAGCATTTAAGATTAATATAAATATTCAAAGAGGAGCCAGAAGACAGGTCAAGTGTTTTCACTTTTCTTTTTTTCACAAAAAGCAATGAGTTTATATGCTTGTACATTTCAGACAGATATAAAAGAAAGGAAATGTTGGGATGACTGTTACTTAAAATGTATTATGTAAATGCATGTATACGCACATGTATTGTTACATATTTTGAGAAGTTGTAAAATCTTTTGTATAACAAATTACACCAATGAGATTTTGGAGATTATTTTGTATTTACAGATGGATATCTGTTTGCTCTGGTTTTTAAAAGTGAAAGCATTAAAAGATTTGTGAAAACAGGCTTTAAAAATCTTCTCAATTATCAAAAACTCTATCAAAATGTTGTTCCAGAGCCAAATTGTCAGGGAATCATAAATATTTATTATGTTTCTTCTAATCTTCAGAGACAAAAACCTAGGGCTTTATCAACACATCCAAAGAATATGATATATCGTTATATTCAAAATATAAATGGGCTCACTCACAGAAGATGATATTTTTCAGCATTTGTTTTAGGAAGGGAAAATCTCACTTTGCAATATTTAGGGAACACACATTTGACAGGGTAATATTCACAAGTAATAGTAATGCAAGGAAAATTCCAACCCAAACGTTCATATTGTTCTTTAAAACAAAGATTTTTATACAAGATCTTCCACCCTTCCCTCCCACTCCAGTGAAGTGCTGAGAACAAGGGTATTTTGCTATGCTCATTCTTTGGAGTCTTTACTGTCCTTATTTTTGTTGACCAGTTTAGTTTAATTCACTTCAGCAGTTTGGTAGCTGATTTATCTCTTAAAAAAAAGTATTTCCCTTATGAATAATTCAAACCTTTGCTGGTTATAAAAATGCATCTTTGGCTCTCTCCACAGCCAACTGCTTCTTTCAAGTAGCAGATTCCAATCCGTGAGTTTGTATCACGGGTCTGACATCTGGAAGGGGGAAGGGAATCAAACCCAAGATTTGTTTTAAACAAACTTTCATTTTCTCTTTACAGGCTCCAGGATTGGCTTTTTATTGTTGTTGTTCATCAGAAAATAAAGTAGTTAATGTTTTCTCCAGATTCTGTATTTGTGTGCTGAAATTGAAAGAGGAAGAAAACAGGAATAGAGTGTTGTAAATAAATGACTCAGGATTGAGAACATCTGCAAAATTTGGATAATAACAATATATGGGTATTTTGGGCCTATGTAGAGAAAGCAACTGCTAATTTTCACAATATTTGATTTTATCACCTTCTTGATCTGCATTTTGAAAATTAATTTTGCATAGATGAGTTACATTTCTTCTTACTCTCAAGACACAGTGTTTTTAATAATTTTAAAGATATTATTCAGGGCTTCCCTGGTGGCTCAGTGGTAAAGAATCTGCCTGCCAATGCAGGAGATGTGGGTTTGATCCCTAATCCAGGAAGATCCCACATGCCACGGAGCAACTAAGCCCAGGAGCCACAGCTACTAAGCTGGCGTGCCCTAGAGCCCACGCTCCACAACAAGAGAAGCCACCTCAACGAGAAGCCTGCATACTGCAACTAGAGAGTAGCTCCTGCTCGTTGCAACTAGAGAAAGCTCACATATAGCAACAAAGACCCAGTGCACTCAAATAAATAAATTATATATATAAAAGATATTACACAGATGAGTATTAAAACTCAGGTAAAACTTTCAAAGTCATATAGTGGCCCCAAACTTATTTTTTTTCCAACTAGAAAGAGCATACACATCTGACTTGAAAATGTTTTATGTGTCTATAGATTGTATAGTATTTGTTTATTTTTCATTTGAATAAATAAATGAAGAATCATTCCTTTCCTTTAACAATATATATTTTAGTTAAAGTCTCATTGGACTCTTTGAATATTGTCCTTCTCATCCAGTTTCAATTTACTTTTAAAAATAGATTAAAATTTTCTACTTGCATACTCAATACATTTCACTGTTTTCCCCTCTTAATCCCTATTTGTCAAGCAGACCAGGAGTTATCACCATTGTGACTCAGAGTTCAAAGAATGGGACAGCGTGCTATATAATGGTAGTCACTGGTAAACCTTCTAGAGGTCACTGTGTGTAGCAAAGTCTTAATTATAACTTTGCCTTCATCTTTTGTTCAAAAGGCCCTACAATTGTACACTACAGAGAATAGGATATGGTTAATAATGAGTTCTAAGCTACACTAATGTTTTCTCTTGGAAATGATTTCTTCTATAACATACATCTTGTTCAATTCTACCTTTAAAATACAAGATACTTCCATCTGGGACACCACAAATAGAATTGTTAAGGCAAATGAGGCGAAAAGATAGTTGAAAAGACATTGTTTTCAGTCCTATTTGGGGTCCTTTCAGTTCTGTTTCAGACTTTTAACTGTTGGGTGACTATTTTATCCCAGTTTTTAACTGCTCTACGTAGAACAAAACAGATTTACTTATTTTGGACACAACCCAAATTCTCGTCTTTCAAGCCTGTCATGATGAAAACAAAGCTTTTGTTGCCATGTGCATAGAATGGAGCCAAGAAAACCATTAATGATGCTATGAGGTAATCATTATTTCTGGTCTTCTTTTGAGCCCCTTCAGATTAGTTCTCAATGGGATTCTACAGTGAATGCCCCTTTATGGCTTACATCACATTAAAATGATATACAGGGGCCTCCAAAGGTTGAATATGCATATATGTGTGTATCTGTGGTTCTTATGTCACATAGTACAAGATCAATTTTGTCTGTGGAAAACAAAATAAAAATTAAAAAAAAAGCCCCAAACAAAACAAATCAGCCAAAAAAAACAAACAAATAAAACCTTATCCACATTTTTGTTAGGGGGTTGTAGAAGCAGGCTAAAGAAGAAATCTGCATGGTGTTTTTTTCATACAATATATTGACAACTAAATCCCATTACTTGCAGAAATAAACCACATTTCAGGATACTCAGTCAGTCACTTGAGATAGCATTTGAAGTCAGAAAAATCCAAGAATTATACAAATGTCATTTCTATCAGACAATGAAGGAAGTGTGACACTTCAATTACCTGCATGCTTGAGTTTTTTTTTTTTTTTTTTTTAAGTAGAAGTCTTTTCTTCTTATTTCAAATTAGTGATATGGTGTTTTGCCTTCTCTCATTATCTCTTCTTGTGACAGTATTTTCCTATTCACCCAGTGAGCTTAGCAGTGAGGTCAACAGTAAATAAAGTGGGTCCTAGAGTTAGATTGATCGGGCATGTGTTGAAGCAGATGTTGTGTGATGTTGGTCAAGGTTCATGACAGACAAATATCATACCATAGCACTTACACGTAGAATCTTAAAAAATGATACAAATGAAGTTATTTACAAAACAGAAATAGACCACAGACATAGAAAACAAATTTATGGCTACCAAAGGGGAAAAGGGGGTGGGAGGGAGAAAAATTAGGAGTTTGGGATTAACATATACATACTACTATATATAAAACAATCAACAAGGACTTACTGTACAGTACAGGGAACTCTACATGATATTTTGTAATAACCTAAAAGGGAAAAGAATTTGAAAAAGGATATATAGATATATATATATAGTGTGTGTGTATGTATGTATAACTGAGTCACTTTGCTGTATATATCTGAAACTAACAACTTTGTAAATCAACTATACTTCAATTAAAAAAACAAAGGTTCATCAACTCACAAAGCCTCAAACTTAGTTACTGTTGTCTATAAAAAAGGAAAATCATAGTACTTACCTCATGTTATGTTTGGTTTTGCTCCTCCAAGAATTAACTGAGGTAATGCATGTACAACACTTCAAATAGCGCTCGGCATAGAGCAAGTGGGCAACAGCTGTCAGCTATTATTATGGCCATTGCTTCATAATATTATTTCAGTGTTGCACTGATATGTCTGGAAGACTAGTTCTCCATGGGTACTTTTGTTACATGAACTCTTTGTTGCTGGAGGCAAAAAAAAAAAGACTAAAATTATTAAACTGTCTCCACTAGTTGAATTTTTGTTACTGGGAGGTTTGGTAAATGACAGGAGAGCCTGAGTTTTCTGTTTGTCCCACAGGACGCTAGGAATTAGAAAGAATTCTCGGTAACTTTTCTCATTTGATTTGGGCTCTTCATTAAAGTACTAGTTCATTTTGGACAACAACTTTAAGCATCCGGAATGGTCAAATTAGGAAACCATTTTTCTGTCAAGTTGCTGCCTTTTTTCTTAATTGCAGTGTTTATTTTACATCTAGAGAGACATCGCTAGGGGGAGGTTTTTAGTCCCTCTCCTGCCAATAATTAGATGACTGTAAACAAGATAATTAGTATTTGCTTTCTTTTCTACAGCATTATAAGCAAAATGAACATGAAAAATAGATTTTTCTACTTTTATATCCTTCACATGTTGTTACATTTGTGGGAAACTGGAGCAATTACAAAGAAAACCTAACAGTGTGGTTTGAAGCAAAATAAGTCCCTGTCTCTGGACAATTTAAATTTTGAATCCATCATAGGATAAATATATATTAACTCAATTCTACCTCTACCGACCTGACTTGGCCAACCTCCCTCTTTTATGATTAAGTCAGTTAGGCAGAAAAAGCATAACAGGATTTTTTTCAGATAAAATAATAATGAGCAATGCAATTTGTCTGAAAAAGGACCTGTGGGAGTGAGCAGAACTAGTAGGAAAAAACCATTTTGTAGTCTGCTTTGTTACATGACAAATGTATTTCCAATGATTGAGTTACTCTCTGGTTTCGATTTATAGAGACAAAATAACAATTTGTTGTATTTCTTGTCCTAAACTTGTACCTGAAAATGCAATTAATACGTATCTTATTCATTATGCTCACTTGGATCACTCAAAACCTAAGTCAATATTTTAAAAAATGTATATTGAGGACTTACCATGTCACAAAAATAGGTACCAGCCTTCAAATATGCAAAGCAACAGATGTAGAGAACACCAAGTGGGGAAGGCACAGGGGTTAGATGAAGTGGGAGATTGGGATTGATATATATACACTACTATGTATAAAAGATGCTTCTCTGGTGATTCAGTGGTAAATAATCCACCAACCAATGCAAGGGATGCAAGATACGTGTGTTCGATCCCTGGGTCAGGAAGATCCCCTGGAGAAGGGTATGGCAACCCACTCCAACATTCTTGCCTGGAAAAAATCCCATGGATAGAGGAGCCTGGCGGGTTATAGTCCATGGGGTCACAAGGAGTCGCACAGATGGGCATTCAACATAGGAAAAAGACAGAGCTAATTTCTGTTTTAATATGCTCTATTTTCTTTCATAGGTATTCTTGAAAGTGATTTTAGGCCTGTAGAGAAATAGAGAATGAAGGTATCTCAAAGGTTTTCTCCAGTCATTGCTGTACCCAAGAGTCTAAGAGGCTCAAGTTTAACAAGATTTACCACTGACATACTGAACAGCTCAGTCGCCCACAGATAACACATGTGGAGAGTCAGGATTTGCTTTAGAAAGCATGGCAAGCAAAGGAATTAAAGAAAGTATACACTTAAGAATTTCAATCTCGAGATACCAGATGTCATATAGACACCTCAGAGTAAAATAATAATTATCCAGCTGGCAATCTGGTTGCTGCTAGTGGATAGCTATGCCATGAAAATAGTCAGGAAGGTGCAAAGATTAAAACTTGCTGCAGCAAAGCTAAACAGACTGAAAATCTCTAACTCTGTGTGACAATTCAAATTAGATGTGATTTCTTCTACTTGCCAAACAGACTGTGTTCAGAGGCAAGTTTTCTGGTACCTGGACCACGTATAAGTGAGCCAGGAGATGGATGAGAGAAGATACTTCACATTCCTAATTTGCACATTATTAGTGTTTATTCATACTGTTCATACTGTTCATAGGGTTCTCAAGGAAAGAATACTGAAATGGTTTGCCATTCCCTTCTCCAGTGAACCACATTCTGTCAGACCTCTCCACCATGACCCATCCGTCTTGTGTGGCCCCACACGGCATGGCTTAGTTTCATTGAGTTAGACAAGGCTGTGGTCCATGTGATCAGATTGGCTAGTTGTCTGTGATTGTGGTTTCAGTCTGTCTGCCCTCTGATGCCCTCTCTCAGCACCTTAATTGGGTTTCTCTTACCTTGGACATGGGGTATCACTTCACGGTTGCTCCAGCAAATCACAGCCGCTGCTCCTGACCTTGGAGTTGGGGTAGCTCCTCTAGGCTGCCCCTGCGCCATGCAGTCACCACTCCCAAAGAAAGGCAATGCCAAAGAATGCTCAAACTACCACACAATTGCACTCATCTCACACACTAGTAAAGTAATGCTCAAAATTCTCCAAGCCAGGCTTCAGCAATATGTGAACCGTGAACATCTAGACTTTCAAGCTGGTTTTAGAAAAGGCAGAGGAACCAGAGATCAAATTGCCAACATCCGCTGGATCATTGAAAAAACAAGAGCGTTCCAGAAAAACATCTATTTCTGCTTTATTGACTATGCCAAAGCCTTTGACTGTGTGGATCACCACAAACTGTGGAGAATCCTGAAAGAAATAGGAATACCAGACCACCTGACCTGCCTCTTGAGAAACCTGTATGCAGGTCAGGAAGCAACAGTTAGAACTGGATATGGAACAACAGAGTGGTTACAAATAGGAAAAGGAGTACGTCAAGGCTGTACATTGTCACCCTGCTTATTTAACTTATATGCAGAGTACATCATGAGAAACGCTGGGCTGGAAGAAGCACAAGCTGGAATCAAGATTGTTGGGAGAAATATCGATAACCTCAGATATGCAGATGACACCACCCTTATGGCAGAAAGTGAAGAAGAACTAAAGAGTCTCTTGATGAAAGTGAAAGAGGAGAGTGAAAATGTTGGCTTAAAGCTCAACATTCAGAAAACTATGATCATGGCATCCGGTCCCATCACTTCATAGCAAATAGATGGGGAAACAGTGGAAACAGTGGCTGACTTTATTTTTCTGGGCTCCAAAGTCACTGCAGATGGTGATTGCAGCCATGAAATTAAAAGACGCTTACTCCTTGGAAGGAAAGTGATGACCAACCTAGACAGCATATTAAAAAGCAGAGACATTACTTTGTCAACAAAGGTCCGTCTAGTCAAGGCTATTGTTTTTCCAGTGGTCATGTATGGATGTGAGAGTTGGACTGTAAAGAAAGCTGAGCGCCAAAGAATTGATGCTTTTGAACTGTAGTGTTGGGGACGAACGACTCTTGAGAGTCCCTTGGACTGCAAGGAGATCCAACCAGTCCATCCTAAAGGAGATCAGTCCTGGGTGTTCTTTGGGAGGACTGATGTTGAAGCTGAAACTCCAATACTTTGGCCCCCTGATGCGAAGAGCTGACTCATTGGAAAAGACCCTGATGCTGGGAAAGATTGAGGGCAGGAGGAGAAGGGGACGACAGAGGATGAGATGGTTGGATGGCATCACCGCCTCAATGGACATGAGTTTGGGTAAACTCTGGGAGTTGGTGATGGACAGGGAGGCCTGGCATGCTGCGGTTCTTGGGGTCGCAGAGAGTCAGACACGACTGAGTGACTGCACTGAACTGAACTGTGCTTATTCTCTTATGCTTTATTAGTTTGTTCTCCTTTAGGTGGAAAAAGGGTCATGATTGTTCTTATCACTGTATTTTAGAGACTGGGAGACTTCCAAATTTAAACAGACTATGTGTTTTCTTTCAATATGGCAAAACATGCACTTAGCTATTAAATTTGACCCTGCCACATATATGTGCATGCATACTAAGTCGCTTCAGTCATGTCCAACTCTTTGTGACCCCGTAGACTATAGCCCTCCAGGATCCTCTGTCCATGGGATTCTCCAGGCGAGAATACTAGCGTGGGTTGCCACTTCCTCCTCCAGGGGATCTTCCCAACCCAGGGATCGAACCTGGGTCTCCTGGGGCTCCTGGGTTTCAGGCAGGTTCTTTAGCACTGAGCCACTTGGGAAGCCCGCCACACACATATTCCCCACTTATAAAGAAGAAAGAATATTTATACTGTTTATAATATAGATGGATTACTTTTTCAAATCTTATTTCCATGATGCTATCAACATTGCAGAAGCCCTTAAAAATGTAAGTAGATATTATAGATTTAGATTGCTTTATTTATAACTTTCTGAAACTCCCACCCTGATGACATTTTACAATGTATGAATTAATTGTACTTGTGCTAGTTTTTCTTTGGGAGCGATGTCCTCAGAAAATAGATATAGGATTAATATTTATAATTTTAAGGATGGGAAGTCTGGTTATGAATACTGCTGTACATTTAGGTAAGTATTTGTACCTTAACAAGAATGCACATGTACATGGACAAGCATACTTCTGAAACATCGGTCTTATGAGAAAACTTCACTGTCAAGGTAAAGTCAAGTAGCGTATCACCCTTTGCTATGGTCAACTTACCACAACATTAAAGTTATAGCACTTAGCACAGTAAATATAAATAGATGACACAATAAATATTTGTTAGATGAACAGATGTACTGCCAAATTGTTTAAATAATATAATTTAATCAAAACAAGGTGAAACTATAACACTGGAAAAATATATGAAGCAACCATTTTGAGACATGGCAACAGAAAACACAGAGTAAACATTTTTGTAGAATACCATTTGTAGTTTTTTACCAATCCACACATTTATTCATAATATCTATCTAAAAAAAATACTATAGATTAATATTGTCAGCTTTGGCTTCAAAGCAAATATTAACAGGAGGGTTTTAAAAGTCCAAAGCCCAGGCCACACCTCAGACCAACTAAATCAGAACATTTGGGGTAGGACCCAGGCATCAGTATTTTTTAGAGGTTCCTGGGGGCTTCCACTGTTACAGCTTTGGTTGAGATCCATGATCTTAGAGAGTACTCTTAAACTTGACTTTGGTCTGGATGAAATGTATAATAAATACTTTTGCTTTTATCTTATAGCACTTACTTTTAAATCTTTACTTTTTATGCTGATTACATTGCATCAGAATTATTTTATCAGTCTCTATTCCAGTAAGCTGAAAACTCCTTCGAGCAGGGACAGTATCTTATTCAGTTCAGTTGCTCAATCGTGTCTGACTCTTTGCCACCCCATGGACTTCAGCACTCCAGGTTTCCCTGTCCATCACCAACTCCCGGAGCTTGCTCAAACTCATGTCCATCGAGTTGGTGATGCCATCTGACCATCTCATCCTCTGTCATTGCCTTCTCCTCCTGCCTTCAATCTTTCCCAGCATCATGGTCTTTTCCAATGGATCAGTTCTTCGCATCACGTGGCCAAAGTATTGGAGCTTCAGATTCAGCATCGGTTCTTCCAATGAATATTCAGGGCTGATTTCTTTTTCTGAATATCTTATTAATCATTGTGTACTACTGTCAGCATCTACTATTTATAAATAATCTGTTCAGGGAGATAATGAATTAATGAAGTGATTTGAAAACTGAATGAAAAATAACAGATTTCTGCATACAGGATGGTGGAATAATTGGTACTAGAATAGCCCTTCTAACATAAAAAACTATTAAAGTAGACAAAGCATATGAAACAACTATTTACAGACTTTGGATAACAAACAGGGCAGGACTGCTATACCTGAGAGAAGGCAAACAAAGCGACTGGGTTTATTTCTGGAAACACTCTCCAGATCATGGCCCAGGGTTGGATGCCAAAAGGAGCATTAAGATCTCGTGCTGACTTGCAGAGACCAAGATTGTTCAGAGCTACTGAAGGAGCTGGAATTTGTGAGGCAGGGAATTGACAAAAAAGACTTTACAAAGAGAATGACCTCCAAAAATCCGCATTAGGAATCTGCTTGAATCTTTGAATATTAAGCCATTACATGTATAGCTTAGAATATTCTAGGTTAGGAAAAGAAGAAGAAATTTATGATCTATAACTAGGCAAGAATTATTCAATAGCAGAAATGGGATTAAATGACATTTAGAAAGCTATTATAAATACCTTTATTAATTTAAAGAAAATATGAATATAATGAGAATCTTATAGAAAATGGAAATTATGAAAAGGAATAATTTAGGAATTTTATGACTGGAAGATATAATATCTGAAATGAATAATTAATGGTAAAGACTCAACAGCAGAGTAGAAAAGATCAGTATGGAAGAAAATGTCTGCGAACTGAAGACAGGGCAGTAGGAACTATCCATATTGGGGCACACAGAGAAATAAGATGAGATAGATGATAGAGGGGTGATAGATGAGAGAGATAGATATCATGTGTATATATATATGTGTGTGTGTGTGTATATACACATATCATAAATAAATGAAATATACATCAATGATAGCATAAAGGGCTGGGGCGAGAGAGAGATATCCATCATCTTACATAACTGCTTTTTGTGTGTACATGATCAGAACATTTAGACTTACTCTCTTCACAACTTTAAAGTATATAATACGATACCATTATCTGTGCTGTGCTTTAGATCCTCAGAACTTAATTCCTCTTGTAACTGGAAATTTGCACCCTTTGACCTAATTTTCTGAATTCCCCCATCCCCCAGCACTTGGCAACCACCATTTTACTATTTCTATGAGTTTGACTTTTAAAAAGCATGGCTGCAGGAAACCCCAATTACACTCATTGGCTGTATCATCTCAGTCATTTTTGCTATTTGCTACTCATGTTAGAGACTTCTAATTTAGGGTTACCGTTAGACCTCTTCCCTTTCTAGCCCTTCAACTTCGGTGTCAGGAAGCTTTAAAAGCAATCTCTGAATCAACTATTTCATGATGTATAACTCCAGGCAGGTCCTCTTCTCTGAATTACTCTCTTATATCCAACTGATTACTCTGCATCTCCACTTGGATGGTTAAGAGACATTTTGCACTTAACATGAAGAGAACTCAGCTATTCATCTTGCCTCACAAACCTGTTCTTCAGTCTTCCCCAAGCCAATTACTGGCAATTCCCTCTGTCTAGTTATTTAGCCTAAAAACCTTGTAGTCAGGTTCAACTCCTCTCTTTTTCAATGTCTTTCATGCAATCTGTTAACAAACTTTATGGGATGTAAGTGCAAAACATATGCAGAATCTCACTCACTTCTGACCTGGACCACTGCAATCATTTTCTAACCTACTTCTAACCTTTCCTTACTCTAGTCTATTCTCAACAAAGTATCCAGAATGAACCTGAAAAATAGATTAGATCATATCACTTCACAATTCAAAACTCTCCAGCACCCTCTACCAGAGTGGAAACTAAAGCCATTATAATGGCTAACAAATGTCAGGAATTTTTCCCTTTTCAAGTCTCTGGCCTCATCCTCTATTATCTCCATTCTGATCACTCTTCTCCAGGCACCTATTCTCTTTGTGATTCCTTGACTCTCTAATCACTTGCTCAACTCATGACCTTAGCATCTGCTGTTGCATCTGCCTATATTGCTTTTTCTCTGGAAATGCACATGCCTTAGTTACTCCCTCATCTGCTTCTCATTTTTATTCAAATATCACTCTCAAAATAAGGCCTTTCATGGCCTTTCTTTTAAAAACATCAAACTTTCCTTAATACTCCTTTTTCCTCTTCCTTGGCTTATGTTTCTCTATAATACTATCATCTAACAAGAATGTTTTACTTATTTTCTTTACTGTCTCTTTTCTCATTATAGAATTTAAGCTCTATGAAAGTATGTAATTAATAAGTACTAAAGGCTTATTGTTTCTTTTTATTATCACTTTTGTTGTAGTATCCACAAGTGTGTCTGTCACAAAGTATGTCCTCAGCACATATTCTTTGAATGAATGTAGTCCAGTTTCTCCATTTGAAGAAGTTTACTTAGGCTTTTTCTTCTGACATAATCTCTCTAGATGGATTTGATCTACATTGAATCTTGATATGAAAGCACAATGAAGTAAATTTGACTTGCTGTGTTATCTTTATACATTAATAGAATAAATTATGTAGTAAGTACAACTTAGTGACTGAACAACAACTCTATAAGATACTGTAGAGAAAGAGGTCATTGTTCAGCAGAATAAAAATAATAACTTTCTCAATATTAAAACAGACCTCAGTAGCAATGCTACATCTTTTATTTAATCAAATTATTTAAAAATATGTTTATAAATGGACAGCATGATTCATCACAGGGCAAGTCACTATATTCTATTTTGTAAGCCTCAAGCAAATCAAGTTCAAACTATAAATATTGAAAGTGATCCCTTACCTTAAGCAGCAAGCACATATTGAACCACTGTGATAATCACATTCACATTTCACTCAGCAAATACTAATAGATAGAAATAATAATAGTGCATATTACTCACGACCTTTCAACAGAGAAAATTAAACTGTGCCTTAAATTGTAACTAGACATGTAAAACATTATGTCTGTTTGCTTTTTCAACCATTAACATTCAGAGCTTTGATTAATTAAGGCAACATTGTTGTTGTTGAGGCAACATTACAGCTGAATAATTTTGTCATTCACTTAGTTGAGCAATATGATAGGATGGTTATATATATTCATAAACACATGCAAATTTTAACTTTAAAAAATGTTTAGAGTTGGCCAAATAATTTAAGACTATTTCAGGAAGTGGAAGCAATATTGAGTAAAGAATCACAATGCCTACATTATATTTTCTAACTCTGCCACTGTTGGAACTTAACCTGTTAGAACTAGAGTACATGGTAATATGGGGCTTCCCAGGTGACTCAGTGGTAAAGAATTCGCCTGCAATGCAGGAGACGTGGGTTCAGTCCCTGGGTCAGGAAGATCCCCTGGAGGAGAAAATGGCAACCCACTCCACTATTCTTGCCTGGAGAATTCCATGGACAGAGGAGCCTGGTGGGCTACAGTCCATGGGGTTTCAAAGAGTCAGACATGACTTAGGGACTAAACAACAACAATCTTAAGTCCCCAGTCTTTTTATCTGTAAATATTAAAACTTGTTCTCTGACAGTTCATCTAACTGTTATATGAGTGTTATTTTTACCACATTTACAAAGTTTTAGTCTCTGAAATCGAACTGCATCTTTTCAGGTAATGCTTTTATTTTTTTGAAATTAATGTCAAATCTGAGAAACTAGAAGTTTCTAATGTTTTGTGAGAAAGAAAATACTTTCCATTTTTTTCAAAATTCCCTTTTACCTAGTTAATCCTTGCCCATCTTTCAGTTCTCAATTCAACTGTTACTTCCTAAAGGAAGTTTTCCCTGATCCCATCTGTTACATTATTCAGCACTGTCCAACATAACTTTCAGCAATGATAGAAATGTTCTATATTTTGCTGTCCAACATGGTAGTCAATAGCCACATGTAGCTACTGAGGATCTGGAATGTGGCTACTGTGATTGAGGAACTGAATTTTAAAATTTTATTTATATTTCAGTTCAGTTGCTCAGTCATGTCCAACTCTTTGAGACCCCATGGACTGCAGCACGCCAGGCTTCCCTGTCCATCACCAACTCCTGGAGCTTGCTCAAAGTCATGACCATTGAGTCGGTGATGCCTTCTCATCCTCTGTCGTCCCCTTCTCCTCCTGCCCTCAATCTTTCCCAGCAACAGGGTCTTTTCCAGTGAGTCAGTTCTTCGCATCAGGTGGCCAAAGTATTGGAGTTTCAGCTTCAGCATCAGTCCTTCCAATGACTATTCAGAACTGATTTCCTTTAGGATGGACTGGTTGGATCTCCTTGCAGTCCAAGGGACTCTCAAGAGTCTTCTCCAACACCACAGTTCAAAAGCATCAATTCTTCAGCACTCAGTTTTCTTTAGAGTCCAACTCTCACATCCATATATGACTACTGGAAAAACCATAGCTTTGACTAGACAGACCTTTGTTGGCAAAGTAACGTCTCTGCTTTTTAATATGCTGTCTAGGTTGGTCATAGCTTTTCTTCCAAGGAGCAAGCGTCTTTTAATTTCATGGCTGCACTCAACATCTGCAGTGATTTTGGAGTCTAAGAAAACAAAGTCTCTGTTTCCATTGTTCCCCATCTATTTGCTATGAAGTGATGGGACCGGATGACATGATCTTCATTTTCTGAATGTTGAGCTTTAAGCCAATTTTTTCATTCTCCTCTTTCACTTTCATCAAGAGGGGCTCTTTAGTTCCTCTTTGCTTTCTGCCATAAGGGTGGTGTCATCTGCATATCTGAGGTTATTGATATTTCTCCCAGCAATCTTGATTCCAGCTTGTGCTTAGTTAGTGGCTATCATATTTGATAGCACAGTTCTAAACCTTGACCCTCTTCTTCACCCTATTTGTAATGATTATGACTTTGCATTTCTTTGTGATATGACTTGACTAACATCTCACCCCACCATTAGCATTTAATTATCATAATGAAACTGGGCCATGTAAACTTTACTTATCTTATATCTTAAGGATCTAGCCAAATGTGTGGCAAAAATAAATGCTTAATAATTTACCATGGTAGAGTTGCTGCATTGTCTAACTTAAGGGGCACAAATCCATATTGCTCTGTATGTAAATAGCACTTGCATGGAACTGTTCAGCGCATTTGTGGCCAATGAGATGGCATGACAGCGTGGCTCTCCACCAAGGTAGAGCAGGGAGGGGAGTTTACTAAGAGTGGAATTCTACAACAGAGAAAGGGTCACTGTTCATGCCCCCCCTTTCTAAGAGAGCTTAGTGATTAGCAATGAAGCATTAAGATTTACTAAGTAAGACTCAAAGATCATTTAAAGTTTGGTTGGGAGCACTTATTGATTGACCTATGTAAGTAAGTACTCTAATTTGTGTATTGATAGCCAACAATTTCAAGACAATATGCTTTAATCTAGAGATTTTCATTATACATGTAAGAGCCTAAAAAAATAAAACAGAAGATGAACCAAGGCTTTCCTTGAGATACTGTGTGTCACAGCCAATCATGAGCTGTCTATGACTTGTTTCCTTTGCATTCGTACAGTTTCCTTTAAATAAAATTCTAAATTTCTAAAATTTAATAAAATACAAGGGGATTTCCAAATTGTTAAACAAATGCTACTGAAAGAGTACAAGCCATCTTACTTGAGCCTTAAATACATATATGTTCACATACGAAATCCAGTATTTTTTTTTTGCTGTTCTTAACATAATCCCTTTAATTCAAAAGATATCGCTTTTTCATTTAGAATAAAAATTAAGTCACTGAGTAGAGGCTCTCTTCAGTGACTGTTAATTTTCCAAGAGGTAAGCATCTTTTAAGTTTCTCTCTTTAGGCTACTTGTAGCAAATCTATTGGTTTCAACTTACTTCTTTTTGACCTTTCTCTCTGACTCATCCTACCATCACCCACCAGATCTGTCAAGAAAAGGAAAGTTAATAACCAGGTTCCAAGTCAAGAATGAGATTAGATTCACACTCAAGCGAGGGAAGGTGAGGTTTGAATTTTGAAAAGAAGCCCTTCAAGGGTCATGTAATTACTAGGGTGTTATCAAAAAATTATTACTGCTGCATATTCCTCATTTGGGAGGCGGGTGCTACAATGCCACAGGGCAGTGGAAAGTTACAAATGGTGACATGCAAATGAGCCAGGCAAGCACATACATTGGTGTTCAGCTGCCCCATCTGCTAATGGGAAATGCAACATCAGAAAGCATGCCTTTCATGGAGAATGACATATCTAGGACATTGGCGGGGATTTATAACCAACCATCTTTTTGCTGCTTCATTGGCTTTTACAATTCATTTCAATTTTCACTTATAGGAAAAAATAATGGTGCATAGATTAGCACAGATTCCCCTCGTCATGCTTCTTTTGGCTGTTTCTTTTACTTGTGATTAATTTTTAAAATTCAGTTAATTTATTTATGTGATAGTTCTTGAGAGTCATGACTTGGAAAATAATTTTGCCTTCATCAAGACTTGCCTCCATAACAATATTCTTATATCTTTGTACTAAGCAATTGCTCTGCTCTTTAAATTCTACCTTGACTTAAACACCCAAGCTCCTTTTTTATTAACTAGAGTCTAGTTCCAGATTTTTTCTTTGTTGTTGGTTAAAGAAAGGAAAAAGAGGATAAATTTTTAAAAGACAAGCTTCTGGACTAATGTATAAAAGGTCTGGAAATCACAAAACATTTAGTGCTTCCTGTATCAAAACATTAATTCTTAGGAAAATTTTTTATTCCAATTTAATCAGTACCTCAGAGATGCCATCTGAATCTTTTGAGATTTTTGCAACCCTTAATTCTGACCCAGTTTTTTAATTTTTAAGGTGTTGAAGAAATACTATTTTCTGCATGTAAAGAGGAAATCAAAACCATTTGGAATAGGTTGTCTCTTGTTATCTGCTTGACTGGTAGACTTAAGCATATTATTTTACTTTTACCCGAAGGAATGCTGATAGCACAAATTATGTACCCTGAGACCAAATAATTAAAATGTGAAGAGACTCATTTCATTTACAGAGGCTTTTCATAAACTCTGAGAACAAGTAGTATGTGAATATAAATTAAATGATTATTTGTGCTATTATTCCATTATATTTCTGAACATAGTATCACAGTATACTTTTAATAATTGTTTAAACCTTTTAAAATATTTTGCTGCCATATAAGCAAAATGAAGCATATGCAAAAAAGAATGAAATCATCTGTGCTTGAACATTTCATTTACAATCATGTACGTCAGCTAAGAAAGAATATTAAAGTAATAATAGAAATCATGCCTGTAATATAATGCTTCTTGGGTGCCAGTTTCCATGGTAATATTTTACTATTACAACCCTATGAGTTTGAAATTTCTTTAAGTTATAGATTATGAAACTGACATTTAGTTTAAGTAATACTTTCAAGATCCATGTCTAGTAAGTAACAAGAGTAGAAGCCATGCTCATGTCTGCCTGGCTCCCACATTCTTAACCACTCTATTATTTCAAGGTCTCTATGTTTTTCATTGGATCAAGAAGTCAACCTTATTCAATGTTTTCAGAGGCTGACAGCCATATCATAGCACTTTGTATTACTGAAACCAGATTATCACAGTAGAACTAAAAATAAAATACTCATCAAAGGACTTGCTAATAGTGATTCCCTTTTATAGATACTGGGCTTCCCTGGTGGCTCAGATGGTAAAGAATCTGCCTGCAATGCAGGAGACACATGCAGGAGACCTGGGTTCGATCCTGGGCTCAGGAAGATTGACTGGAGCAGGAAATGGCAACCCACTCCAGTATTCTTGCCTGGAGAATCCCATATTAGATGAATGGTGTAACTTCTATAGGGCTTCCTTGGTGGCTCAGTAGTAAAGAGTCTGCCTGCAATGCAGGAGACACATTCAGGAGACCTGGGTTCGATCCTGGGCTCAGGAAGACCCACTGGAGCAGGAAATGGCAACCCAACCAAGTATTCTTACTTGGAGAATTCCATGGACAGAGGAGCCTAGCAGGCTACAGACTGTGGGGTCTCAAAGAGTCGGATGCAACTTAGCGACTAAACAACAACAACTTTTATAAAGACAAGTATTTCAAGAAAAATCAAGAGCTACTCAAGCCTTAAGGAATAGAATTGGATTAAGATCAGTGACTAATGGCAGACAGAAGACACCATTCCCAGATTTCTAGAAGGAATCTTCATTCTTAGTGTCAATTTGGTACAGCAAATACCTGCCTCCTATTTCTGACAGCTTCTTACAAGACTTGGTTCATCAGTAATCTTCCTTTCTTAGTTCCTTTAACTGTTCTTATATCATGGACATTTACCCATGCCAAATATGCTCAGAGTCCCAGAACAGAAATTCATTTTTCAGCCAGTGCCACCATATATCGTTTTTCCTTTAATATCAGGTTCTCAAACACAGAAATCTATTCTTGCCATTCATTCCTCAATCTTCCACAACTAGGGGCCAACTCCCAGCACTTTAAATACACTCTGAAATCAGATGAAATCTAATGCCCAATCCAATTCTATTCCCAAGGTCTACTCTACCACTTCATTTATTAATTTTGTCCATAAGAAATTTCATATTATCGAGCACTGTATTATAAAAATTATTTAATGGAAAAAGGAAGAAGAGTGCTAAAAAGAGTTTTAAGAGCATCAGATAAAAATTCTCCTCTTCTATAAGAATTTTAAATAATAAATGTTTTGCTTAATATATGTTGTTGGTGTTCAGTCACTAAATCGTGTAAGACTCTATGCAACCCCATAGACTGCAGCACACCAGGCTCCCCTGTCCTTCACTATCTCCTGGAGACCACTCAAGTTCATATTCATTTAGTCAGTGATGCTATCTAACCATCTCATCCTCTGCTGTCCTCTTCTCCTTTTGCCTTTAATCTTTCCGAGCATCAGGGTCTTTTCCAATGAGTCAGCTTTTCACATCAGGTGGCCAAAGTATTGGAGCTTCAGGTTCAGCATCACTATGGCTTCACCCACTTTACTACCTATCTACTATCTACTTTTCACCTGAGATACTCACAAGTCATTTCCATCACAAGTACTCTAAATAAAGCAAAGCAAAACAAAACAAACAAACAAAAAAAAACCTAAAGCATAACCATAATGGAAATCATGGTGAAAAGAGATTGCATAAGTTTGGGGGCTACTGATGGGAGGAAGTGTAATTGGATCCACTGAATTTTTTGAATAGAACTGTTAGATGATTAAGAAGACTTATGGAAAAAGTGTAGAGAAACAGAATGAAATTTGTCTCCAGCAAGAAAAAAAAAAAAAAAACGAGAAACTAAATCTATACCAGTGATGAAACATTATAGGAAGGGAAATTGAAGGGAGAAATCTAATACTGTATCAATAATACATATCAAATAAGTATAAGAAGGAGCTATAAATACTGAATGACTTTTAAGTTTCAGTACCAAGTGACAGGGCTTCAGGTGGTGCTAGGGGTAAAGAACCTGCCTGCAAATGCAGGAGACATAAGAGACATGGGTTCAATCCCTGGGTCTTGAAGAACCCCTGGAGGAGGGGATGGCAACCCACTCCAGCATTCTTGCCTGGAAAATTCCATAGACAGAGGATCCTGGTGGGCTACACTTCACGGGGTCTCAAAGAGTTGGACACAACTGAAGTGACTTAGCACTCATGAACCAAGTGAGAACATGCTAGTGATTCTGTTAAGTTGAACTGAGGGTTCATGTTATATGAATTTTGATTATCAAAAATATGCTGAAATCCTAACCTTTGGTACCTGTGAAAGTGACCTTATTTGGAAACAGTCTTGGAGGTATCATCAAATTATGATCAAGTCATTAGGGTAAGCTGCACTCCAACATGACTGGTATCCTCATAAAAAGAGGAAAGCACCATGGAAAGACAGAGACACACAGGGAGAAGGTCATGTGATAACAGAGGCAGAGACTGGAATGACACAGCTGGCAAGCCAAGGAATGGCAAGGACAACAGCAATCACTAGAAACTAAGAAGAGGCAAGAAGGATTCTTTCCTACCAGTAAATTTCCACTGTTTTAAATCACCCAGTTTGTGGACTTTATTGCAGCTACTGTAGAAAACTAATACACTTGATAATCTTAGTTTCTACTTGGTAAATGCTATGTTTGGGAGGCCTTTGGGACACCCATGGGGAGATGTACAGTTGACAGTAAAAATACAAATCTAACGCCCAGGGGAATAGGTCAAGGCTAGAAACATGGCTCTGGGAAACTTTGATATATCAACCATAGTTAAGTCATCCTATAAGAAGGGCATAATATACTGCATTAATCAAGGTCATTAGTGCTAGCTGTTGTTACTATCCTCCAAATCTATCATAATATAATTAAGCTTTCCTATTCACTTCACAGTTGAAATAGGTTTTCTGAAGGAAGCCTTCCCTATGTTGGCCAAGTGATCCCAGTCCTCACAGTCTATGGCTCCACTACTTTTAAGGGACCTCTCAGATTCTTCATTGGATTCTATATGCAGGAGTTTGAAGAGCAGAGAGAGTAGAATCATGTGAGCTACTGTATGAACCAGGCTTCTCCACATTCCCCTAGCTAGAATTCAGTCACTTGCCCTAAACCTAAGTGCAAAGGAGGCTGGTAAATATTGTCTTCCTGTTTGATCAGATGACCACATCTGCAGATTCTATCATAGGTGGACATAGAAATAAATGTATGCAAGATGGAAGATGACCTTCATGCCTTAGCAAGTGCAGACAAAATTCTATTACTTTTAAAGGTGAGAGTGAGCAAGACAATTTGGGGCTATGTAAAATTAAAATACAGCAATATTTGTGTTGAACTTTGAAGAGACTGTAGGATTTGAACAATGACAGAAGTAAAATGCCTTCAGGAAGAAAAGAACTGAATGAACAGAGCCACAGAGGCAGAGGATCCCAGGATTTCTTCTGAAAATAGCATTTGGCTGGTTTGGTTAGCACATGTAAACCAGAATCCAGTTAAAATGGAAACAGGACATTTATCTATCCCTAATTCTTGCCCAGATCAGTAGCAGATTTACCCTTTCACTTTACCTTTGCCAAGGGGATTTAAAATTCTGCAGACTCTAATTTATTAAAATTTACTACTGAAGTGAGAGTAACAGGTATTTCTTTCCACTTCTCAGTATGGGACCACAGTTTTATTAGAATGCTTGGCCTCTGAGCTCAGCAAGGAGCATGCTATAATTAGATGAGTATTACAATGGAGACTCTGTTAATGGGATTTTTGAGATGTAGTAAAAAAAAAAAAACCTACAAGAGTATCTCCATTACACTCTATATAAGTGAGGGAAACCTGTCTTAGGAGACCACTAAAGAAATCAGCAGGAGTTAGTTAACTGAAGGTCAAACAAAATGACGTGATAAGCCTTGGGGGATACTGGTAAAGTAATCATTGTGGATAAGGGACTGGCTGAGTGTCAAGGTGCCTATGCACATTTCTAACATGAAAATGAAGATGGGAATTAAAACAGCAGAAATGGCCTCTTTGTTTTTGTATAAGCTTGAACACCTCCTATCAATAAACAATATTAAAACATGTTTTTTCTATGCATGGAAATTGTGAAACCATGGGACCTCCTATAATGGAATTGTTCCATATATAGTATCTAAAATGATGCTTTACTGAGGTCAAGTAGCCCCCTGGCTACTTTTTTCAGTGTATGTTTTTTTCCTGAAGATATTGAAAACTATGCCCATTGTTAGAAAACTTAGAAAACAGAAGATAAAGCACTTAAAATGCCACAAGAAAATTCACTAACTCTTTTTATGTTTTTCTATTTCCTATTTGTCAAGATCTTATTAATGTACCCGTTATAATAATGTATATTTATTTTTTTACCCAGTAAAGTAAAATTAAAAAAGTGAAAGTGTTAGTCACTCGGTTGTGTCTGGTACTTTTCATTAAGTATTTTGGATTGATTGGTCCTTTTTCTTCCTTTGACTTAATTTTTTCATCATCTTGGAAAGATCATGTAAAACATCCTTAAAAATAATTACAGAAGCTTTCATCTAATCAGTCTGAAATTCCTCTAAGGGAAGTTAAAGAAAATGAAGTCAATTATTTTGTACTTATTCAGCACAAGTCTGTACTGTCCTTGTTCAGGTAAAGAAAATAATATTTCCAGAGAAGAGGAGATACAAGTAGGATAAGGGAGCCTGTCACATAGGTGGAAGCCTTTCTTCTCAGTGGGCCAGCAAGTTGGCATTGTAGTTCCCGCTGACTGGGGGTTTCTCTAAACACCTTGTAGTTATAAGAGGGCAAAGTGATAAAGGACAGGGAATATGTAGGAACTTGATCACTTCTTTGAAGATTTCTACCTCAGAAACTAGACTAACTGGAACGACACGACTGAAGCAACTTAGCAGCAGCAGCAGCAGATACAAAATGAAGGATGTATAAAACACACAAATATTTCCACATATGCTGTCTTGAACCATAACCATGTATGAAAAGTAGAGTCTTTGGACCTCCCTGGTGGTCCAGTGGTCAACAGTCCACACTCCCACTATGGGGGGCACTGGTTCAGGTTCCGTCCCTGGTCGGGGAACTAAAATCCCACATGCCTCCAGGTGCAGCCAAAAAAAAAAAAGTAGAGTCTTAGTTTCAATAATCAATTGTTCACATGGATTCAGGAGATTTTACTTCCAGTTTTAGAAGTAAAGGTTCGAACAGTGGATTGAGACATCCTGCGGACCTAATTTTGAATGGTTAAATTCATGTGTGTTTATATATTCTGATTGGAAGGTAAAAAATTTATCGTGCTTGCATCAAATCAGATGAGAAAATTCTTGTTATAAAAAATGACTGATAATAACGTACTTGGAAATGAAAAGAGTTAAAAATTGAAAATTATTTATGCATGTGATATCCATATATGATTCTTTGCACATAACTATGCCAAAGAGTTGCATGAGGTTGGATCAACATTTAAAATATGACTCCTGTCAGACTATAAATGGTCTTTGACACCAAATTACTTTAGCTGGTGAATGTTAGAATCTATTTTTTATTTTCTGCTTAACTTACATTTTGTTTTACTAAAATGTTTTTTGTTTTGGTGTTATTTTATTTGTTTTTTTAACTTAAAGAATGAGCAAGTTCTTTGCTAGTCAAATCAATTGCTCCTTCAAAATGGACATAAGGAAGGAGATAAAGAGTGTGAGAAGGAGGAAGGATGGGGAAAATTAAAGATGAGACTTGAAAGCAATTATCAAAATCCTCATTTGACCTTATTTTTTCTTCTGGTGTCCTGAGGTCCTCCATAACTAATGGCTCTACATGCCATTCTTCACAATTTTTAGGACTGTACCTTATAAAATTTTTTAAAGAAATTTCAAATATGTCGTTTGAACAAATAACCATGACCATTTCTCCTCTGGTAGATATAAATTTCCCATTCCAGAAGACCAAATAAAATCAAGTAAATTTAAATGGGTGTGAAGAAAAAAATATGTTAAAAAAAGAAAAGAAATGGTATGATGCCCAGTGAAATAAGTGATCATGGAATGTTGGAGCTACACAGAATGGGACTGAGTAAATTTGCCAATTAAAGCATATTTCTCTGATCCATTGGTCTCATGGTGAAATTACATACTGTTCTTCCTCTTTTTAATTTAATCACTTAAACATGGGTTTCTTGTACCTCTATATCCTCCTAGATTCTTTTCCTTTTGGGTTTAGTCCTAAATAACGAGAAGTTCCACATATTCTGAAAACTTCCCTTTACTGTCCCACCTTATCATCCTCCCTCAGTCTGTTTCCAAGTTCACATCTTTAAATATCTGTCTCTAAAATATTTATTCAAAAATTTCTACCATAACTACATTATCTTGAAAATAGCAGGATACTTCTGTCTCACCCAAAGCTTTACTATTACACCTTATATGTTCATTATGGTCAATATTGGACATTTTATTAATTCCACCAATGCCTGATTTTATAGATGATGCCAGGTTTCCCATTTTTTAATTTTTGCTTTCTAATTTATTGTGTCATTTGGGGATTATTTCTGATAGTACTAATTTTTACAATGTGAACTATTTGAGGAAGTGATTTCAGTTTCAAAAAGTCAGAAAAGCAATTACATGGAAGATGCATGGCAGAAAAAAAATTTCCCTTCTTTCCTGCTAGCTTCTTTGGCTGGTCTAATAATTAAATTGACATAAGACAGATTACCAGGAGAAAAACAATTAACAGGAGTAAAAGCTTATGTAAAAGCAACAGTTAGAACCAAATATGGAACAACAGACTGGTTCCAAATAGGGAAAGGAGTACATCAAGGCTGTATATTGTCACCCTGCTTCTTTAACTTCTATGCAGAGTACATCATGAAACATGCTGGGCTAGATGAAGAACAAGCTGGAATCAAGACTGCTGGGAGAAATATCAATAACCTCAGATATGCAGATGACACCACCCTTAAGGCAGAAAGCAAATAAGAACTAAAGAGCCTCTTGATGAAAGTGAAAGAGGAGAGTGAAAATGTTGGCTTAAAACTCAGCATTCAGAAAACAAAGATCATGGCATCTGGTCCCATCACTTCATGGCAAATAGATGGGGAAACAATGGAAACAGTGAGAGACTTTATTTTGGGGGGCTCCAAAATCACTGCAGATGGTGACTGAAGCCATGAAATTAAAAGACGCTTGCTCCTTGGAAGAAAAGTTATGACCAACCTAGACAGCATATTAAAAAGCAGAGACATTACTTTGCCAACAAAGGTCCATCTCGTCAAAGCTATGGTTTTTCCAGTAGTCGTGTATGGATGTGAGAGTTGGACTCTAAAGAAAGCTGAGCACCGAAGAATTGATGCTTTTGAACTTTGGTGCTGGAGAAGACTCTTGAGAGTCCCTTGGACTGCAAGGAGATCCAACCAGTCCATCCTAAAGGAAATCAGTACTGAATATTCATTGGAAGGACTGATGCTGAAGCTGAAACTTCAATACTTTGGCCACCTGATACGAATAACTGACTCATTGGAAAAGAGCCTGATGCTGGGAAAGATGAAGGCGGGAGGAGAAGGGGATGACAGAGGATGAGATGGTTGGATGGCATCACTGACTCAATGGACATGAGTTTGAGTAAACTCAGGAGTTGGTGATGGACAGGGAAGCAGGCCTGCTGCAGTCCATGGGGTCACACAGAGTCAGATATGACTGAGCAACTGAACTGAACTGAAAAGCTTATGGGAGCCAGATACACACATGAGGCTTTCTGGCAGCAAGGCAGTTGAGGCTTATATAACCTTCTCAGATAAAGAGAAGTAGGTAAGGGGCTGGGGTCTCAATTCACAGGAAGATGGGAAGAGCAAGTGTTTGGTAAACAAATGTTTGCCATGTTATACAGACAAGTACTTCTGATACTAAAATTTACTTTTGGTAATAGCTCTTTCCCTGGTACAGAGCCCCTATCCAAATTCTTTCAGGCAGTTAAGAGAGAGGTAGACAGCTCTTCCTGAATCACTGGGCTTTGATTGTCTTCAACTTGAAATAAACCACATGTCGAAGTGGCATCATCTGGGGTGACATTCTGCTCCCTCTTACAGGCTAAGCTGAGTATTATAAAGCAAGAATATATGTTTGATACACACTGTAGGAGACTTACTGAATACCATATTTATACTGACATGGAAATCTTGATAAATTGCATAAGATTAGAATTACTGCCTAGTCTCTCAAGACAGTCATTTCTGCCCACAGGAAGCAGCAACTCATAAGACAGTTTCTTGCCTTAGAAAAACAAAAATGGACTTCCCGCATGGTACAGTGGATAAGAATTAACCTGCCAAAGCAGGAGACATGGGTTCAATCCCTGGTACAGGAAGATTCCACATACCATGGGATAACTAAGCCAGTATACCACAACTACTGAGCCTGTGCTTTAGAGCCCATGATTCAAAACAAGAGAAGCTGCTGCAAAGAGAAGCCCGAGCAACAAAGAGAAGCCCCTGCTCACCACAACCAGAGAAACCCGCGCACAGCAACGAAGACCCAGTGCAACCAAAAATAAATAAATTAATAAAGAAAATGAAAAGTAAAAGTGCTTTTAGAGCTGATTTTGTGTTCAGTGATAGAACAAGCAATGCCACCAGAGGCAGGTCACTTTTGATATCTAAGAGGAAATGCCTTGTTTATTTTTTCATCCACCAACCTCTTCTGACCTACAAAGAACCTCAAAGTATCTCCCACCCTTTCTATTGTGTTCATCAATATAACCTTAATGCTCAGAATAGTGCTAGAAAAATAGTAAGTGATCAATAAGTATTTTGGTATTAAGTAATTAAAAGAAAATCCGAATCTACTGCTCTAGATACCATTTAATTAATTTCCTTCTATTTCAAAATTAAACTTAACATAAGAAAGTGCTTGATATTTATTGTCCCTTCTTCCTCATATCCAGACACTTCTAAGCCCATGGAAAGTAATTGTCTATGTGCACCATTAAAATAAAACTTCTCTATATGGCACTGTGTAGCAGCCCATTCCGGAGCTGTCTTTTCTCTTATCTTCCAAACTGACCTTCTCATGGCAGATGACTCTTTGAAGTTCCCTTTGTTCCTGAAACTCATCTCACACTTTTATAATGAGATAGGACCTCTATTTCTCTCCTTCCCCTTCCTGGTTATAACCTCAGATTCTTCTGAGAATCTATTTAATAACTAGCTTAGGGAGTGGTTAAAAGTATGGATTCTGGAATCAGATTGCCTGGTTCAAATTCTGGCTCCTCTCATTACAAGAGCATCGGAGCATGCTCCTAAACCTCTCTAGCCACTACAAACCATTACAGCCTCTGTAACATAAGGGAAAGAATTTTACCTACTTCAGATAAAATAAGGTAAAACACAGAGTCCTTAACAATGCCACATGTACTGATCATTATGAGAGACTGAAGAACAGCATCAAAATGCATTTCATTTCCAGATCCCACAGCTGGACAATTATTCATGTGCAATTCCACTTTTGCTCCCATCTACTCATCCAGTCAGTTACAGAATACTATCTAAATCTGCTCAAAATGTTCTTCTCCAAATCTCTCTCTCAGCTGGTACTTCTCTAGAGTATTGCAGATGTGGTCATGGTTTTGGGCCACTGGGTTAGATGTTGGTCAAGAAGAGAAGCTAACATGTGTCAGAGTACTACAGTGGTTGTTCTAAACTTATTTCATTTTGTTTTCTTTTTTTATTGAAATATAATTGCTTTACAATGGTGTGTTAGTTTCTGCTGTACAATGAAATGAATCAGCCATTTGTGTTCATATATCCCCTCCCTCCTGGACCTGCCTCCCTCCCTTCCCCTCATCCATCCCTCTAGGTCATCACAGAGCACAAAGCAGAGCTTCCTATACTTTATAGCAGCTTCCCACTAGCTATCTACTTTACACATGGCAGTATATATTTGTCAATTCCAATCCCCCAGTTGGTCCCACCCTCCCCATCCCCTTGTGTCCACATATCAATTCTCTATGCCTGCATCTCTATTCCTGCCTTGGAAATAGGTTCATCTGTATCACTTTTCTAGATTCCATATATATGTGTTAATATACGATATTTGTTTTTTCTCTTTTCTGACTTACTTCACTCTGTATGACAGACTCTAAGTCCAACCATGTCTCTATAGATGACCCTATCTCATTCATTTTGTTTCCAAACAGTCATGTAAAGTAGGTATTATTCCCACACCACCCCCACCAGCCCACTCAATAGACGAAGCAGCTAGAGTTTCAATGAGCCAGCTACCTTGACCCAGATAACACAGTTAACAAGTACAATAAATGCAAGAAGTGAAATCTCCCATTAATATCAAGTTATGCCTTCTTTGTTCCTTAAGCATTCCATCAATGGCCACAGGACTGGAAAAGGTCAGTTTTCATTCCAATCCTAAAGAAAGGCAATGCCAAAGAATGCTCAAACTACCACACAATTGCACTCATCTCACACGCTAGTAAAGTAATGCTCAAAATTCTCCAAGTCAGGCTTTAGCAATACATGAACTGTGAACTTGAACATCTGGTTTTAGAAAAGGCAGAGGAACCAGAGATCAAATTGCCAACATCCGCTGGATCATTGAAAAAGCAAGAGAGTTCTAGAAAATCATCTATTTCTGCTTTATTGACTATGCCAAAGCCTTTGACTGTGTGGATCACAATAAACTGTGGAAAATTCTGAAAGAGATGGGCATACTAGACCACCTGACCTGCCTCTTGAGAAACCTGTATGCAGGTCAGGAAGCAACAGTTAGAACTGGACATGGAACAACAGACTGGTTCCAAATAGGAAAAGGAGTACGTCAAGGCTGTATATTGTCACCCTGCTTATTTAACTTATATGCAGAGTACATCATGAGAAATGCTGGACTGGAAGAAGCACAAGCTGGAATCAAGATTGCTGCAAGACATATCAATAACCTCAGATATGCAGATGACAACACCCTTATGGCAGAAAGTGAAGAGGAACTAAAAAGCCCTCTTGAGGAAAGTGAAAGAGGAGAGTGAAAGAGTTGTGTTTAAAGCTCAATATTCAGAAAACTAAGATCATGGCATCTGGTCCCATCACTTCATGGAAACAGATGGGGAAACAGTGGAAACAGTGTCAGACTTTATTTTGGGGGGCTCCAAAATCACTGCAGATGGTGATTGCAGCCATGAAATTAAAAGATGCTTACTCCTTAGAAGGAAAGTTATGACCAACCTAGATAGCATATTTAAAAGCAGAGACATTACTTTGCCAACAAAGATCCGTCTAGTCAAGGCTATGGTTTTTCCAGGAGTCATGTATGGATGTGAGAGTTGGACTGTAAAGAAAGCTGAGTGCGAATGAACTGATGCTTTTGAACTGTGGTGTTGGAGAAGACTCTTGAGAGTCCTTTGGACTGCAAGGAGATCCAACCAGTCCATCCTAGAGGAGATCAGTCCTGGGTGTTCGTTGGAAGGACTGATGTTGAAGCTGAAACTCCAATACTTTGGCCACCTCATGTGAAGAGTTGACTCATTGGAAAAGACCCTGATGCTGGGAAAGATTGAGGGCAGGAGGAGAAGGGGACAACAGAGGATGAGATGCCTGGATGGCATCACCGACTTGATGGACATGAGTTTGGGTAAACGCCGGGAGTTGGTGATGGACAGAGAGGCCTGGCGTGCTGCAATTCATGGGGTCCCAAAGAGTCAGACACGATTGAGTGACTGAACTGAACTGAACTGAAAAATAGTTCACTGCATGCTAGCTCTTGAAAGCCTCTGGTCCTTGTAAGACATAATACACAATGACTTCAACTGATGCTTTTACTAAATATAATCAAGAATATTCTGCAAAGCAATTGAACTATCCTTTATGCAGTAGTAGGCACTAATGGCAGGGTTTCCCTGGTGGCCCAGTGGTAAATAATCTTCTTGCAAGCAGGAGTCACAGGTGTGATCCCCATATTGGAAGGATCCCCTGGAGAAGAAAATGGAAACCCACTCCAGTATTCTTGCCTGGAAAATTCTATGGATGGAGGAGCCTGATGGGCTGCTGTCCATAGGGTTGCAAAGAATCAGACTCAACTGAGCACACACATCCTAATGACTGGATTGCTGGTGTGTATTTAATCTAGTCTGGACAGTGAAGTATTGGCATCTATCTGCTATATTTCTAGAGCTAATACCGCAAGCAAAACAAGAAGTACTCTACGATGATATAACCCTATCTAAGAATTGACCAGAAAGCCCTTAGATGTGCTTTTAAAATAAACTGTGGCCCTACTTCATAAAATAATATTTCATGATATTACTTCATGATTAGACTACTGCAGTTTTCTTCTCAAGTAATGTTTTTAATAGTTAAAATGAACTATTTTCAGGCTCCTCACCATGCAAAGCAGGAGAGATATAAAGACTCTTTTTGATCTGGTGTCTGGTATTAATTTAAATTGAATATTCACTACTTTAGTTTATTGCAGCAGATGCCCTCAGCTACCCAATTATTTTAGCACAATTTGGCACATATATAATTTTAAAAGAACTTGTATCTAGGCAAAGCATTTAATTTCCTACCAAATTAATCCCTTTGGAACATTACATTGGATGCCATGGTGATTAAAAAATAGACTCTTTCATAACAGCAAGTTGCTCCAGTAAATACCCAGTACTCTGCACAAATGGAAGATCTGCATTTATTTCCTCTGTTATATACGGTGCAGGTTTCTTTATTACTAATTACATGCTCTTTCTCGGCTCAGGCATTTTTAATAACAACGTGTGCTACGCCCTCTCCTCGGTAATTCTGGGGTTTTCTGTTCCCATTTGGGGGAGAAGGTATGATTTTACTGACCCCAAAAAGACAACAGATGTGGACTGTCCCAGAATTCTTTAGCAATGTGATCTGGAACAGGAAGGATCAAAGAACTTTCTCTTGAACATTTTGCTTAGCTAAATGGCATATACCACAATGTGCACTTTCAATACTTACTTAATATAAGTTAACATCTCCAAGTTACTGGAGCTGTGTAACAAATCATCCTAAAGCATTCTGGAGTAAACCAACTATTTAATTATGGGCACAGAGTCTGTGGATTAGATATTTAAATACAGCAGAGCAGGGCTGGTTTGACTGTGGTCCATGATGGCTGGGCCCTCAACTGGCAAGACTCAAAGACTAGGGATAAGGTAATGGCTGAGAACTACAATCATGTGGAAGCTCCTTTGCATGCATGCCTGGCACATAGGTTGGGTAGGCTGGGGGGCTTAGCTAGAAATGTTGACTGAAACATTTATATACAGTCTTTCTCAGTGGTTTTGGTTTCTCAATGTGTGGTGACTACCTTCTGAGGGGAAGCATTCTAGAAGAGGACATACAGAGAGCAAGCATTCCAAAAGAACCAGGTGACAGCATTCACATGGCATCGTTCCTTCTAAATAGTTATAAGCAAATCACCAAGGTCAATCTAGATTCAAGGAGAAAAGAAACAAATACCATTACTTAATAAGAGAAGTTCAGTTTGTGGACACACAGCAAGCCCCTACATACGAGAAAGTTCTGTTCCCAGAGCATGTTCTTAATTCCAATGTGTTCATAAATCCAACAAAATTAGCCTAGATACCCAACTAACACAATCAGCTATATAGTACTGTACTATACTAGGTTTATGATATTTTTCATAAGAATAATACATAAAAAACAAACACTTTCAATCTTACAGTAAAGTACCTTGAAAAGTACAGTAGTACAGTACAACAGCTGACACACAGGGGCTGGTATTGAGTGAACAGGCAAGAAGAGTCACTGACTGGAGGAGGGAGAAGAAGTGGAAGGTGGTAGAGCTGAAGGATGGTCAGCAATAGGAGACAGAGGACAAGCTGCAATTTCACTCACGCCTGACGTTGATGGCACAGATTCTGGTTCCTTGCTGGATTCAGTGCTACCTTCCCTCTTGAAAAAATGATCCAGTGATGTCTGGATGTGGTGGTTTAGTCGCTAAGTCATGTCCAACTCTTGCGACCCCATGGACCGTAGCCTGCCATGCTCCTCTGTCCATGGGATTTCCCAGGCAAGAATACTAGAGTGGGATGCCATTCCTTTCCCCAGAGGATCTTCCTGACCCAGGGATTGAACCCTCGTCTCTTGCATTGCAGGCAGATTCTTTACCACTGAGCCACCAGGAAAGCCCTGATGTTGAGGTAGTAGCTCTTTTTTTCTCATCATGGATGAGACAGTAGCACTGGATTGCATTTGGAATGGCTGCTACAACCTTTGTGTCCTTTGTGTACTGTTCTACATTCAGGTCCAGTGCCTCAAAAATAACAATGTCTCTTCACATAAAGAAAATCCCCTTACCATTTCTGGAGTCATGAATGTCTTCAGTTTTTCAGTTCCTTCTTCTTCCTCTTATCTTTCTCCATCCTTTCTCTGGGCCTCCACTTCTATCAGGTCTTCATTAATCAGCTCCTCATGTTACCCCCATCAGCTCCCATCCAAAGCAAAGTTCCAAAGAATGGCTAGGAGAGAAAAGAAAGCCTTCCTACATGATCAGTGCAAAGAAATAAAGGAAAACAATAGAATGGGAAAGACTAGAGGTCTCTTGAAGAAAATTAGAGATACCAAGGGAACATTTCATGCAAAGATGGGCTCAATAAAGGACAGAAACGGTATGGACCTAACAGAAGCAGAAGAGGTTAAGAAGAGGTGGCAAGAACACACAGAAGAACTATTCAAAAAAGGTCCTAATTATCTGGATAACCACGATGGTGTGGTCACTCACCTAGAGCCAGACATTCTGGAGTGTGAAGTCAAGTGGGCCTTAGGAAGCATCACTACTAACAAAGCTAGTGGAGGTGATGGAATTTCAGCTGAGCTAAATACTAAAAGATGATGCTGTTAAAGTGCTGCACTCATATTGAGCCAGCTAATTTGGAAAACTCAGCAGTGGCCACAGGACAGAAAAAGGTCAGTTTTCATTCCAATCCCAATGAAGGGCAATGCCAAAGAATGTAACTACTGCACAATCACACTCATTTCACATGCTAGCAAGGTAATCCACAAAATCCTTCAATAGTATGTGAACCAAAAACTTCCAGATGTACAAGCTGGATTTAGAAAAGGCAGAGGAACCAGAGATAAAATTGCCAATATCCGTTGGATCATAGAAAAACCAAGGAATTCTAGAAAAGCATCTACTTCTGCTTGATTGACTACGCTAAAGCCTTTGTTTGTTGTGATCACAAGAAATTGGAAAATTCTTCAAAAAATAGGAATAACAGATCACCTGACCTGCCCTCCTTAGAACCTGTATGCAGGTCAAGAAGCAACAGTTAGAACTGGACGTGGAACAACAGACTGGTTCCAAATCAGGAAAGGAGTACGTCAAGGCTCTAAATTGTCACCCTACTTATTTAACTTATATGCAGAGTACATCATGTGAAATGCAAGACTGGATGAAGCACAAAATGGAATCAAGATTGCCAGGAGAAATATCAACATCCTCAGATATGCAGATGACACTACCCTTTTGGTAGAAAGAGAAGAGGAACTAAAGAGTCTCTGGATGAAGATGAAAGAGGAGAGTGAAAAAGTTGGCTTAAAGCTCAACATTCAGAAAACGAAGATCATGGCATCTGGTCCCATCACTTCATGGCAAATAGATGGAGAAACAAGGGAAATAGTGACAGTCTTTAGTTTCTTGGGCTCCAAAATCACCTCGGACAGTGACTGCAGCTATTAAATTAAAAGACCCTTGCTCCTTGGAAGAAAAGCTATGACCAACCTAGACAGCATATTAAAAAGCAGATTCATTACTTTGCTGACAAAGGTGAAAGTTGGACCATAAAGAAGGCCGAATGCTGAAGAATTGATGCTTTTGAACTGTGGTGTCGGAGAAGACTCTTGAGAGTCCCTTGGAAAACAAGGAGATCAAACCAGTCAATCCTAAAGGAAATCAACCCTGAATATTCTTTGGAAGGAATGATGCTGAAGCTGAATGAAACTCCAATACTTTTGCCACCTGATGCAAAGAGCCAACCCATTAGAAAAGACCCTGATGCTGAGAAAGATTGAAAGCAGGAGGAGAAGGGGGTGACAGAGGACAAGATGGTTGGACGGCATCACTGACTCAATGGACATGAGTTTGAGCAAACTCTGGGAGATGGTGAAGGATAGGGAAGCTTGGCATGCAGCAGTCCATGGGGTAGCAAAGAGTCAGACATGACTGAGCGACTGAACAACAATAACAACATGTTGCACAGCAAGGAGTTTAGTGAAGTCGTCCTATTGCAGATTTAGCTTCAGCTTCTCCCTGAGGGTCATTAAGCTCCTGAACGTCTCTTTGGATTCCTCATCCACCTTCTCAAATCCACATAAACTGTGGACCAACTGTGGGCCAAAGTTCTTCCAAACCCCATATATGGTGACGGCTGTAACCTCTCACCAAGCAAAGTCAATGTTTTTAATGTCCTTGTAGTTAAGCACGTGCCTTCATCAATAATTTCTTGAAGTGTTTCAAAAAAATTCCCAGGCAGCTACTGTATCTGTACTATATACAGACCTTTGTTTAAGTCTTCATAAAGGCTTTTAGCTTTTCTCTTGAATCAGCACTAATCATGAGCAAGACTCTATGCTGATGCTGATGCAGATCCTACATTCACACACCGAGAAGTTTCTCCATCTCCATCACTTTTCCACACTATTTTGATATTATTGTCAATATCATCGGCACAGCAGCCTGCATGTGTTCCATGATCTTGTCCTTGTTCTTTAGAATCATGCTGATTGTTGAACAATTCATGTTATAAGACTGAGTGACATCTACAATCTTGTCTATGATCTTTTTGCCTCACTTCACTCTCTCAATTACTTTCACTTTTGTTTCCATCTTCATCACTTGGTGCTTCTTAGCAGTACCAGCTACGTCACTGCTGCTTTTAAGCTTGCTTCCAGACACCCTGGGCTTGAATAAAGATATTGTACTGCTGTACTCTATACAGTACTGTGAAGTACACAACAGCACAGCCACTTGCAGAGAATGAACACATGTAACAAGGCACACCAGACACATGAACTAACATGATTGGACATGCGAATGTATGTTCTTATATTTGAAAGTCCACAACCTGAAAGTTTGTATGTAGGATACTTATTGTATTTAAAAACCACAAACAGATCAGCAAGGAAAGAAAGAAAGAGAAAGCTATTTTGTATATGTTTGATTGTTGTAGGCTATATGTAACCAGTATGCATCTCTCAGCTATGAGGAGATGCACTGAAGTTTAAGTAGAGTGGGTAACAATATATTCACTATACATGTTGAAGCTCAACTTTGAATTCTGATTGGGAATTCTTGATTACATGTCTTGATTACATTTCTTTATGATATGTACAGTTCTAGTGACGTTAGCTTTCTAATGGTTAGTAACAGGAGTAGAATTCTTTAATTGCTACAAGGCAATATCAAGATTAAAATAAATAATAAAAAAATAAAAGAGAAGCATATAAATAAGCATTGTTGACAACTATCTCTATTCATCTGTTTTAGTTTGGGTTCCCCCAAAATTAGATATTAAGGAAAAGCCTTGGATGCATGTTGTTTATTTGGGAGGTGATCTGAGAAAGCATAAATAAAAAAATGAGGAAAGTGATAAAAACCAACAGAATATGTTAATGCACAGGTATTAATAATTACTGTAGGCAATTGGCACTCAATCTGCTGAGGACCACCTTAGGAACCACAAGTAACATGCCTCAGCATCACCTCTCCCTAAGTGGTAAAAGGCTGGAATGTTTAACCATCTATGACTGTAGCCATTGTTTTGAGGGCTGGGACAAGATGTATTAGGGACTCCACACTTGCCCACTGCTCTCATTTGCAGTAAGATTATGCCCTGCTGCCAAGAAAACCCTTAGAGAAGAAAAGACACTCAAGTCCTTGAGGCAGGGAGCTGTCAGAGCATGTGGGAATCATCCCGCACAGCTGCCAAGGGAACATGGGATGGTGTATCAACATCTCCTCCATCTTTTTTTCCTCTTTGAGAATTATTATTTTATAACTGTATTGTATGCACATAGTTCAAGGAGCAGCTGCTTGCTCTACTTTTTCCCTATCCTCACATCTTATGCCTCTGCTGCTGCTGCTGCTGCTAAGTCACTTCAGTTGTGTCCGACTCTGTGCGACCCCATAGATGGCAGCCCACCAGGCTCCTTTGTCCCTGGGATTCTCCAGGCAGGAACACTGGAGTGGGGTGCCATTTCCTTCTCATGCCTCTAGGAGCACTCATTTCCAACTCTTAGCATTCTCTTCATCTATTTACCATCATTTTTCTAAATAATATGCATATTTTGATTTATCTTGATTTATCAGGTTAACAATGTGTGTCTTGCTTTCCTATTCTGGCAACAGAAAATTTAATATTTTATACTATTCTACTCCCTCCAATTGTCTTCTCTCCATGTTTCCAATATAATCATATCAAAATTCAAGGGTAACTCAATATCCATATTATTTTGGCATTACAAAGGGTTTCTAGTACCAAGACAAACAGTACATAATGATAATATATCTTTGCTTGAAAAACTTGATTTTCCTGAAGAAAAGTATTTTAATTTTTATTTGCTTGGTTTTTGTACAATGTACCTATTGTTAATTCTTCCCAAATGCTCTACAAGCTCCATAAAATATATTTCAGCAATATTGTTTACACAATTTAATGTAACATTTCTATTTTCTTTATGGATATTTCTTTATTGGTGACCCCCACCCACTTCAATTTTGAGATTTCCTTTGCTTTCATTCTAGGACTTCTCTTTGCTTTTCATCTGAGTTAGATTTCTAGTTTCCTGCCTTCTGGAACTTGTTTTTTTCCTCTTTCTTGGTGTGTTGTCTTCCTTTAGTTGATTACATACTCCAAGAGTTTTCTGAGAGTTTATAGGTGGTACATTGTTTTTTAGGGTAATTCATTTCTAGAAGTGGGAAAATGTCTTTATTTTGCTTACACACTTGTTTTCCAGTTTAAATCATTATAACATTCTAGCCTGAATACCATTTTTTTCAGAATTTTAAAGTTATGCCCAAATTGTCTTCTTGCTCCAAGTGTCAGTGCTGGGAATTTCTGTGTCATGATAATCTCCCAACACTTGTAAGTAACCTGTTCTGTGCTGTTGCTCTCTGCTTATTTTTGTTTTTCTTCCTGAAAGCTTTCATGGTTTTCCATTTATCCTTTGCATTAAACTATTTTGTTATGGTAGTACTTAGTGTGGCCTCTAGTATTCTCTCTTCTGGGCTCCGTGGGTCCATTCATATTGATATTTATGCCTCTAATTTCTGAAGAATATGCCATGCATCCCTGTCATCTGTTTCTTATATTTGCTGGGAGAATGCCCTCCTAGGGCATTTTCTCCTCTGCACTTTCTTTCTGTAACTTTACAAATCAGATAGGCACCGTCTGGTTTGATCCTTTTATATTCTTACCTGTTCTCTCCAACTTCCCACCTTTGACTTTTTTCCTCCTTTGGGGAGATTTTACTGACTTTATTTTCTTGAGTTTCTACTTTGGTGCTGATATTTTTAATGTCCAAGATGACTTTTTTCTTCATATGCTTCTTCATATGCATTTTTCAAGTTCCATGTACACAGTATCTCCAATGAGTGTCATTTAATCAACATTTTCTCTTCTCTGAATATATATATTTAATTTTTTTCTTTTCTAGTTTTGTTGAGATATAACATACAGCACTGTATACATTTAAGGGATAGAGTATAATGATTTGACTAACATTCATCATGAAATGATTATCATGGTAAGTTTAGTGAACATTCATTATTTCAAATAGATATAAAATAAAAGAAAAAGAAAAAGAAATTTTTTCCTTGTGATGAGAACTCTTAGGATTTACTCTCTTAACTTTTATTTATAACATGCAATAGCATTAATTACATTAATACTAATCACATTGTACATTATATGCCTAATACTTAATTATCTTAACTGGAAGTTTGTACCTTAAACTGCCTTCATCCATTTCCCTCTCCCTCCATCCCCTCTCTGACAACCACAAATCTGTGGTTTTCAACCTCTTTTTCTGTGAGGTTGTTTGTTTGTTTGATGTATAATTGGCCTACATCACTATGTTAGTTCCTGTGGGACAACATAGTGACTTGATATTTTTTTAATTGAGGTATAGTTGATTTTCTTGATATTTCTATATATTACAAAATAATCACCTCTCTGAATATATTAACTATATTTATTTGAAGTTTCTTATTTTGCCTACATGATCTTGTTTACTACAACATTATTTTTATCTACTTTCAGTTTATTTTTGTCTCTTTCATGTTGGAAGCTTTCCTTAAGTATTTGTTATCTTTTTCTGTTCATATTAAGAAAGGCATTAGTTGCATCAACAAAACTAGTAGTTTCACTTGAAGATGACCAGAGACTAGTGAGAGAGCAGAGGAGGAATACTATGCTCTACAAGCGCTAATGGAAAAGAAAAACTTCTCCATTAAGGATCTGTTGTTAAGCTTTCAGAGCTCCTTGAACTCTTCGATATTTAATACAGAAGTGCAGACTTTAGTATGTGTTTTATTTACTAGGAGGATGGTACATAGCATTAATCAGTTCTTAAAAGGTCCCATCATCTCAGAAGATTAACTAGCTTTGAATTATAAGATGGTAGAGATTTAGCACACTTGATGAAATGACAATTGTCTTTGTATGAGTAACAATGGTGTAGAGTGTACTAGAAATGATGATCAGTGGATTAGTTCTAATACTGAGGCAGAGAAAAACTTGGTTTAACATTCTTTAAAATATTCATTAGATACTCTGGCACTTCCATCCAAGATAGAGTCAATTTGATTTTACTAGAAAAAAACCAAACCAAACAAACAAACAAAAAATAATATTTTTGAAGGTATTAGACACAAGGCAAGAAAGCACAGTGATCTTTTTTCCCCCTATTCCTTCGTTTTTTTTTTTTTTTTGTAAATTTGTTTATTTTAATTGGAGGCAAATTACTTTACAATATTGTAGTGGTTTTGCCATACATTCACATGAATCAGCCATGGGTGTACATGTGTTCCCCACCCTGACCCTCCCTCCCACCTCCCTCCCCATCCCATCCTTCAGGGTCATCCCAGTGCACCAGCCCTGAGCACCCTGTCTCATGCATCGAACCTGGACTGGCGATCTATTTCACATATGGTAATATACATGTTTCAATGCTAGTCTCTTAAATCATCCCACCCTCTCCTTCTCCCACAGAGTCCAAAAGTCTGTTCTTTACATCTGTGTCTCTTTTGCTGTCTCACATATAGGGTCATCGTTACCATCTTTCTAAATTCCATGTATATGCATTAATATAATATATTGGTGTTTTTCTTTCTGGCTTACTTCACTCTGTATAATAGGCTCCAGTTTCATCGACCTCATTAGAACTGATTCAAATGCATTCTTTTTAATAGCTGAGTAATATTCCATTGTGTATATGTACCACAGCTTTCTTATCCATTCGTCTGCCAATGGACATCTAGGTTGCTTCCATATCCTAGCTACTGTAAACAGAAGCACAGTGATCTTTGAGAAGTGGGAAGTAAACGAGGCAAGCTCTGTGGTTATCCAAGGTTAGTGCCTTAAGAAAATATCAGCAGTTTCCCATGGTTCAAGCTATTGCCAGGAGGTTATTACAGTGACCACAGCAACCAATGTTATTAGTAATGTCCACAATGTCATCATAATTTAACTGTTTTAAAATACCATTAACATGTTACTAAACATAATAGAGTCAGTTAAAAAAAAAAAAAGAAAATGTCCAAGCGCTATACAGGGAAGGAAGCCAAGTGGAACCTCCTAGACTCTCTGAATTTCAAAGATGGAGCTAAGAGTCCAGAGAGAGCAAGGTGGCTAGAGTTTGTAGGTTTGACTGATGGAGAGGAAAGGGCTGCACAGAGAGAGAATCCAGGAGATGTGCACAGCGCCCCCTCAAGCATAGTTACATGTGGGAAACTGCCCAAGGCCACAGAGAAAACTATCTATAAGTGCTCAGATGTCTTATAGGCTTACTCACAGTGCCTGCTCCCACCAGTCAGGCTGGGGAAATTCATAGTTCATAGGACAAAGGCACTTTTGTTGTTGTTGTTTAGTCCCTAAGTCATATCCAACTTTTTTGTGATCCCATGGACTGTAGACCACCAAGCTCTTCTGTTCATGGGATTTCCCAGGCAAGACTATTAGAGTGTGTCATTTCCTTCTCCAGGGGATCTTCCTGAACCAGGGATCAAACCTGAGTCTCCTGCATTGACCCACGGATTCTTTACCACTGAGCCACCAAGGAAGCCTAAAAGTAGATTATTCAGAGGATTTTGCTTCAGTAGTGGGGGAAATCATCCCTAGACAAAATGCTACTCTGATCTGGCCTAGCAAAGTTTATCTTTGAAGAAGAGAAAAGGATTCATGATTGGGACAGCAAGAAGATCAAACCAGTCAATCCTAAAGGAAATTAAGCCTGAATATTCATTGGAAGGCTTCCCTGATAGCTCAGTTGGTAAAGAATCTGCCTACAATGCAGGAGACCCCAGTTCGATTCCTGGGTCAGGAAGATCCCGTGGAGAAGGGAAAGGCTACCCACTCCAGTACTCTGGCCTGGACAATTCAATGGTCTGTATAGTCTGTGGAGTCGCAAAGAGTCAGACACAATTGAGCAACTTTCACTTTCACTATTCATTGGAAGGACTGATGCTGAAGCTGAAGCTCCAATACTTTGGCCACCTGATGCTATGAGCCAACTCACTAGAAAAGACTCAGATGCTGGGAAAGATTGATGACAAGAGGAGAAGGGGGCAACAGAGGATAAGATGGTTGGATGGCATCATTGACTCAATGGACATGAGTTTGAGCAAATTCAGGGAGATAGTGAAGAACAGGGAAGCCTGGTATGCTACAGTCCATGGGGTCACAGAGAGTTTGATAGGGCTTAGCGACTACACAACAACAAAGGAATTTCTTTTATTTTTTAAATTTTTATTGGAATGTAGCTGATACAAAGGAACTTCTGATATGCTCAGTAACATTCCATTATTGACCTGGAATATAGTTCTTTGAAGGGTTGAGATATCATCAAGCTGAATATTTTTTAAAGCTGAAAGATAATGAGCTAAACATCTATTTTTAGAAGTTAAAGAAATGAGAACAAAACAAACCCAAACTTCAAGAAGGAAACTTTTAAAAGATAATTAACGGTAGAGAAAGCACACATAAAATAGATGAACAAAGTCAAAAGTTGGTTCTTATCAAAGACTCATGAATTTTCAAACTAATAGTGAGACTGACCAATTGAGAGAGAGAGCCTGTTAACTAATGCCAGGGATGCAAAAGGCTGTGTAATGATAGCTGATGAAAACACTGAAAATGATAACAAATTGATATTTGATCAACTTGGTGACTTTTAATTTAAAAATTAAAAAAGAAAAAAATCTGAAAAATATAAATGAACAAGTTGAATGATTTAATTTTCCCATGCTCCAAATAATCTCCATCTTCTAATTAATGCAAGACTTTAGATTTAGATCCAATTAGATGCATAAAGAAGGAAAAATGGTTCTTTTAATTAAAAGTATTTTTTAAATTGTAATCACAAATGACCTGCAAACATTAGGAATCTTTGAGATCCTAGAAACAATGGTGCAGCAGGTGACTCCTAAAATGGTGCCTACATCCTGGTATCCACTCCCGGTGTAATTTTTCCCCTTGTGTGGGCTGTACCTAGAAAATTGCTTCTAACAAGAAAATATGGCACAAGTGATGAGATGTCACTTCCAAGATTAGATTATAAAAGACTCTGGCTTCTGTCTTGCTTCACTCTCTCTTGCTCTGATGCAGCTGGCTGCCATGTTGTAAGCTGCCTGATGGAAAGGTCCACAAGGCAAGGAACTAAGGGAGGTCACCAGCCAACAGCCAGAGAGGAACTGATCCCTAACAGCCTTGGAGATATATCCTTCCCTCTTTGAGCCTTGAGATGTTTGCAGCCTGTGAGAACTGCTGGACTGACTCATTTGGCTAAGCTGTGCCTGGATCCCTGATCCACAGAATCTGTGAGATCACAAATGTTCTAAGACACTAAGCGTTGGAGTAATTTTTTATGCACTAAAAAATAATGAATTTAGAAAAGGAGATCTAAAACTTGTTGGAGGTGACATCTCTGAATGGAATCAAGTGCCTAAATACCACAGAGGGAAGATAGTGGTGAAGTTAGAAGAGCTTCTCACTGAGGCGTCAGAGATTTCTGAGAGTTTCTATTCCACTGGTTGTCGGAATCTGCCATAATCTGTTGTCACTAGGTTCATATGCATTATAAAATACCAATGTCAAAACCAATTTTCTCAAGTACTGCTATAAAAGCACTCTATGGAAACCAGTAACAGAAGCAGCAGCTGATAGGGCAACCTGGCATGTAGCAATCAGAAACTGCTGTCTCATTTTCAGCAAGTTCCACCAAGTAGCACAAGAGACAGCATGTGGTGTCCTATCCTTCCAAAAATGCCTATGGCTGTTAAGGAAAACAAAATCATTCCTGTCTTCTGGCTAAAAAGACAGAAACTCCAAATTTATACACGTAGACGTAAAGTCATCTAACACACACACTTATTTATTTGATACCTATATATATGGTGTGTTGCTTGGATGTGTGTGTGTATTCATTCATTTGTGTAAATATGCAGAAATAAGTGAAGGACATTTACCGGACAGCAAGTATTAATTCCACAGTAAAAAGGAAAGGAGAGAGGGAGATTCTTAAATCTTTCCATTTATAATCTTTTCATATAATAAATACCAATGTTTTTATCGTGCAAAATAATAAATATATGTTTAAATGTAAATAAAGATTAAGTTACTGTGACTGCATTTTTTTAAGCTTTTGCTCATACTTGATTTTGACATGAACTGTAAATTATCTAACTCTTCAGACGGTAGGGAGAGCCCACACTCAGGGTAGCTGTCCAAAGGAGAGTAATCTCCTTCTGCAACATCGTGGACCAGCTTTGTTATTTTTGAAATATCTAAAGTCATCTTCCCTTAAAACATATCTTCCACAAACTTTACTAGGAAAGTCAAAGAACAGAATGGTAATGAACCTGATGCAGCGTATTCTCATTTTATTAAAATTTGTTCACTGATGTAAGAGGCTAATTCAACTTTTTTTCTACTTCCTGGTTTTTGTTTTGTTTTTATTTTTGTAATCATTCTATACTTTTTTCTTTCAAATTTAAAAATTAATTTATTTTTAATTGAAGGATAATTGCTTTACAGTATTGCATTGGTTTCTACCAAACATAAACATGAATCAGCCATAGGTTTACCAATGTCCCCTCCCACTTGAACATCCCTCTCACCTCCCTCCCCACTCCACCCCTCTAGGTTGTTACCTAGCCCCAGTTTGAGTGCAAATTGCCTTTGGCTATCTATTTTACAGGGTGTGTCATGTGGCATTAAATACAAAGCCCTGCCATTCAAGGATTAGAAGAAGTTGCAGGGATGTCCCTAGTGGTCCAGAGGTTAAGACTCTGTGCTTCCAATGCAGGGGGTGCAGGCTCCATCCCTGATCAGGGATCTAACTAAGATCCCACTTGCTTTACAATAGGGCCAAAAAATAATAATAATAATAATAATAAAGAAGTTACACTGTGTATTGAGTTCTAATAATAGCATAACACAGCCTGAAAGGAAATATAGACAATGGACATTAGAGTGCTAATTATGGTGTTTTATTCAATTCAAAGTAACCTTGATGGAGTATTGTTGTTGTTGTTTTAGTCGCTAAGTCATGTCCGACTCTTGAGTTCCCATGGACTGTGCCTGCCAGGCTCCTCTGTCCATGGGATTCTCCAGGCAAGAATACTGGAGTGGGTTGCCATTTCCTCCTCCAGGGGATCTTCCCAACCCAGGAATCAAACTCGGGTCTCCTGCACTTCAGGCAGATGATTTACCAACTGAGCTATGAGGGAAGCCCTGATGGAGTATAATGAAACCCAAGTAAGAGCTCTAAAATCTTGCATGTTTTCTTTTGATCCTAGAGATTAGTTTCTCTTTTTTAAATGTCTTCCTTTTATTTCGTGATTCCTAGTACTAAGCAAACTAAATTGTTATTTTTTTTTCTTTTCCAGAAACAGGCTCACAGACATAGAAAACAAACTAATGGTTACCAAATGGGAAGGTGGGAGGGATAAATTAGGAGTTTGGGATTAACAGTTACACATCACTATATATAAAATAGATAAACACGGAATTACTGTATGGCATAGGGAAATATATTCGATATCTTACAATAACCGATAAGTGAAAAGAATATATATATAAAACTGAATCACTTTGTTGCAAACCAGAAACCAATACTATATTGTAAATCAACTATACCTCAATAAAAAATTGTAAATGATTGTTTTTTAAATAAACTTTTTCATTTAGTAATTATTTTCAAAAAGCTATGATTTATTTACTACGGAAACGTATCTTACAGTGTCATATGTGTTTAGAGTGTCTTAAGAATTTTCAGAGAGTGACATTACCACGTGTAAAAAAGATCAATTCAGTTCAGTTCACTCGCTCAGTCATGTCCAACTCTTTGCAAACCCATGGACTGCAGCACACCAGGCTTCCCTGTCCATCACCAACTCCTGGAGCTTGTTCAAGCTCATGTCCATCCAGTCAGTGATGCCATCAAACCATCTCATCCTCTGTCATCCCCTTCTCCTCCCACCTTCAATCTTTCCCAGCATCAGGGTCTTTTCCAGTGAGTCAGTTCTTCACATCAGGTGGCCAAAAGATTGGAGTTTTAGCTTCAGCATCAGTCCTTCCAATGAATATTCAGTACTGATTTCCTTTAGAATGGACTGGTTGGATCTCCTTGCAGTCCAAGGGACTCTCAAGAGTCTTCTCCAACACCACAGTTCAAAAGCATCAATTCTTCGGCACTCAGCTTTCTTCACTGTCCAACTCTCACATCCATACACGACTACTGGAAAAACCATAGCTTTGACTAGACGGACCTTTGTTGGCAAAGTAATGGCTCTGCTTTTTAATATGCTGTCTAGGTTGTGGAAAATTCTTAAAGAGATGGGAATACCAGACCATCTGACCTGTCTCTTGAGAAACCTGTATGCAGGTCAGGAAGCAACAGTTAGAACTGGACATGGAACAACAGACTGGTTCCAAATAGGGAAAGGAGTACGTCAAGGCTGTATATTGTCACCCTGCTTATTTAACTTATATGCAGAGTACATCATGAGAAACGCTGGGCTGGAAGAAACACAAGCTGGAGTCAAGATTGCTGGGAGAAATATCAATAACCTCAGATATGCAGATGACAGCATATGCAGATGACCCTTATGGCAGAAAGCGAAGAAGAACTAAAGAGCCTCTTGATGAAAGTGAAAGAGGAGAGTGAAAAAGGTGGCTTAAAGCTCAACATTCAGAAAACTATGATCATGGCATCCGGTCCCAACACTTCATGGCAGATAGATGGGGAAACAGTGGAAACAGTGGCTGACTTTATTTTTCTGAGCTCCAAAATCACTGCAGATGGTGATTGCAGCCATGAAATTAAAAGACACTTACTCCTTGGAAGGAAAGTTATGACCAACCTAGACAGCATATTAAAAAGCAGAGACATTACTTTGCCAACAAAGGTCCGCCTAGTCAAGGCCATGGTTTTTCCAGTGGTCATGTATGGATGTGAGAGTTGGATGGTGAAGAAAGCTGAGCACCGAAGAATTGATGCTTTTGAACTGTGGTGTTGGAGAAGACTCTTGAGAGTCCCTTGGACTGCAAGGAGATCCAACCAGTCCATCCTAAAGGAGATCAGTCCTGGTTGTTCATTGGAAGGACTGATGTTGAAGCTGAAACTCCAACACTTTGGCCACCTGGTGCGAAGAGCTGACTCATTGGAAAAGACCCTGTTGCTGGGAAAGATTGAGGGCAGGAGGAGAAGGGGACGACAGAGGATAAGATGGCTGGATGGCATCACCGACTCGATGGACATGGGTTTGGGTGGACTCAGGGAGTTGGTGCTGGATGGGAGGCCTGGCGTGCTGCGATTCATGGGGTCGCAAAGAGTTGGACACGACTGAGTGACTGAACTGAACTGAATATATATAGAACTGTATACATAATATGTGTCCACAAGGGACTTTGTGGAACAATGTATATAAACAACTGTATAAATATTATGTATTCACAAAGGAACTTTGAGTACACCATGTATAAACATATAGCAAAGTTATGTGTTTTATTTTGTAGAAATACTAAAACATATTCATTTTAAATCCACATTAACGTTTCGATTAAAGTTTAGAAATACTTCCTGATATACCTAGTCATAACAGTAGCTAAATAAAAGACTAAGCAAAATTAGGGGGAAAAAAATCACAAAAATTCTGATACTTAGTAAAAAATTAAAATAATGAATTTTTAAATAGAACATTGTAATTGCTTAATTTATGTTTGAAAACTGCCCCATGTAAATCACTGCAGTGGAAGATGATTTTTTTATGATATATCCATAAATAAAACATACATAAATTTAGGGGAAAAAAGACTAATCCACTTCACCCACTGCTTGTTAAAACTTTTTAAAATATATAATAACTATTGTTGATATATGTATTTAAATACATAAAATAAATCTTATTGACACAAACTGAATTATAATACTGATCATCTATTTGAGGAGTTAGAGCAGGGCATGTTTTCTTCTTAACTGTAATAAATACTCCATGGTATTCTGTGTTATTTTAAAAATTACTTTATACTTTTTAAATAATGAAAAGGGAATATTGGCTTTCATTTGTGAAGAAGACTTTAAAATCTCATTTCCATACAGTCTCATTCTATAAAGTCTCCTACTGTAGTGTGCCAAATCTAGTAGCAAAACAAGTATGTGAATTATAATTGTAAAGTGAAAAATATCTTAGAACTAGAATTAAATAGGCCTTATTTAATTATACTTCTTATTTCTCTGCAGTATCTACCCAGCAAGTAAGTGTTGTCCTATGTACTAGCCAAAGAAATACAGTGTTCCTGACTTTTATCCATTCTAGATCTCCTGACTGGATCATTCCAGTACTTCTTTATATATTAAGTTCTGTCAGCCCTCTTCTCATCGAGGGGTGGGGTCAATTTCCCTTCCTCTTTCATCTGGACAACATTGTAACTGCTTTGACTAATAGACTGCAGAAGATCTGATGCTGGGTGACTTCTAATACTAGATCATTAAGAAGCCAGCACCTTATAAAAAGTATGACTACCTGGAGGCCACCATGCTAGAGAAGTCACTTTAGGTGCTCTAGTCAACTACCTCAGAGATCCCAGACAAAAAACAATATCAAGTACTAACCTTATAAATGAGCCCTTTTGGGTGTCAGGCCCAGTTGAGACTTCAGTCACAGCAGCTCCAGCTTACAGATGAGAATTCCCAAGTAAGACCCATTCAGGGAGTGCTTTCACAATTTCTGACCCAGATTCCTGAGCAAAATAGAACAGTTGTTTAATTCCACTGCACTTTGAGGTAATTTATTACACAGAAATAAATAACCAGAATATGTTGGGCTGTGCTTAGGCACTCCGTCGTGTCTGACTCTGAAACTGTATGGACTGCAGCCCACCAGGCTCCTTTGTCCATGGGATTCTCCAGGCAAGAATACTGGAGCGGGTTGCCATGCCCTCCTCCAGGGGATCGTCCTAACACAGGGACTGAACCCAGGTCTCCCTCATTGCAGACGGATTCTTTACCAACTGAACCACCAGGGAAGCCCAAGAATACTGGAGTGTGTAGCCTAACCTTTCTCCAGGGGATCTTCCCAACTCAGGGCTTGAACCCAGGTCTCCCGCACTGCAGGCGCAGGATTCTTTACTGTCTGAACCACCAGGGAAGCCCAACCAGAACATAAACTTATTTAAAAGTCAAAGACAAATAAATAGTGGGTAGTGGGTAGCCTATCCCTTCTCCAGTAGATCTTCCTGACCCAGGAATCAAACTGGGGTCTTCTGCATTGCAGGTGGATTTTTTACCAACTGAGCTATGAGGGAAGCCCCAGACTAATAAATACTTGGTGAAAATTTTCTCCTTTGGGACGTGTCTCTTTAAGATCAACTGGAATGAAAAATTCAAATCTTTTCAAAGAGGTAAAAATATCACTATTTGCAGATGACATGATACTCTATATAGAGAACCCTAAAGACTCCACACAAAAACTACTAGAACTAATAAATGAATTCAACAAGGCAGCAGGATACAAGATTTATATACAGGAATCTGTTGCATTTCTACACACTAATAGTGAAATATCAGAGAAAGTAATGGCAACAGATTAATCTCCAAAATATACAAATACCTCATGCAGCTCAATATCAGAAAACAAAACATCCAATCAAAAAATGGGCGGAGGATCTAATAGACGTTTCTCCAAAGAAGACATGCAGATGGCCAAAAAGCACACAAAAAGGTGCTCAACATTGTTAATTGATACAGAAATGTAAATCAAAACTACAATGAGGTATCAACTCACATCTATCCTCAAAAATCTACAAACAATAAATGCTGGAGAAGGGAACCTTCCTGCATTGTTAGTGAGAATGTAAGTTGGTACACCCACTATGGAGGTTCCTTAAAAAACTAAAAATAGAACTACCATATGGCCCAGCAATCCCAATCCTAGGTATATATCTAGAGAAAAGCATACTTCAAAAAGATACCTGCACCCCAATGTTGATTGCATCACTATATGCAATAGCCAAGACAATAGGTTCAGTTCAGTCACTCAGTCATGTCTAGCTCTTTGTGTCCCCATGGACTGCAGCACCCAAGGGTTCCCTGTCCATCACCAACTCCAAGAGCTTAGTCTATCTCCTGTCCATCGAGTCAGTGATGCCATCCAAACATCTCATCCTCTGTCGACCCTTTCTCCTCCCGCCTTCAATCTTTCCCACCATCAGGGTCTTTTCAAATGAGTCATTTCTTCACATCCGGTGGCCAAAGTATTGGAGTTTCAGCTTCAACATCAGTCCTTCCAATGATCACCCAGCACTGATCTCCTTTAGGATGGACTGGTTGGATCTCCTTGCAGTCCAAGGGACTCAAGAGTCTTCTCCAACACCACAGTTCAAAAGCATCAGTACTTCGGCACTCAGCTTTCTTTAGAGTCCAACTTTCACATCCATACATGACTATTGGAAAGACCATAGCTTTGACTAGATGGACCTTTGTTGGCAAAGTAATGTCTCTGCTTCTTAACATACTGTCTAGGTTGGTCATAACTTTTCTTCCAAGGAGCAAGCGTCTTTTAATTTCATGGCTGCAGTCACCATCTGCAGTGATTTTGGACTCCAAGAAAGTAATGTCTGTCACTGTTTCCATTGTTTCCCCATCTATTTGCCATGAAGTGATGGGACCAGATGCCATGATCTTCGTTTTCTGAATATTGAGTTTTAAGCCAACTTTTTCACTCTCCTCTTTCACTTTCATCAAGAGGCTCTTTAGTTCTTATTCACTTTCTGCCATAAATGTGGTGTCATCTGCATATCTGAGGTTATTGCTATCTCTCCCAGTAATCTTGATTCCAGCTTATGCTTCATCCAGTCCAGCATTTCTCATGATGTACTCTGCATATAAGTTAAATAAGCAGGGTGACAATATACAGCCTTGACGTACTCCTTTTCCTATTTGGAACCAGTCTGTCATTTCATGTCCAGTTCTAACTGTTGCTTCCTAACCTGCATACAGATTTCTCAAGAGGCAGGTATGGTGGGCTGGTATTCCTATCTCTTTAAGAATTTTCCAGTTTGTGGTGATCCACACAGTCAAAGGCTTTGGCATAGTCAATAAAGCAGAAGTAGATGTTTTTCTGGAACTCTCTTGCTTTTCTGATGATCCAACAGATGTTGGCAATTTTATCTTGGTTTCCACTGCCTTTTTCTAAATCCAGCTTGAACATCTGGTAGTTCACAGTTCACATACTGTGGAAGCCTGGCTTGAAGAATTTTGAGCGTTACTTTAGTAGCGTGTGTAAGTGTTTGTCGCTCAGTCATGCTCGACTCTTTGCGACCCCATGGACTGTAGCCCACCAGGCTCCTCTGTCCATGGGATTTTCCAGACAAGGATACTAGAGTGGGTTGCCATTTCCTTCTCCATACTAGTGTGTGAGATGAGTGCAGTTGTGCGGTAGTTTGAATATTCTTTTGCATTGCCTTTCTTTGGGATTGGAATGAAAACTGACCTTTTCCAGTCCTGTGGCCACTGCTGAGTTTTCCAGATTTGCTGGCTTATTGAGTGCAACACCTTCACAGCATCATCTTTTAGGATTTGAAATAGCTCAACTGGAATTTCATCACCTCCACTAGCTTTGTTTGTAGTGATGCTTCGTAAGGCCCACTTGACTTCACATTCCAGGATGTCTGGCTCTAGGTGAGTGATCACACCATCGTGATTATCTGGGTCATGAATATCTTTTCTGTATAGGTCTTCTGTGTATTCTGACCACTTCTTCTTTATATCTTCTGCTTCTCTTAGGTCTGTTAGGTGTATATATGTATATGTATAATTGATTCAGTTTGCTGTACATCTGAAACAAACAAATCAATATAAAATAAAAATTAAAAATAGAAAAAAAATAGTCTTATCTTGGTCATTGTTGCATAGACCAAAAGTAGGACTTGAACTTCCAAAAGACAATCTCCTTTCTTCTTCTCAAACCTATGGTATTTTCTTCCTTTGAAAGATGGGTTAAGCCAATTGGCTTCATCTCTCTCTTTCTTTCTGAAACCTATATAAGGGAATATGAAGAAAATATGGAAAATATATATTTTATAAGTAAGAACTGAAGAAATGAGAGACTCAAGGAAAATAAATTCATTAGTAAAGAGTATATTTCGCCTCAAGAATATGAAAGCAACATAAGGACATGTCCTCAAAACACCGACTTGAACCCTCATATGGACTGCACCGTATCCCCTCAAGATTCAGTTAGGAAGTCCTAAACCCCATCATGACTGTCTGTGGAGATAGGGCCTTTAAAGGTGCTGCTGCTGCTGCTACGTCGCTTCAGTCATGTCTGACTCTGTGCGACCCCATAGATGGCAGCCCACCAGGCTACCCTGTCCCTGGGATTCTGCAGGCAAGAACACTGGAGTGGGTTCCTATTTCCTTCTCCAACGCATGAAAGTGAAAAGTGAAAGCGAAGTCGCTCAGTCATCTCCGTCTCTTAGTGACCCCATGGACTGCAGCCTACCAGGCTCCTCCATCCATGGGATTTTCCAGGCAAGAGTACTGGAGTGGGGTGCCATTGCCTTCTCCCCTTTAAAGGTGCAATTAGAGTTAAATGAGGTCATATGCATGAGGATTTGATTCAATATAACTAACTTCCTTATAAGAAGAGGAACAGACACTAAGGATGCATACACACAGAGAAAGAGGCCATGTGAAAATACAATAGAAAGGTGGCCATCTGCAAGACAGAGAGGCCTAAGAAGAAGGGGAACCAGTGACACCTTGATCTTAGACTTCCAGCCTTCAGAACAGTAAGAAATCAATCTTTGTTGTTTCAATCATCCAGTCTGTGCTATTTTGTTATGGCAGCACTAAATCCTAAAGTGGGCATCAGTTAATTAAAATTTGCACATTGATTACCTGATGGTTTGTGTTCTTCTATTAACTAACAGGATAATTTATGGGAAGTTATTTAACTGTAGGTCATAGCTTCCTCATCTAGATGATGGAATATTCACAGTTAAATAAGATATTCACAAATATAAATTTAACAGGAGTGATGATATTCCTAATTATGATGACAATCCTAATTATGCCAACCTATCAAGTTTTCCCATTCTCTTGACAGATGCCTATAAAACACTGATAAAAGAAAGTAAAAATGATTCAAAGAAACGAAACCATAAGCCATGCTCTTGGTGTGGAGGAATTAATATTGTTAAAATGGTCATACTACCCAATTTAATGTGATCCCTGTCAAAATACCGATGACATTTTTCACAAACAATACTAAGATTTATATGGAACCACAAAAGACCCAGAATTGACAAGGCAATCATGAGGAAAAATAACAAAGCTGGAGGCATAACCCTTCCAGACTTCAGATAACACTACAAAGCTACAGTAATTAAAGTACCATGGTATTGGCACAAGACCAGATACATAGATCAATGAAACAGAATAGAGAGCCCAGAAATAAACCTACACACCTATAGTCAGTTAATCTATGACAAAGGAGGCAAGAATATACAATGGCGAAAAGACTGCCTCTATATTAAGTGTAGTATTAGGAAAGCTAGACAGCTATATGTGAATCAATGAAATTAGAACACTCCTTCACACCATATATACAAATAACTGAAATGGTTTGAAGACCTCAGTATAAAACATGACACTGTAAAAGCCTTAGAAGAGAACATACACAAAACATTCTTTGACAAAGATCATAGCAATGTTTTCTTTGGTCAGTTTTCCAAGGCAAAAGAAATAAAAGCAAAAATAAACAAATGGAACCTAATCTAATTTATAAGCTTTTGCACAGCAAAGGAAACCATCAGCAAAATGAAAAGACAATCTATAGAACAGGAGAAAATACTTGCAAACAATGCTATTGACAAGGGGTTAATATCCAAAATAAGCAAATAGCTCATACAACTCAATATCAAAAAAACAAACAACCCAATCAACAAAAAGGGCAGAAGACCTAAGTAGAGATTTCTTCAAAGAAGACACACAGATGGCCAACAAGCGCATGGAAAGATGCTCAGCAACGCTAATAATTAGAGAAATGCCAATCAAAATTACAATGAGGTACCACCTCACATGGGTCAGAATGCGTGCTCAGTCTTTCAGTCATGTCTGACTCTTTGCGACCCTATGACTGTAGCCTGTCAGGCTCCTCTGTCCATGGAATTTTTCTAACAAGAATACTGCAATTGGTTGCCATGTCCTCCTCCAGGGGATCTTCCCGACTCAGTGGTCTAACCTGCATCTCCTGCATTGGTAGGCAGATTCTTTAACCACTGTGCCACCTGGGAAGCCCACCGTTCAGAATGGCCATCATCAAAAAGTCTACAAATAAATGTTGGAGAGGATGTGGAGAAAAGGGACCTCTCCTATACTACTGTTGGTGGGAATGTAAACTGGCACAGTCACTGTAGAAAACAGTCTGAAGATTCCGTGAAAAATGAAAAATCAAGCTACCACATGATCTAGCAATCCCATTCCTGGGCATATATCTGGAAAAGATGAAAACTCTAATTTGAAAAAATATATGCACCCCAAAGTTCATAGCAGCACTATGTACAATATCAAAGACATGGAAACAACCCGAGTGCCCATCAACAGATGACTGAATTAAGAATATGTGCAATATACATACAATAGAATATTAATCAGCCAAGTAAAAGAATGAAATATTGCCATTTGTAGCAATGTAGATGGAACTAGAGGATGTCAAACTAAGTGAAGCCAGTCAGATAGAGAAAAACAATATCATATGATATCACTTACATGTGGAATCTAACAAATATTACAAAAGTATGTATATCCAAAACAGAAACAGACTCATTGACATAGAAAACAAACTTATGGGTACCAAAGGGGAAAGGGAGTGGGGGAGGGATAAACTAGGAGTATGGGATTAACAGATACAAACTACTATATATAAAATAGGTAAGCAACAAAGATATACTGTATAGCACAGGGAACTATATACAATATCTTGTGATAACCTATAATGGAAAATAATCTGAAAAAATATGTATATATATATATATATATAACTGAATCACTTTTCTATATACCTGAAACTAACACAATACTTATTATAAATCAACTACATTTCAATAAAAGAAAAATTCCAAACTTTTCCAACTTCTCAATTTTTGCTTTTTATATTGAGAGAGTACTCAGTTTAGTCCAATCAAATTTTACATGGGATAATCCACTTTGGATTATTTGGCTAATATTCTACATGAGGATAAGGTTGGCCTAGGCAAAGTTATTTCAATACTGTATTTTATTCTTTACTACCCCATGGAGAAATCTATTAGACAGTGAATATGGTCATGTTCACTTCTCTTTCTTGACCTTTCACTTTCTATAAAGGATACACTGTACCAATTCAATATTGGTCCCCAGCTACTTATGCTTATATCAATTTCTGCAAAAGTCAAAATGATTGAGTAGTCTATTGTCAGACTTAGTAATAATTCATGGTGGAAAAAAACCAATGGTGCATTCTGCCTTCTTCTTTTCTTTTTCACATTTATGTTCCTGACAAAACCATTCTGAATGTCCTAGTTGTATTTCGTATCCATTGAGATCAACAGCAAAGTGGATATTTTCCTATAGAATAATGGCATTTTTTGGCTTTGCTTGAAATATAACTATCATCAGAAAGAATGACTTATACCCAACTATTCTAAAACAAAAATCACTTTTGACACATTCCCAAGCATTGTTTATATCTAGCAGTTTTCTGTAGTAGGTCAAATCATTTTATTTAGGTATATAATTTGTAAGCAGATTATCCTGGGAGATCCATTGTATGTTACAAAACTTAAAACTATATAGATGATTGATAGATACTTTCATATTTGTAGTCATAGAATTTGACTGGTTTGAATGCATTAAATATTTTCCAAACTAAAATTATTGTGATTATGCTTTATGCGATAGAATTTTGTATCCTAAATTCCCATTTACCTCCACGTGATAAAAAAGACTCTTGTGTCAAAGAAAATGTTGATCTTACTGACAATTATTGCTAGATAGGTGGTTTTAATGTACATAGGCAGGTGCTCAGTTTACTCAATTTTTGTATAAGGTGTCAAACATGCATTTTACTCATTTATGAAGTATAGAGATTTGTTTAAATTCATTTGCAAAGGATAGCTTCATCCTGTGTTCTTACAAAAGAATATGACCTTAAATATCTTTGTTAGTTATAGTCTACTAAAAGTACAAATAAAAAACATGATTAATAAAAGAGCATCTGAAGGCTGTGCATATTATTTGTCTCATTACATTCTAAAACCTATAAAGCTGCATTGTCCAGTCCTGTAGCCACTAGCCACATGTGGCAATTGAGCCCTTGAAATGTGGCCAGTCTGAAATGAGCTATGTCATATGTGTCATACTAGTACCAAAAAATGTTAACTATCACATCATTAAAATTTAATATTGATCACATGGTAAAATGATAATATTTCCTACATATTGGGCTAAAGGAGATAAGTCATTAAATTAATTTTACATGCTACTAATATATGTAACTTTCATTATGCATCTACTGTATAGCACTGCTTTAAATGTATCTTGGATTAAATCATAATAAAATTAAGTGCAGTGATTGCAAGAGTTTTGATCCTCCAGGAAATCATTATATTGTTCTTGGTTTTATTCATGCCACTTATCTTTTTTTTCCTTAAGAATGGCATTTTTTAGGGTGTTGTTGAGAATAGGTAACTACATTTCCTAATGTATCCTAAATGAGTACTGGACTAGTCAGCATAGGGCTGGGTTATACTGTAGTAAGAAACAACTTCCAAAATCTCAGTGGCTTAAAATAGCAAAGGTGCACTTCTCCCTAAGGTGTCATGTTCATAAATGTCAAAGGGAGGGTGCTTTCTTCATTGTAGTCACTTAAAGATTAGGAAAGATGGGACATTCACCATCTCAAATGTCACTAATCTCTGAGCCAAAGGGATAGAGGTCACTAAAGGATTTCACGCCAACAATTAAACATTGGGTTGGCCAAAATGTTCCTTTGAGTTTTTTCCATACCATCTTACAGAAAATCTAGAACGAACTTTTTGGCCAACCCAATATTATAGCCCAGAAGTAACCCATGTCACCTAAGCTAAAAACTCACCGATAATACCTACCTCTATTGTCCCATTCAAAGTTGAGCACTCAAGGAACTTCAGGCTCCCCTCTACCCAGAAGGAGAGGAGAAACAGCAAAGAGCCGCAGTAATGATTATCACAATGGCCTATCAAAGAACTGCTCTAATGAGTCAATACTGAAGAAATAACACATTTAAGTTTTCTCAGTTTTAGATAGCTACTTGTTTAAAAATAACTAGACTATTTTATCTTAAAATACTTATTATTAATTATGTTTTGCTATTGTTTTGTCTGATATTAACTTGATCTTTGGGTTTCCCTGGTGTCTCAGATGGTAAAGAATTCACCTGCAATGCAGGAGACCTGGTTTCGATCCTTCGGTTGGGAAGATTTCCTGGAGGAGGGCATGGCAACCCACTCTAGTATTCTTGCCTGGAGAATCCCCATGGACAGGGGAGCCTGGTGGGCTGTAGTTCATGGGATTTCTAAGAGTCAGACACGACTAAGCAACTAAGCACGCACGGACGCAACTTGATCTTTAAGAAAATGTTCAGAACCTTTGGACTTTTTATTGTTCCGCCTTTAGCATGCCATCTTCCACAGTTTCTCACTTATTTTAATCTCTTTGTTTTACATACACCTCTGTAAAATTTTGAAATCATTTTTGAAATAAATAATTGTGTGTATGCTAATACATGAGAGAAAAGATTTTAAGATAATTGTTAGTGAATACTTGCTACATTATGGTATGCAAAATTACACTAAATATTCATATCCTCATAAGTTTAATAAATAAAGCTCCAGTTCCTAGTGCTCAGTGTTGTAAATTTATATTGTTAGTGAATTTACCTATATTTTCTAAGAAAAAACGTGTTTTCCTTCTCAATGGTTAGCTTTTCATTATTCCCCTTCATATTCTATCCTAAGGAAATGACTGAATTACTCACTTTTGTATTTAAAGAGATTTCATTTTTTTATTTCATTCAATGTGTATATACATTACTTCACAATAAAAATTCAATCATTTTATGAGTGAATAAAAATAAATTGAACGTTATGAAATTAGAATAAAATATATTTAAGCGCTTCATGCAAATACAGTTAAATCTGACTTTAATGCTGGTTTTGAAGTCAAATTCCATAACTACCTGTGATGTTATATTCAAAAATGTGACATATTATTTTGACCTGCTGGACAGTTAAATCATGATGATATATTTTATTCAAGTTTTAGTGTTAACTTCTCTAAATATGTTAATAATATCTGTCAAATAGGGTTAACACTCAAAAAGTTTTTAAAAGTCCCTCTATGACCAAGGACCAATGGCAGTTGAAAATATTAACACATACCTGTAAATGACTAATTTTGGTTTAAAAAATTGCTTTATTGAGATTGGTAAATGTATTAGGCCTTCTAAAAGAAAGCCTGTGGAGAGACTGTCATGTTTTCCAGAATTCAAAGGAAGTTGGCCACAACTGCAAATATTTAGTTCCTTAAATGTGTGCTAGTGAATATGCATGAGAGTTCCCAGATAGTAGCTCCCCTGTGACCATAAAAGATCATGACTAATTACTGTCATACTTTCATTTTTTACTTGTTACTTAATAGCTCACTTTCTGTATCTGACAACGATGTCATTTTTACTGTGTAACTGGAAACATCACTAAGAAGTTACTTGCATGAGATTACAGCTCAGTCAACAGTTTAGGGCTGGAGAAATACATGCTCAGTGATGAGTTGGCTCTTGTAGCACTCAGTTTCTATTCCATTATGCTGCAGTCGCAAACAACCCCAACAGTTCAATAGCTTACCACAACAACATCGTCTGTTTCCTGCAGACATTATTTTTGGAAACAGAAAGAGTTGTGCCTCTGCTGGGCTCCATTCAGTCCTGCTATATATTCGTTCTTCAGTCTCAGAATTAGGCTGAAGAACAGCTAATAAAAGGAAATCTCAGGTTCACAGCAGAGAGAAAATGAGGAAGAAACTTTATGGAAACAGACGATCACTCTCTAAGTGTCTACTCTTAACTGACATTCATCACTTCTATTCACATTTCTTTAGTCAATGCAAGTCATATGGAATAAAAAAAAAATGTAGACTCTGCCCACAGGGGTAGCACTACATGTCACACATCAATGCTCAGCAGTAAGTAATCCTCTTAGTAGCAAAGGAGAAGTGAACATTTGGGAACAATTATTCAGTCCACATTATATAAGGATGTAATAAAGTTGGGGAATAGAGAAGGGCAGAGGGCCAATACTGGTGCACTCCAGTGTGAAGGTCAAGCATAAAGAAAGGAGATGGCAAAAGAAGGAATAACAGATTAGGAAAACCAGGCACATCTCATGATCAAAACCACAGAGGTTTTTAAATAGGAGAGTGGGGGTCAAATTCATTTGGTGCCCCCAAATGGTCTAATAAGAGGGTGACATATGTAGGTCTCCACTGTATTTTTCAATATGAACAAGACTGGTTGTCTTTGAAAAGTGAATTCTAAGGAATATTTTGAAAGTAAGAAAAGTTTAAGTTCAGAAGTGAACGGTGATTTCTTGTTCTGACATAAGGCCACCTGAATGAACATAAAACTCCTCCTGGGTCAGAAACTCCTAGAAATCCTGGATAAAGTATAACAACAGCAAAAAGATATTGCTGCACTTGTAAGAAAGAAAGGAAAATCCTGAAGTGCCAGGAACAAAGAGGAAATGCAAAGATAGGGTCACAGAACTGAGCTGGTTGTTATGGAGGTGAGAAGAGGGAGAGAAAGAGCTTTATAGAACCTACAAACTCATTTTAAGGCTAACACTAGAATTTTCAAAGCTTACCAAGATATGGGAATGCCTTGCACCACCAAGAGGTCGGAGGTTAGGATAGATGCCCCTAAATCAGCACATACCCCAGTGTTCATTGCAGCACTGTTTACAATAGCTAAGACATGGAAGCAAACTAAATGTCCATCGACAGAGGAATGGATAAAAAAGATGTGGTATATATAGGTTCGTTAATTGTAACAAATACACCATACTAATGCAAGATATTGATAATAGTTGATAGTGTGATGGGGGAAACTCTGTACTGTTGCTCAGTTTTTTGCTAACTTTAAAACAGTTCTAGGGGACTTTCCTGGTGGTCCAGTGGTTAAGACTCCATGCTGCCAATGCAGGGGATGCAGGTTTCACTTTTGGTCAGGGAATTCAAGGAATTAAGATTCCACATGCTGAGCAGTACTACTAAAAAGATTAAAAAAAACAAAAAAAGCAAACAAAACAGTTCTAAATATAAAGTGCAAATCAAGAAGCAACAGAACTGGACATGGAACAATGTACTGCTTCAAAATTGGGAAAGGAGTACGTCAAGGCTGTATATTGTCACTCTGCTTATTTAACTTCTATGCAGGCTACATCATGCAAAATGCTGGGCTACATGACTTACAAGCTGGAATCAAGATTGTGGGAGAAATATCAACAACCTCAGATATGCAGATGATACCACCCTAATGGCAAAAGTGAAGAGGAACTAAAGAGCCTCTTGATGAAGGTGAAAGAGGAAAGCAAAAAAGCTGCCTTAAAACTCAACATTCAAAAAAGTAAGATCCAGTCCCATCACTTCATGGCAATTAGATGGGGGAAAAAATGGAAACAGTGACAGACTTTATTTTCTTTGGCTCCAAAATTACTGTGGACAGTGACTGCAGCCATGAAATTAAAAGATGCTTGCTCCTTGGAAGAAAAGCTATGGCCAACCTAGACTGTGTATAAAAACCAGAAAGATTATTTTGCCAACAAAGGTCCATATAGTCAAAGCTATGGTGTTTCTAGTAGTCATGTATGGATGTGAGAGTTGGACCATAAAGAAGGTTGAGAGCTGAAGAATTGATGCTTTCAAACTGTGGAGCTGGAGATGACTCTTGAGAGTCCCTTGGACAGCAAGGAAATCAAACCAGTCAATCCTAAAGGAAATCGGTCCTGAATATTCATTGGAAGGACTGATACTGATGCTGAAGCTCCCATTGGCCACCTGATGCTGAAGCTCCCATTGGCCACCTGATGCTGAAGCTGAAGCTCCCTTTGGCCACCTGATGCAAAGAGCTGACCCACTGGAAAAGACTCCAATGCTCAGAAAGATTGAGGGCAGGAGGAGAAGGGGATGAGATGGTTGGATGGCATCACCGACTCAATGGACATGAGTTTGAGCAAACTCCAGGAGATAGTGAAGGACAGGGAAGCCTGGCATGCTGGAGTCCATGAGGTTGCAAAGAGTTGGACACGGCTTAGTGACTGAATGACCAATAATTAAAAAAATCAAGAAGTCACTGAGCTGTAAATTTACATTGGTATGTTTTACCCTATGTAATTTGTGCTTAAGATAATATAAAAATGTTTAAAACATCCAGAAAATGTCTAAAAACACCAAAACACAATAAAAACATGTGTATTAAAACTCCTTTGATTAAAGAAAAACCTTGCTTGAACTCAATATTTTCAAAAGTTGCAAAATTCTAAAATATAGAATTATCATTGGACAATAAAGCAAAGCTTGGAAAGCCCCACGTACTGGACCAGAAAGTTCAGTATTTGCATATTGTGATATCCCTTTTTATAATTACTGTTCAGTATTGTTATTCAAGAAAGACATGTACCAAATATTACTAGACTGTTCAATGTCACCATATAACATCTTAAATGCCCACTTCATCTAAACTCTGTAAATTTTTTAAATTAATTAATTAATTTTAATTGGAGGCTAATTACTTTAAAATATTGTGGTGGTTTTTGCCATACACATAGATGGTATACTTTTAGGACAATCTTCCTAAATTTTATTTGTTGTTTCCTGAAACTTTGTTTATATAATACTCAATTGCAAGGAAAATCAGAAACCTCTACTTTTCCCTTTTTGTTGTTCAGTTTCCACATGTCTGATGCCAAGGGCAAGACCCAGCAGTGGTGGGCTTCATGGTTGTTTGCCTGAAAGCTCAAAGTGCTATCTAATCCACTGGGTTATACTCTTACTTAGATTTCCTTTTGAAGGAAGAGATTAAACAAATCTACTGCTTTAATTAAGAGCAGACATAAAAGCAGAATTCAGTGAGACTCTGTGTGGTATGCATATGCTCAGAATTAAGTAGAAGTTTCAGCAGAAAATGCAAATAAAGGTGTTTTTTGGCATAGAAGTGGAACTAGGGAGTATATCTAAACATCAGCCATTCTTGAAAGTGCTTTTCTAGCTCCCCCTGGTACCAGACTTTATAAAACTCATATAATCATGATGCTGAGGGAACCACCAGCTGGATCAGAGTACTTGTTTGCTCCTGCTTTTCATCTCGTCAGCCCCAATGAATGATTTTTTTCTGATAAGGGTTTCTCTTACAAGGGTCCCACAAACCTAGAATATATAAATACCAATGCCTTTTAATAGCTCCACCAGCTTACATACACAGAAAAGAGGATGTTATTAGAGTATTTATATAGATTAAAATGTCAACATTTTGAACTGCAATTAAGATTGTTCCAGCATTTCTTTTGTAAAGCTTTATTTTCAGGGATTCGTGATTCAACCTTATAATCATTCCCCATATAAAACTTGGCTCACAAATTCACAGGATCCAAGGGTTTTATTTTAATTCGAATTTTTAAAAGAAACTGCCACAATGTAGCTCTCTTACTTTGACATGTTTTTGCCAAGAAAAAAAAAAAGAAACTTTTGATATTATTTTTCAGCCTGATAGCTATTACAGTTGGATTCAGTTTTTTTAGTATATGTAATTAACTAAGCATCTTGTGATTGGCCTTTTAAATTGCAATAATTTCTGTATATATTTACATGAATTGCAGATTTTTTAAAAAGTACAGTGTAAAATTGTTTATTACTTACAATGTGTGCATCAAGTATGTGTAGGTCAAAGTTCCAGAGACATTTAATCTAAAGGAGTACTGTTTTCCAAGGAATTTCAGATCATTAGAGAGTGGCCTAGCCCTGAATGGATGCAGCTGGGATGTGTGATTTAAAACCAGGAGAAAACAGTTAAAACAGCAGAGGGAAAATATTCTTATATGTAAATTTTTCCAAAGTAAATTCATAAGTAGTGAGTTTTGTGTCCTTGTTTTTCTAGAATGATTTAAAAGATTTCTTCCCGAGGTGTTGGGAAGAAGACATTGGTAGAAGGTGAGATTCTCTCAGACTTTGAGATTCTAAGAATTTAAACCATGCTTCATATTTCTATGGAGCATAAAGAATATTCATAATATTAAAAGATACTGTCCCCAAATATATGAGCCAGCCATTACTTTTTACTTGTTTCTTTTGACCAGTTTCCACTTTTCTATGATGGGCTGGAGGGGAGGGAAGGAGCTTTCAAGCTATCTATGGGATTTGTCCATGGTAAGCCACTTCAGTCATGTTTGACTCTTTGTGACCCTACGGACCATAGCCCACCAGGCTCCTCTGTCCATGGGGTTCTCTAGGCAAGAATACTAGAGTGGGTTGCCATTTCCTACTCTAGGGGATCTTCCTGACCCAGGGATTGAACCCATGTCTCTTGCATCTCTTGCACTGACCACTAGCACCATCTGGGAAGCCTATGAACTATCTGGATCAAAATTGTGGGATATATTGATAGTGTTAATATCTAAAATTGGAATTGCCCTGTGTAAGGGGCTTGAGATAATTTATTTTTGAGGCATATTGATATATCATTTTTAAAGGCTCACACTAATTCATATCCCCATAGAGGATAACAGTCTTTATTTCCACAGTTTTCCAACATTAACCATTATGAAATTTTAAACCATTCAGTCATTCTTACTATGTTTTACATTGAGGTGAAACTCATATAACAATTTAGTAAATTTGCAATGATGCACAACTACCATCTCTATGTAATTTCAAAATATTTTCATCATCCCAAAAGGAATCCCATACCCATTAAGCAGTTGCTCCCTATTCCCTACAGCCCCTGGCAACCACCAATTTGCTTTCTGTCTCTATAGATTTATCTATTCTGGATATTTCCTGTCAGTGGAATCGTACAATATATGACTTTTTGTGGCTGGCTTCTTTCACTTAGAATCGTGTTTTCTAGGTTCATCCATTATGTATTATCACTGGAATATTAATTCCATTGTATGAATGTGTGTGTGTGTGTGTGTGTGTGCGCTCAGTTGTTCAGTTGTATCTGACTCTATGCAACCCCATGAACTCTAACCCACCAGACTCCTATGTCCATGGGATTTTCCCAGCAAGAATACTGGAGTGGGTTGCCATTCCCTCCTCCAGGGGATCTTCCTGACCCAGGGATCACTCATGTCTCCTGCATCTCCTGCATTGCAGGCAGATTCTTTACCGCTGAAATTCTTTACCACTGAGCCACTGGGGAAGTCCATTGTTCAGATATATACTTTGTATGTCTTTCAAAAGGTGTGTGTTTTAAGAATCTTTTTAACGTTGTCCCACTTTATCACAATCATTTCAGATAAATGCAAATAATCATCTTTAGGTGCCTTAAAAAATAAGCATGACTTTGATAAGCATGACATACTAAAATGTAACCTTATGAGATCAGACTTGTTTTTACCAACCTCATTAACAGCTTTTGACTTTATTTCCGTTATTATTCCACTTACCTATGAAATTAAGTTTTATACGAGGTTATTTTTGCCTGAAATGTCTAATCTTCAGTGGGTCAACAGTTTATCTGGCATCTGGAGTTTATTATCTATTAATAGCTTTATGGTCTTCCTGGTAAGGTGCAAGAAGTAACAAAGCATCAAGGTTTCCAACACGCTAGGTTAAGAATAAAATGCTAAACCTGAACTTGATTAGTTATCTTTCTCTACTCTCAACAGGGAACTCAATAGGTAACCAATTCTTACTGTCATCACTCTGAGTCTCACACTTTTTCTAATCTGATCTGTTCCCCCCATACCATTTCTCCCTTAAAACTAATAAGGTTTCTTTGGGTCCCCAGATCTCTAATGAGCAAACTCCATTATATCCTCAACCTGCAACTAAAATCTGCCTCTGTGTGTGTGTGTGTGTGTGTGTGTGTGTGTGTGTAGCATATCTGACACCTCTGAAAGGAAAGAGGGAAGGGAGCATATAGCACAGAGAACTGCATACTGTGATACAGATCTGAAACTGTTTTGGGTAAGTTAATGTTAGCTCTGGAACAAAGACTGACTATTAGAGGAGACTGACAGTAGTCAGAAAGGGCAAGGACCTGGTACTCTCACCACACTTAGTAACTGTCTGAGGACTTCCCTGAAAGAATATGGCTTTAAGTCACCTACTACAGCAGATGCTAAAGGTGCTGTAGCCAGAGGATGTTGGCTAACCATACTCCTTACAATTGAACTGCATGTTATTTCTTACAGGAGATGCGTGGCACATCTCCATGGTGATCACTTCCACTTGCATATTGAAACTGTCCAGAATATTGATATAAGTAGAGAACTACAGCCCTTAGTTTGCAGTGTTCCTCCCTCCCCACAGTACAACTGAACAAGTGAGCCTAAATAAGTGACCATCTTCGCCCCCTTGTGTCAGGGCGGAAATTACACACTGAAGAGACTTGCAAACAGAGGGAGCCAAAATAAACAAAGAAGAGGGAACTGCTTTGGAAGTGACAGGTGCAACAGATTAAAACTCTGTAGTTAGCACTGACTACATTTGAAGGGGAGAAAAATATAAGCTCTACTGTAAGAATAAGACTGAAAACCAGAGGCAGGAGGCTTAATTCCAAAACTTGAGAACACCAGAAAACTCCTGACTCCAGGGAACATTAATCAACAAGAGCTCATCCAAAAGCCTCCATACCTACACTGAAACCAAGCTCCACCCAAGAGCCAACAAGTTTCAGAGGTAGACATATCAAGCTAATTCTCCAACAATGCAGGAGCATAACCCTAAGCATTAAAATACAGGCAGCCAAAAGTCACACCAAACCATTAGACACCTCAAAACTCACTACTGGAAACTTCATTGCACTCCAGAGAGAAGAGATCCAGCTCCACCCACCAGAACACCGATTCAAGTTTCCCTAACCAGGAAACCTTGACAAGCCACCCTACCTACAGGGAAGAACCTCCACAATATAAAGCAACCACAAACTCTCAGCATACAGAAAGGCCACCCCAAACACAGCAATCTAAACAAGATGCAAAGGCAGAGAAATATTCAGCAGGTAAAGGAACACGATAAATGCTGACCAAACCAAACAAAAGAGAAGAAGATAGGGAGTCTACCTGAAAAAGAATTCAGAATAATGATAGTAAAAATGATCCAAAATCCTGAAAACAAAATGGAGTTACAGATAGTCTGGAGATAAGGATTGAGAAGATGCAAGAAATGTTTAACAAGGACCTAGAAGAAATAAAAAAGAGTCAATCAATAATGAATAATGTAATAATTGAGATCAAAAGCACTCTGGAGGGAACCAACAGTAAAATAACTGAGGCAGAAGATAGGAAAAGTGAGGTGGAAGATAGAATGGTGGAAATAAATGAAGCAGAGAAGAAAAAAGAAAAAAGGATTAAAAGAAATGAGGACAACCTCAGAGACCTCTGGGACAATGTCAAACGCCCCAACATTTGAATCATAGGAGTCCCAGAAGAAGAAGACAGAAACATCATGAGAAAATACTTGAGGAGATAATAGTTGAAAAATTCCCTAAAATGGCGAAGGAAATAGCCACCCAAGTCCAAGAAACCCAGAGAGTCCCAAACAGGATAAACCCAAGGCAAAACACCGCAAGACACATAGTAATCAAATTAACGAAGATCAAACATGAAGAACAAATATTAAAAGCAGCAAGGGAAAAACAACAAATAACACACAAGGGGATTCCCATAAGGATAACAGCTGATCTTTCAATAGAAACTCTTCATGCCAGAAGGGAATGGCAGGACATACTTAAAGTGATGAAAGAGAAAAACCTACACCCAGAATACTATACCCAGCAAGGATCTCATTCAAATATGAAGGAGAAATCAAAAGCTTTAAAATAGACAAGCAAAAGCTGAGAGAATTCAGCATCACCAAACCAGCTCTTCAACAAATGTTAAAGGATCTTCTCTAGACAGGAAACACAGAAAAGGTGTGTAAACTCGAACCCAAAACAACAAAGTAAATGGCAATGGGATCATACTTATCAATAATTACCTTAAATGTAAATGGGTTGAATGCCCCAACCAAAAGACAAAGACTGGCTGAATGGATACAAAAACAAGACCCCTATATATGCTGCCTACAAGAGACCTACCTCAAAACAAGGGACACATACAGACTGAAAGTGAAGGGCTGGAAAAACGTATTTCACACAAATACAAATGGAGACCAAAAGAAAGCCAGAATACCAATACTCATATCAGATAAAATAGACTTTGAACTAAAGGCTGTGAAAAGAAACAAAGAAGGACACTACATAATGATCAAAGGATCAATCCAAGAAGATATAACAATTATAAATATATATGCATCCAACATAGGAGCACTGCAATATGTAAGACAAATGCTAACAAGTATGAAAGGGGAGATTAACAGTAACACAATAATAGTGGAAGACTTTAATACTCCACTCACACCTATGCATAGATCAACTAAACAGAAAACTAGCAAGGAAACACAAACTTTAAATGATACAATGGACCGGTTTGACCTAATTGATGTATATAGGACATTTCACCCCAAAACAATGAATTTCACTTTTTTCTCAAGTGCACATGGAACCTTCTCCAGGATAGATCACATCCTGGGCCATAAATTTAGCCTCGGTAAATTCAAGATGTTGAAATCATTCCAATTATCTTTTCTGATCACAATGCAGTAAGATTAGATGTCAACTACAGGAAAAAAAACTATTAAAAATACAAACATATGGAGGCTAAACAACACACTTCTGAATAACCAACAAATCACAGAAGAAATCAAAATGGAAATCAAAATATGCATAGAAATGAATGAAAATGAAAACACAACAACCCAAAACCTATGGGATTTGGTAAAAGAAGTGCTAAGGGGAAGGTTCTGTATGTGTCTCTTGTTTTGAGGTGGATCTCTTGTAGACAGCATATATAGGGGTCTTGTTTTTGTATCCATTCAGCCAGTTTTTGTTTTTTGGTTGGGGCATTCAACCCATTTACAATTAAGGTAATTATTCATAAATATGATCCCATTGCCATTTACTTTGTTGTTTTGGGTTTGAGTTTATACACCTTTTCTGTGTTTCCTGTCTAGAGAAGATACTTCAGTATTTGTTGAAGAGCTGGTTTGGTGGTGCTGAATTCTCTCAGCTTTGGCTTGTAGCAATACAAGCTTACCTCAAGAAACAAGAGAAAAATCAAATAAATAACCTAACTACACCTAAAGCTGGAGAAGGCAATGGCAACCCATTCCAGTGTTCTTGCCTGGAGAATCCCAGAGACAGGGTAGCCTGGTGGGCTGCCGTCTATGGGGTCGCACAGAGTTGGACACGACTGAGGCAACTTAGCAGCAGCAGCAGCACACTTAAAGCAACTCGAAAAAGAAGAAATGAAGAACCCCAGAGTTCGCAGAAGGAAAGAAATCATAAAAATTAGGGCAGAAATAAATGCAAAAGAAACAAAGGAGACCATAGCAAAAATCAACAAAGCTAAAAGCTGGTTCTTTAAGAAGATAAATAAAATTGAAAAACCATTAGCCAAACTCATCAAGAAAAAAATGGGAGAAGAATCAAATCAACAAAATTAGAAAAGAAATTGGAGAAATCACAACAGACAACACAGAAATACAAAGGATCAAAAGAGACTACTATCAGCAACTATATGCCAATAAAATGGACATCTTGGAAGAAATGAAAAATTCTTAGAAAAGTACGACTTTCCAAAACTGAACCAGGAAGAAATGGAAAATCTTAACAGACCCATCACAAGCAGGGAAATCAAAACTGTAATCAGAAATCTTCCAGCAAACAAAAGCCCAGGACTAGACGGCTTCACAGCTGAATTCTACCAAACATTTAGAGAAGAGCTAACACTTATCCTATTCAAACTCTTCAAGAAACTTGCAGAGGGAGGTAAACTTCCAAACTCATTCTATGAGGCCGCCATCACCCTAATACCAAAACCAGACAAAGATGCCACAAAAAAAGAAAACTACAGGCCAATATCTCTGGTGAACATAGATGCAAAAATCCTTAACAAAATTCTAGCAAACGGAATCCAACAACATATTAAAAAGATCATACATCATGACCAAGTGGGCTTTATCCCAGGGATGCAAGGATTCATCAATATTCAATCAATGTTTTACACCACATTAACAAATTTAAAGATAAAAACCATATGATTATCTCAATAGATGCAGATTAAACATCATTTATGATAAACAAACCCTCCAGAAAGCAGGAATAGAAGGAACATAACTCAGCATAATAAAAGCCATATATGATAAACCCACAGCAAACATTATCCTCAATGGTGAATAACTGAAAGCATTTCTCTTAAAATCAGGAACAAGACAAAGGTGCCCACTCTCACCACTACTATTCAACATAGTTTTGGAAGTTTTAGCCACATCAATCAGAAAAGAAAAAGAAATAAAAGGAATCCAGATTGGAAAAGAAGTAAAACTCTCACTGTTTGCAGATGACATGATCCTCTACATAGAAAACCCTAAAGACTCCACCAGAAAATTACTAGAGCTAATCAATGAATATAGTAAAGTTGCAGGATATAAAATTTACACACAGAAATCCCTTGCATTTCTATACACTAACAATGAGAAAACAGAAGGAGAAATTAAGGAAACAATTCCATTCACCATTGCAATGAAAAGAATAAAATACTTAGAAATAAATCTACCTAAAGAAACAAAAGACCTATATATAGAAAACTATAAAACACTGATGAAAGAAATCAAAGAGGACACAAATAGATGGAGAAATATACCATGTTCATGGATCAGAAGAATCAATATAGTGAAAATGAGCATACTACCCAAAGCAATCTATAGATTCAATGCAATCCCTATCAAGCTACCAACAGTATTTTTCATAGAACTAGAACAAATAATTTCACAATTTGTATGGAAATACAAAAAACCTCGAATAGCCAAAGCAATCTTGAGAAAGAAGAATGGAACTGGAGGAATCAACCTGCCTGACTTCAGACTATACTACAAAGCTACAGTTCATCAAGAGAGTATGGTACTGGCACAAAGAGATAAATACAGATCAATGGAACAAAATAGAAAGCCCAGAGATAAATCCATGCACCTGTGGACACCTTATCTTTGACAAAGGAGGCAAGAATATACAATGGAGAAAAGACAATCTCTTTAACAAGTGGTGCTGGGAAAACTGGTCAACCACTTGTAAAAGAATGAAACTAGAACACTTCCTAACACCATACACAAAAATAAACTCAAAATGGATTAAAGAGCTAAACGTAAGACCAGAAACTATGAAACTCCTAGAGGAAAACATAGGCAAAACACTCTCTGACATAAATCAGAAAAGGATCCTCTATGACCCACCTCCTAGAGTAAAGGAAATAAAAGCAAAAATAAACAAATGGGATCTAATTAAACTTAAAAGCTTTTGCACAATGAAGGAAACTAAAAGTAAGGTGAAAAGACAGCCTTCAGAATGGGAGAAAATAATAGCAAATGAAGCAACTGACAAAGAATTAATCTCAAAAATATACAAGCAGCTCATGTAGCTCAATTCCAGAAAAATAAACAACCCAATCAAAAAATGGGCCAAAGAACTAAACAGACATTTCTCCAAAGAAGACATACAGATGGCTAACAACACATGAAAAGATGCTCAACATCACTCATTAGCAGAGAAATGCAAATCAAAACCACAATGAGGTACCATGTCACGTTGGTCAGAATGGCTGCTATCAAAAAGTCTACAAATAATAAATGCTGGAGAGGGTGTGGAGAAAAGGGAACCCTCTTACACTGTTGGTGGGAATGCAAACTAGTACAGCCACTATGGAGAACAGTGTAGAGATTCCTTAAAAATGTGGAAATAGAACTGCCATATGACCCAGCAATCCCACTGCTGGGCATACACACTGAGGAAACCACAATGGAAAGAGACATGTGTACCCCAATGTTCATCACAGCACTGTTTACAATAGCCAGGACATGGAAACAACCTAGATGTCCATCAGCATACAAATGCATAAGAAACCTGTGGTACATATACACAATGGAATATTACTCATCCATTAAAAAGAGTGCATTTGAATCAGTTCTAATGAGGTGGATGAAACTGGAGCCTATTATACAGAGTGAAGTAAGCCAGAAAGAAAAACACCAATACAGTATACTAATGCATATATATGGAATTTAGAAAGATGGTAATGATGACCCTATATGCGAGACAGCAAAAGAGATGCAGATGTAAAGAACAGTATTTTGGACTCTGGGAGAAGGCAAGGGTGGGATGATTTGAGAGAATAGCATTGAAACATATATATTAGCATATGTGAAACAGATCGCCAGCCCAGGTTCGATGCATGAAACAGGGTACTCAGGGCTGGTGCACTGGGATGACCCTGAGGGATGGGGTGGGGGAGGGATGTGGGAGGGGGGCTCAGGATGGGGGTCACATGTATACCCATGGCTGATTCATGTCAATGTATGGCAAAACCACTACAATATTTTAAAGTAATTAGCCTCCAATTAAAATAAATTAATTAATTAAAAAAAAACTAGTAGCAATAGTAAGAGAAACTATTCCATCTCTGAATACAAGGTAAGTAGGGTATGTCATTGGGTAACAAAGTATGAGACATGGAGATGTGTTTTTGTTAAGGGAAATGAAAATTTTGTCTTTAAGAACAACTGGCTATTTCAGAATGGAAAAGAGGAGACTAAAGAACAGTCTAAATAGAAAAAAAAAAAGATTCACTCTGTTTTTTGCAGGTCTATGGGTTTCTGACAAATGCATGTCACGTATCTACCATTACAGCATCATATGGAATAAACTCCCCTGTGCTTTACCTATTCCTAATCATCTTTTCTTCCCTCTCCATGAACTCCTGCCAACCACTGAGTTTTTTTTTACTGCCTCTATAGTTTTTTCTTCTCCATAATGGCATATAGTTGGAATCATATAGTATACAGCCTTTTTGGATTGGCTTTTTTCACTTAGCAACTTTCATGCCTTGACAGTGGTTTTTTTAAATCATTGAATAATATTCCATGTTATGGTCATACCACAGTTGGTTCATTCATTCACCTAGGACATCTTAATTGCTTCCAGTGTTTTGCAATTATGACCAAAGTCATTATAAATATTCATGTGCAGATTTTTGTGTGGACATTAGTTTTCATCTCGGTTGGGTAAATACCTAGGAGCATGACTGCTGGATCATATTGTTGTAAGGCTATGTTTAACTTTGTAAGAAACTGCCCAGATGTTTTTCAAAGCAGACTTACCAGTTTACATTCCCACCAGCACTGAATGAGAATTCCTGTAGCTCAACATCTTTGCCCATATTTAGTGTTGCCAGTTGTTTAGACCTGTGTACGTTCTAAGTCTCTTCAGTTGTGTCTGACTCTTTGTGACCCTATGGACTGTAGCCCGCCAGGCTCCTCTGTCCATGGGGATTCTCCAGGCAAGAATACTGGAGTGGGTTGCCATGCTCTCCTCCAGGGGATCTTCCCAACTCAGGGATCGAATCCACATCTCTTATGTCTCCTGGATTGTCAGGCAGGTTCTTTACCAGTAGCACCACCTGGGAAGCCCCTGTTTAGACCTAAGCCATTTTAATAGATATACAGAAATGCTGTTAGTGTTTTTATTTGCAATTCTCTAGTGACAAATGTTATTGAGCTTCCTTTCATATGCTTATTTGCCAGTTTTATATCTTGTTTGATGAGATGTCTGTTAAGATCTTTTGCCCATTTTTAAAATCGGGCTACTTGTTTTCTTAAGTTTTAAATGTTCTTTGTATGTTTTGGAGACAAATCATTTATCAGATATGAGTTTGGCAAATATTTTCTCCCAGCCTATGACTTGTCTTTTCATTGTCTTTACACTAGCTTTTGCAGAGATGATTTTAATTTCAATAAGTTCCAATTTATCAATTTTACTTATTTAATGGGTCACACTTTTTATGTTATTTCTAAAGAATTATGGCACTAAAGGTAAAAACCTGCTTGCCAATGTAGAAGATGCAACAAACACGGGCTCGATCCCTGGGTCGGGAAGATCCTCTGGAGAAGGAAATGGCAATCCACTTCCATATTCTTGCCTGGAGAATTCCATGGACATAGGAGCTTGGCAGGCTATGGTCCATAGGGTTGCACAGAATTAGACATGGCTAAAGTGACTTAGCACACATGTTAAATAATTAACGTGGCCTTAAAGAATTTTAGCCAAACCCAAGTAGTCACCTAGATATTTTCCTATATTTTTTATAGATGTTTTTAAATTTGCATTTAACATTTAGGTCTGTGATACACTTTGAGTCACTTTGAGTTAATTTTTGTGAAAGGCAGAAGGTCTGTGTATAGATTCTTTTTTTCAAATATAGACATCCAACTCTTCCAGTACCATTTGTTGAAAGACTGTTCTCTGTTCACTGTATTGTCATTGTTCTTTTGCTAACAATTAGCACACTATTTTTGTGGGGATCTGTTTCTGGGTTCTCTATTCTGTTCCATTTATTTGTTTGTGTATTCTTCTGCCAGTAGCACTCTGTCATAATTATGGTAGCTTTATAGTAAGTCTCGAAGTCAGGTAGTGTCAGTGTGTAATAAGCATATTAAGGAGCATTTATGGATCCTAACCAATTGAAAAGATAGAGCTGGAGTCTTCAAAACATCTTAAAATTATTTTTTTAAACAGATAAATTCTACTAAGGGCAATAAATCACCTTCTGCAAGTTCAAAGTAATTAACACTTCACTTGAAGATACATATATCCCAAAGGAAATTAATTGTTGGCTCTTCCTTTCAAGAATTCAAAGTTAGTGTCATATGACTTAGGCTTGTGGATTTCAAATGAAAGTGGCATTCCAGAAAGGTTCCAGGATAGTACTAATTTGCAGTTCTTTTCAGCCTAAATAAAAGTCATCTCTTATGCCTTGTAGTGAATAATCTAAACTAAACTACCTGACATTTCCACTCAGTCCAAAGAACAGACTGAAAATGCTGAATTGTCAGCAAAGCTTTGATGTAAATCAGTAGTCACAGGAGACTGCAAAGAAGAACATAATGTAACCATCAGCTCTTCAAAGGGAAGATTTCTTCTTTTAAGCAAAGAAATTCAGACACGCTTCTTCTAAATTAAAGAATCATTTGGCCTCATTATTTTAAGATACAGTTTCCTCCCCATAAATAGCAAGATAATTAACACTAAAAAGTGATAGTTTTTTCCTAATGATCTAACAAAATTATAAAAATACAAATCAGAAACAAACTGTTATTTGGCATGTGAGACTTTCTTTTTAAATTTTTTAAACAATATTTAAGCTCATGATTATCTCCCATGGATCAAAGTAAAAGAAAATTAAGAAAAAAAAAAAAAAACTTCAGAATATTTTTGAAGTCATTTTCATGGAAATACTCAATGCTCATTTTTTCTCTTCTGAATAATACCACCTCCAAAAGACCATATGTCAACATCTTTTCTACACAAAGCATGGTCTACCCAATAAACAATACTGAGATCACTTTGAGTTGTGCTAGAAATCAGATTGATTATATTCTTTGCAGCCAAAGATGGAGAAGCTCTATACAGCCAGCAAAAACAAGACTGGGAGCAGACTGTGGCTCAGATCATGAACTCCTTATTGCCAAATTCAGACTTAAATTGAAGAAAGTAGGGAAAACCACTAGTCCATTCAGGTATGACCTAGATCAAATCCCTTATATAGATTTAAGGGACTAGATCTGATAGACAGAATTCCTGATGAACTATGGACAGAGGTTCGTGACATTGTACAGGAGACAGGGATCAAGATCATCCCCATGGAAAAGAAATGCAAAAAATGCAAAAAAGCAAAATGGCTGTCTGAGGAGGCCTTACAGATAGCTGGGAAGAGAAGAGAAGCAAAAAGTAAAGGAGAAAGGGAAAGATATTCCCATCTGAATGCAGAGTTCCAAAGAATAGCAAGGAGAGATAAGAAAGCCTTCCTCAGAGATCAATGCAAAGAAATAGAGGAAAACAACAGATTGGGAAAGACTAGAGAACTCTTCAAGAAAATTAGAGATACCAAGGGAACATTTCATGCAAAGATGGGCTCGATAAAGGACAGAAATGGTATGGAACTAAGACAAGCAGAAGATATTAAGAAGAGGTGGCAAGAATACACAGAAGAACTGTACAGAAAAGATATTCATGACCCACATTATCACGATGGTATGATCACTCACCTAGAGCCAGACATCCTGGAATGTGCAGTCAAGTGGGCCTTAGAAAGCGTCACTACGAACAAAGCTAGTGGAGGTGATGGAATTCCAGTTGAGCTATTTCAAATCCTCAAAGGTGATGCTGTGAAAGTGCTGCACTCGATATGCCAGCAAATCTGGAAAACTCAGCAGTGGCCACAGGACTGGAAAAGGGGGCAGTTTTCATTCCAATCCCAAAAAAAGGCAATGCCAAAGAATGCTCAAACTACCGCACAATTTCACTCATCTCACACGCTAGTAAAGTAATGTTCAAAAATCTCCAAGCCAGGCTTCAGCAATACGTGAACCGTGGACTTCCAGATGTTCAAGCTGGTTTTAGAAAAGGCAGAGGAACCAGAGATCAAATTGTCAACATCTGCTGGATCATCAAAAAAGCAAGAGAGTTCCAGAAAAACATCTATCTCTGCTTTATTGACTATGCCAAAGCCTTTGACTGTGTGGATCACAATAAACTGTGGAAAATTCTGAAAGAGATGGGAATACAAGACCATCAGACCTGTCTCTTGAGAAACCTGTATGCAGGTCACGAAGCAACAGTTAGAACTGGATATGGAACAACAGACTGGTTCCAAATAGGAAAAGGTGTACGTCAAGGCTGTATATTGTCACCCTGCTTATTTAACTTATATGCAGAGTACATCATGAGAAACGCTGGGCTGGAAGAAACACAAGCTGGAATCAACATTGTCGGGAGAAATATCAATAACCTCAGATATGCAGATGACACCACCCTTATGGCAGAAAGTGAAGAAGAACTAAAGAGCCTTTTGATGAAAGTGAAAGAGGAGAGTGAAAAAGTTGGCTTAAAGCTCAACGTTCAGAAAACTAAGATCATGGCATCTGGTCCCATCACTTCGTGGGAAATAGATGGGGAAACAGTGGAAACAGTGTCAGACTTTATTTCTTTGGGCTCCAAAATCACTGCTGATGGTGATTGCAGCCATGAAATTAAAAGACACTTACTCCTTGGAAGGCATTTTATGGCCAACCTTGATAGCCTATTTAAAAGCAGAGACATTACTTTGCCAACAAAGGTCCGTCTAGTCAAGGCTATTGTTTTTCCAGTGGTCATGTATGGATGTGAGAGTTGGACAGTGAAGAAAGCTGAGCACTGAAGAATTGATGCTTTTGAACTGTGGTGTTGGAGAAGACTCTTTAGAGTCCCTTGGACTGCAAGGAGATCCAACCAATTCATCCTAAAGGAGATCAGTCCTGGATGTTCATTGGAAGGACTGATGTTGAAGCTGAAACTCCAATACTTTGGCCACCTGATGCGAAGAACTGACTCATTGCAAAAGACCCTGATGCTGGGAAAGATCAAGACCATCCCCATGGAAAAGAAATGCAAAAAATGCAAAAAAGCAAAATGGTTGTCTGAGGAGGCCTTACAAATAGCTGTGAAAAGAAGAGAAGCAAAAGGCAAAGGAAAGGAAAGATATACCCATTTGAATGCAGAGTTCCAAAAAATAGCAAGGAGAGATAAGAAAGCCTTCCTCAGTAATCAGTGCAAAGAAAGAGGAAAACAATAGAATGGGAAAGACTAGAGATCTTTTCAAGAAAATTAGAGATACCAAGGGAACATTTCATGCAAACACGGGCTCAATAAAGATGGAAATGGTATGGACCTAATAGAAGCAGAAGATATTAAGAAGAGGTGGCAAGAATACACAGAACTATACAAAAAAGATCTTCATGACCCAGATAATCACGATGGTATGATCACTCACCTAGACCCAGACATCCTGGAATGCGAAGTCAAGTGGGTCTTAGGAAGCATCACTATGAACAAAGCTACTGGAGGTGAAGGAATTCCAGTTGAGCTATTTTCAAATCCTAAAAGATGATTCTGTGAAAGTGTTTCACTAAATAAGCCAGCAAATTTGGAAAACTCAGCAGCAGCCACAGGACTGGAAAAAGTCAGTTTTCATTCTAACCCCAAAGAAAGGCAATGTCAAAGAATGCTCAAACTACCACACAATTGCACTCATCTCACACGCTAGTAAAGTAATGCTCAAAATTCTCCAAGCCAGGCTTCAACAGTACATGAACTGTAAACTTCCAGATGTTCAAGATGGATTTAGAAAAGGGAGAGGAACCAGAGATCAAACTGCCAACATCTGCTGGATCACTGAAAAAGCAAGAGAGTTCCAGAAAAACATCTTTTTCTGCTTTATTGACTATTCCAAAGCCTGTGACTGTGTGGATCACCACAACTGTGGAAAATTCTCATAGAGATGGGAATACCAGCCCACCTGACCTGCCTCTTGAGAAATCTGTATGCAGGTCAGGAAGCAATAGTTAGAACTGGACATGGAACAACAGACTGGTTCCAAATCGGGAAAGGAGTACGTCAAGGCTGTATATTGTCACCCTGCTTATTTAACTTATATGCAGAGTACATCATGAGAAACGCTGGGCTGGAAGAAACACAAGCTGGAATCAAGATTGCTGGGAGAAATATCAATAACCTCAGATATGCAGATGACACCACCCTTATGTCAGAAAGCGAATAAGAACTAAAGAGCCTCTTGATGAAAGTGAAAGAGGAGAGTGAAAAAGCTGGCTTAAAACTCAACATTCAGAAAATGAAGATCATGGCATCTGGTCTCATCACTTCATGGCAAATAGATGGGAAAACAGTGGAAACAGTGACAGACTTTATTTTGAGGGGCTCCAAATTCACTACAGATGGTAACTGCGGCCATGAAATTAAAAGACACTTTCTCTTTGGAAGTAAAGCTATGACCCTCCTAGACAGCATATTAAAAAGCAGAGACATTACTTCGCCGACAAAGGTCTGTCTAGACAAACGTCTTTCTGTCTACATGGTTTTTCCAGTAGTCATGTATGGATGTGAGAGTTGGACTATAAAAAAAGGTGAGCACTGAAGAATTGATGCTTTTGAACTGTGGTGTTGGAGAAGACTCTTGAGAGTCCCTTGGACTGCAAGGAGATCCAACCAGTCAGTCCTAAAGTAAATCAGTCTTGAATATTCATTGGAAGGGCTGATGTTGAAGCTGAAACTCCAATACTTTGGCCACCTGTTGCGAAGAACTGACTCATTGCAAAAGACCCTGATGCTGGGAAAGATTGAAGGCGGGAGGAGAAGGGGACGACAGAGGATGAGATAGTTGGATGGCATCACCGACTCAATGGACATTAGTTTGAGTAAACTCCGGGAGTTGGTGATGGACAAGGAGGCCTGGCGTGCTGTAGTCCATGGGGTCGCAAAGATTCGGACACGACTGAGTGACTGAACTGAACTGACTGACGTACATGTTGAATTGAACTTAAACTTCACTTTTTTTTTCTTCTTAATCGCATTAAAATACTTAACCATTTTATGGGTAACTTAGCCAGTGTATCAGCTTAAAGAATGTTATCTTTTCTTTTAGTATTATCTTTGATAAGTGTGGGTGTCCCTGGTAGCTCAGCTGGTAAAGAATCTGCCTGCAATGCAGGGGACTCCGGTTTGATTCCTGGGCCTGGAAGATCCTCTGGAGGAGTTCATGGCAACCCACTCCAATATTATTGCCTAGATAATCCCCATGGACAGAGGAGTCTGGTGGTCTATATTCCATGGGGTCCCAAACAGTTGGACATGACTGAGCAACTAAGCACATCACAGCACAAGATAAGTGTAATTATTTTAGTCACCCAATAAAAATCACAGCCCAACCAAAGATGTGGCTTAGGTCAGACTATTATTTCTCATCTGCAATAAATAGCTTTTGAAATAGAATTCTTAGTTAAAATTCTATGAATATGTAAGAATGTCAAGGAAAAATATATCATTGTTAATTTTACATAAAATTGCTTACCTTATTTTTTAAAATTAGGGTATAAATTGTTAAATTCATCCAAGGCATATCAAAATCCATTTTCTTGATTTATTTGGTATGTTTTCATAAAAGTTTGTATTTAAATATATGACCAGAAAGTAGTTACAACATTCAACATAATGGGCCTTATAGCACAAGTCACTGTGAAACTACCAGCATCCCCAAACAAGCTATTGTCATTTGAGTGTTTTGCATAATTGTTCCTCAACCTAAGATATAACTACATTTTTAAGTAATATGACAAACCAAGGATCAATGCACACCACAGTTTCACTGCCTATTCACAACCTGAAGCTGGTATTTTATTTCTTTCCAAGATTTAAATACACAAAATAAAGGTAGGGAAACTAAATAGCACTTATCCAAAAATGTAAAACACAATCCAAAATAATGAAGAATATTAAATATATCAACACATTTTATACCAGGCTTATTAATTTATGCAGGAAATATTTATTCTGTAACTTTTTTGTGCCATGAACATACAAAGCTTAGTCCTTGCAGTGTGGAGTCCATAGCCCAGCAGAAAATGTAGACATCAAATACTTAATAACAAACATAATAAATACTAATGAAGGGAATTTTCATTCATTAATTATAGCTATAAATGGGCATGGGTTACATTTTCTATTATAGTAAACCTGAAGGCATTTATGGATTTTATAAAGTATCTAGAATGATATGATGTAAATAGATGACAAATATGTTAAAGGAACAAAGAAATCAATATATAAGCAGAGTATTCATGTTGAGTATCCAAAGGCTATAATGGTATGTGAAAAATGGCATGCAAACGGATTTTACATGAAGGCCAGAATACATGCCATCAAATGTTATTAGAAACAAAATAAGAACAAAATCAGATTCTCAGGTAAAGAGTGCAGGACTTAGAATAAATCTAAGAAAGTTTTCCAATGAGTGGTAGTCATTAAATATTATAATGTATTTCCAAATGAAGTCATCAAATCCTTTTCACATGTCTTTGAAAATGAGATAGGAATTTCATCTGTTCAGGATGCTTTAATCATCTCTACATTATGCCAAAACATCTGCTAGTTTCAGTCAATAGTAAAAACTCCATACTGTCATTTCAAAGAATATAATCAGCTCAATCATTTTTCTGACATCATGTAGCTCAAGCAAACCTGTTGATTGACATTTTCTTCATTTTTCTTCAAACTATTTTAGTCTAATGGAAACGCCAGACTCATGTAATTCTAAGCGGGCTAGATTAACAAGGTATTGTAAAAATTTCTAAATGCTTTTCCAACTATATATTCATTAAACTTTTTTATTCATGATGTACAAATATAAAATATATGTGAACTTTATTCAATTTGAATGATGCATACTTTAAGTATACTTGGAAATATTTAAAGTGAGAAAATGCTAATCTGAATATTTAAATTAAAATGCACCTTGCTAGAACTTAAGAAGTTGTATTGTATAGTCAAAGGTGACTGTCTTTTATATGCTTCATTTGTATACCCATCATACATATGGAAAAAAACTTTGAAAAGAATACCAGTTGTACTAGAAGTGAGGATAACGAGAAATAAATTTTGTGTTGTTTTTTTTTTTAATTTATGGAGAAATTAAGAACTTAGTTGACGCTCAGTGAATACCTACTGGATAGATTAATCGATTGGTTGCTTTATATGTGGAGATACGGAGCTGAGGTCTATATGATAAGTGGTATACTTAAAATCTGTTAATTCAAAATGTCTGAAACAATACTTAATCCCAAAATTTTAGCTAAGGGATTTTCCAGTAAGAAGAGAAAAAAGAACAACAATGGTCCATGGGGAATAAATCCCAGTTGCTTCATGTTCTATATAAGTTTTTACATTATGATTTTTCTAATGAGCAAAATTAATTAGCTTCTTTTATATATGTGTGTATAAACAACCAAAATTTAAAATTTCCAGAATATTTATAATCTTTGTAATTTCAGGTTTAGGGGGGGTGGGAGTTGTGATCTATGGAGGTGGGGTGAATTGAGTGTTGGTTGGTTTGGTTTGTTTTTTTGTTTTGTGGAAGGGGTGTAGGGTGGATTGGGGGGTCCTTGTGGTGTAGGTGAGGGTGGTTGGTTGGTAGGTGGTTTGTGGGGGTTTGGGTGGGGTTTTGGGGCTGTTTGGGGGGGGTTGTTTGGGGTGGGTAGGGGGCTTTTTGGTTGGTGGTTTTTGGGTGTGCGTTTGTGGGGGTGGGGGGTGGGGTGTTTTTGTCGGTTTTGTGGGGAGTGGGGACCGGGGGGGGGGCGGGGGGGGGGGGGGGGGTGAGTTTGTTTTTGTGTTTTTTTTTGGTGGTATTTTGGCAGTTGGGGGTTGGTTGTGGGTTTGGGGGGGGTTTTGGGGGATGTACCGGGAGTTAGTGCTGTTTATTATGGTTAGGGGGGGGGGGGTTGTTTTGGGGTGTTGGGGGGTGTGGCGTTGTTAGGGGTATGGAGGTGGTTTGGAGGGATCTTGAGTTTTCTCTATCGCCGTTTCTTGTCGGGTTTTTTTTTTTATCGTGTATGGTGAAGGTGTTGAGGTGGGTGGGTTGGTCTTTGGGGAACTGGTGCGGTCCGGGTGGGTTCGGGTAATTTGCGTATTACCCTTTTCATACATATGAAAAAAAAGAAAAGAAGAAAAAAACTCTGCTCGGGGGGTTTTTGAGATTGTTTAACTGGTCGGTGGGGGAGTTACGTAACTTTGGTAGAGTTTGGTGTGCGTGGGCCGGGGGGGTAGCTGGATGGGACTTTATGGGGTGGTGGGTGTCGGGGGGCTCCTTTGATAGGGTGTTATTTGTCTTTTTTGTTTGTTTTGGGGGGGGGGGGTGGCGGGGGGGGGGGGGGGGGGGGGGGGGGGGGGGGTTTGGGTGGGTGTTTCTTTTTTCTTTTTGTTTGTTCTGGGTTTTATGGGGGGGTTGGTTGGGTTTCAACGCTGTGGTGGGGGTGGGTCGGGTGTGAGATAATGGGGGAGTTGGGGTTGTACAGTGGGGGGTGGGGGTTGTGTGTGCGTGGCTGTGTATGGAGGTAGGGGGGGAGGTGGTAGGAGGGGAGTGCGTGGGATAGACTGGGTCGAGGGTGCCGTGTGTGGGGGTCCGGGTTTGCATTGTGGTGGGAGTGTTTCGGAAGTCGGGTGTTGTCCGGGGGAAGAAGATGGCGGGGGAGCTGTGGGCTTATGTCTTGGGGGCGGGGGGGCGGGGTGTATAGGGTTTTGAGGGGGTTGTCATTATATTTGTGGGGGGGTTTTAATTTCGGGTAGAAATTTTTGGGTTGGGGGTATGACTATAGGGGGGGGGTATGGTGGTGGTGTTATTCGGGGGTGAAGGGGGCGGAATTTTCCAGTTATTAAAGAATGACCATAGGAAGTGGAGAATTGGTGAGCGGGGAGCGAAGAGAAAGAGGGGATAAAAAAAAAAATAAACTCTAAAAAAGAAAAAGAGGGAATGAAAAAGAAAAAAAAAAAAAAAAGAGAGGAGGGGGGAGAAAGAAAGGGAGAAAGAGAAATGAAAAAAAAGAAATGAAGCGAAAAAAAAAAAAAAATAAAGGGCGAGAAAAATGAAGAAAAGGGGGAAAAAAGGAGGGAGGGAAGGGAGGGGGGAAAAAAATGGAAAAAAAAAGGAAAAAAAATGAAAAAAAAAGAAAGGGAAAAAAAAAAGGGGGAGGGAGGCGAAAAGTAAGGGGGGTAGTGTGTGTGTGTTTTGGGGGAGAAAGAGGATAAAAAAAACGGAAGAAGGGGGTGTGAGGTGGGGGATTGAAAAAGGGAGGGGGAACGGGGTAAGGATGGGAAAAGGAAAAAAAAAAAAGGAAAAGGGAGAAAAAAGGGGTAAAAAAGAACAACAATAGAGATCCCTGGGGATAAAATCTCCCCAGGTTGCTTTCATGTTCTATATAAGTTTCTTTTAACATTATGATTTTTCTAATTGATAGCGAAATTAATTATAAATTAATATTAGCCTTTCATTATATATTGTTGTTGTACATTATAAAATCCCAACGCAAAATGAATTCTTAAAGTAGATCCAGGAATTATATGTGTTATTTAATCTTTTTAATTTTTCATTTAATCATAAACCAAACCTTTTATTGAAAAAAAGTTTCCTAAGTTATGGCCACAATGTTCACTAGAAGATAATGTATAGTTAGATATTTCTTTTCTAGGAAAGAAGATCACGGGTACAGTTTTACATCAACCTAAGGGAAAAAACGAATCAAAGAGTACTACAGGGGTTTTCAGATGTTGAGAGAGCCGTAAATTTTATAGCTAGATGAAGGAGTTATCCTGTAATGGAGGGTCAGTGAATGGGTTACTAAAAAATAATTTAAAAAGTATAGTTTCTATTTGTTTTAATATATTAATAAAAATAAATATATTTTGTTTTTTTATTTTTTTAATAAGTTTATTTTAAGAGTAATAGGTAATGTTCTTTGTTTTTTAACATTTTTTTACATGTAAATTACGTCTTTTTGTGTAAACGGTATATAAATTTACGTATAAAACCAAATTTTGATGTTTAATTAAAATAATTTTTTTTTTTTATTTTTAATTATTAATTTTTTATTTTTTTATTTTAGTAAAAGCAAATAATAGCTTCCATTGATTAGGGCAGTCTACAGTCCCTTATTTTTTCTTATTGTGTTAATTTTTTAATTTTGTTAAAAAGACTATTTTTTACAAAAATTTTTTAAAAAAAATAATTATACAGGATAAAAGTTCATCCCTTTCAATGATAACTATTCACTTGTTACTTTGTAGGGAACGTAGAGAGTCATATTTGTTTGTGATCAAATTAGATAGTAGCTGTAAAAAGTAAATTGTCAACAAACTTTAATCTGATTATTTTTTATTTATTATTTAATTAATAAAAGTTTTCCCGTCTTCATTCACATAGATGTGAATAAAGTATTTTAAGAGGGTGAGGCCATGTTTCCAAACTTCCGCGGTTCACATGGATTTAGGGCGGCACATGTCCCAGTTTCTTCTTTGTTAAATTTTATTTTTAGATGTGGAACCCGTGCACTCTTGTTTTGGGGTTTTTGTGGTCAGCTTGGGGCCATTGTATAAAATTCGTGTTGAACTTTTCCCAGGAGGGTTACCACTCTCAGTGTTGATTCTTTGCCTCAAGGTCGAAGAGGGGAAGCAACAAACAAACAAAAAAAAAAAAAAAAAAAAAGGCCTGAGATGTGATGGATAGAATAAGAGAGATCCAAACAGTTTGGCTGACAGCAAAAGAAGGCATATTGTTTCCTTCCTTTTGTCTGCTAATTGGGAGAGTTCCTTGATTTATAGGCTGATTTTCTTCTTGGCGGATAATAGCAAATTCATTTTTTGTTGTACTTTTTTTTTTCCGTTTTTTTTCTTCACTTTTTTTTTTTTCAAAGGCATGGGTGGTTGAATAAGGCTCCTATATGCCAACCTCTCCTGCAAGATTTCTCCTCTAGTCATTATTCTTCCCCCTTGACTGTATGGCCTGTGTCGTAAAAACCTATGCTATATTCTCAGAGACTGTATGAAGTTGTTGTACATAACCTGTTTCTTCTCAAGAGCCCAAACATGTCAGAGAGGCTGTTATCAGGTGGTTGCGGTTAGCTTCGATGGTACAAATGTATAACTTACAAATTGTGAACACCCTCAACTTCTTTTGATGTATTGACGATGTTTATGGTTTTCCACATATTTGATATGGCACTGGGGGGGGAAGAGGCAAATAGAAGGGAATACGCTTTTTAGAGGTGCTGAACTTTTGGTGTGCATGATGTGACGGATAAGTTTGTTGAAAGGAGGATGACGGTAAGGGTGGGGTTTGGATAGGGGGGAGGTGGGGTAATTTTACCTCCATCTGCCGCATGTACAGGCTTTTGTGCTCATTAGGCACAGCAAGAAGACGCCTTCTAAGAACGTGACGGTCTGAGCTAATGGTGACAGTTTCCATCGAAGTTTGCAGTTGCCGACGTGGTGGTGGTTGAAAAAAAAGCTAGGGCCTTTTACGCACTCAGAACACAGACTCAATACCTATTTCAAAAAACAAACGACTTACATGGATAGGCAAGCTTGGTAGCTCCTGCCCGCTCTTTTCATTGTTCCTATCCTCTTTCAATGGCAATCCAAATAGATAGAAAGAGTAGGGGAAAGAAAAAATAAATTGGAAAATAGTGTTTTTGACCAGACACTTTTATTTTCTCGGACTCCAAAAATAAAAAAGAAAATCACTGCACTTCGAGATAGGTATAGTTGACTACATGCACTTTTGACAAGAATTAAAAAAAGTACCGCCTTTTTTGCTCCTTGGGGGGGGAATTAGTTAAAAGCCTATAAATCTAAAAACTAGGAAGTGTTAGATTTATAAAAAAGAGAAGACAGACCATTTACTTTTGCCCCAACAAAGGTCCATTCTAGTCTCGTGTCAAACGTACTGTGGCTTTTTTTTCCAGTAGTAAATGATGACACGCATGGAATGTGAGAGGAATCTTCGGCCATTTATAAAAGGTGTAGGATACAGAAAAGGCTGTAGGAAGTCTCTCCTCTTTGCATAACAGCAGTTTTGCCAGGGCCTGCATTGCGAAGAATTTGATGCTTCCTTTTGAACTTGTGCCAAGGTTGGTTTGCCCATAAAGATATTAGAAGACACTTGAGAGTCCCTTTTGTATCTCATAATGGAGAAATCCTCTAGGGATGATATAGCAAGTGAACCCACTAATATGAAACTGAAAAGATTGCAATGTATTTTCGACTAGATTTGGAGTAACAGGAATCTCGTGCATTTAGGAAAGGAGTTCAATCCTAAAGGAAATCAATCCTGAGATATTCATTGGAAGAAAGAAGAAAGTAGATGGGCATAGACGGGATCTGTTTTTATGAATCCGTGCCTGAAAGTGACACCAGTCGTAGAGGAATATAACACAAAGCGAGGTAACGCTAGTTCCAATACTGTTGGCCACCCCAAATTATATGATGTAAAATAAGTTTTAAAAAAAAATAAAGAGACATGGAAAGAAAGATTTTTGTGTTGCTTGGATGGGGCATTTCTATGGTCGAAACTTGACAGTTTTTCTTAAAATGTCTTTACATAGATAGTGAATCGATTCCAAGTGGGGTCACATTTTACTGCAAAAGAGGCAATACATGCTGTCTAAAAGGTAGAGAATTGATGAATTGCGTGTGGAGAACCACAGGCCAATCTGTACCATAAGTTTTTCTCTCTTTTGTTATACTGTAGTTATTTACTTACTCGTCTTTGATAAAATTTAGTCCTGATTTTTGTGTTACTATCCAGAAGTTTCGGTAGCGGAAATGAATATTTAAGAATTTTTTGCTCGGTTCTTGGTGGGAGTGATTCCCGAGGCGGATGGGACCCCCCAGGCTTTCAGTGGAGGGCATCTCTCTGTAAGTGTCTTCGTCGTGACAGACAGGGAATTGTTTTTCTTGTAACCAGTGGGATCATAGAGGTAAAGGAACAGAGGGGGGCAGATAAGAAGGGGCGGGGACATAATACTTTCGGGAAGATCACGTTTCTTGCTCAATGTGCTGTTGGCTCGCGGTGACTGTGCAGGAGGTGCGGTGGTGCTGGTCGAGCAGTAACTCACATCTCACCGTGTCATACATTTTTTTGGCAATCATGTGACGGGGTGCTCGAGGCTGGAGGGGGTGGCTGGTAGAGTTGGGAGGTAAAATTGGGTCGTCGTGGAAACTAATTGGGTGTGGGAGAGGTTGGTGAGGGACTCCATACCCAGGACTCGGGTACTTGATCAATGGTTGCTCCTTTTAATCTCAAACTATTTTTAAGCGGGACCCCCCAGGAACCGCCCACTACCACGACAAACCTACATCATTAATATCAACAAGGGAGATTGTATTTAGACACTGAACAGGATAGAGAAAAGGATAGAGAAGAAAGGTTTACTAGATATCTCCACTTCCCCACCATAAGGAGTATAGTAGGATTTAGTCAGAAGGTTTGTCTCGTTAAAAAAGGGAACATATACCTTGAGCGTGAAGAATCGTTCAGTTCAGTGTGTGCCTCACTCTGTTTATTTTTTTGGTATGTTTCTCGTCTTCTATAATCTGATACCTCTTTGTTGTGACCCCCATTAGAGCTGTGCAAGCATGGCCAGGCTCTTCCCTGCCTTTCACCAACTCCTGGAAGCATTTTGCCTCAAACTTCTATGTTCCATATCGAGGTTAGTTGATGCGCATCCAACCTTCTCACGCCCTTACCTTTTGGGTGTCCCCCTTCTCCTCCGCCTTCAATATTTCCCTATGCATTCCAGGGTTTTTCCAATGTTGTCAGAAGCAGCTCTTTTTGCATCAGGTTGAGTCCCAAAGTGCTGGATCCAGATGTGCTTCTTTGCCTCTCCACTCAGGACTTTCAGCATCCGCAGATTTCATTTTAGGCGATGAGAGTCTAGGTTGACATCTCATTGCTTGATGGGGTCATGTCGGTACTCTAAGAGTGCTCTTCTCCTAACACCACTAGTTCACAAATGCCATCGTTTGATGGGGGCTTCAGCTTTCTTTATAGTTCCGAACTGTGTCTCCACATCGTATACATGACTACTGGAAGAAAAACCATAACTTTGATAGTCTGTATTAGTTGGCACAAAGCTAGAAATGGCTCTCTTTTTCAGATAATTATGCTTTTGGTCTAGGTTTGTCATCGATTAGCAATTATCTTCTCCCCATGGGAGACGCAAGTGTTTTTAATTTCATGTCTGCAGTCACCTTCTGCTTGCAGTGACGACGTTTGGAGCCAAGAAAATGAAAGTCACAAGCCACTGTTTCCTATGTGTTTACCATCTATTTGGCCATGAAATGATGGGGTCCAGTATACCATGATCTTAGTTTTCTGAATGCCTGAGTTTAAGCCAGTTTTTTCACTCTCCTCTTTCACTATTTTTCAAAAATTTTTTTTTTTCTTCTTCTTTCGTTGTTCTGCCGTAAGTATGGTGTCATCTGCCGTGTATGAGGTAATTGATATTTCTCCCAAGCAATCTCAGCTTGTGACTTCATTCAGTCCAGCATTTCTCATGATGTACTCTGTTATAAGTTAAATAAGGCAGGGGTGACAATATACAGCTTTGGACGTACTCCTTTCCCATTTGGAAACTAGTTGTTTTGTTCCATGCCAGTTCTACTATTGCTTCTTGACCTGCATGTACAAGACATTTCTCAGGAGGCTGGCATGAGTGGTCTGGTATTCCGATCTCATGAATTTTTCCACAGGTTTGTGGTGGACACACAGTCAAAGGCTTTGGCATAGTCAAATAAAGCTGAAAGTAGATGTTTTTCTGGAACTCCTCTCGCTTTTTTGATGAAAAGTTTTTCCTTTTCTGAAAGCAGTGTGGTGCATATTTGAGTCTGCGTTGGTTAGGTTTAATCATTAGGTCGTGTGGGGCATATAGAATCTAACATCTTAGAGTTAATTCTTGATAATAGTTTGATTCCTTACAGCCTTAGTTACTAAATCTCTTTGGAGTTATAATGGATTCATCGTATAAAATGGGTAATTAGAACATTAATTTTTTATAGGATATTGTCCAGGGATTAAATAGTCTGAAATGTGTATAAATCACTTAGCTCAGTGCGCAGATATTAAACAGTAAACACTGAATACATTTTAGCTATTGTTTTCTGTTTTAAATTGCCAAACATTGCAAATTCTGTCTTCACTAAGCCCTGTTATATTTGGGATGTTGGGGCAGCGACATGTATACTCACATTGCATATACTATATTTTTGCTCCTCCAGCACATTTTTAAAACTTGACACGTGAAAACTTCAATGCACATTTTACGTCACTGCTATATAACAGTCTGGAGGGTTTTGCAGATTTGTTTTAGGAAGTCGTTTTTTTTTTAAAATCCTCCCACGATTTAAATAACTTGCCTGTTTTTTCTGAACAAGGATTTTGATGTGCAAGTTAAACAACCAAAAACAAGAAATTGAAAACCTTTCAAAAAAACACAAAGAGTTATAACAGCTATTGGAGGAAAAAAGGAAATGGCTTGTCTTACATCCATGAAGATTAATGTGTGACTGTGATTTATGTGATATTGAAATGAAAAATCTAGCAAGCTTTATTTGTAGGCCTGGACAGACATTTTTAATCTTCTTGTGTTTCCTACATGCCAAGCATATAGGTAAGGAGCATGTGAAATGCTTATATGTGTTAAATCACATTCCACAATGACAAAATTTCACCCAAAGTACTGCGAGCATTAAGTACTTTATTACTCCCCTCTTTTTTACACTAATGATCAAACTCATGATCAAATGATCTCTCTATTGCAGAAGAGACATACAGAGAAAGTGAGGGAGGAAGGGAGGTGAGAAAAGGAGAAGAGTAGCGAAGAAGGAAGATGTCAGAGTGCATGATAAGGGGAGATGAGAAGAATCGTTGGTGAGGTGGAGAGGAGAGAGGGACAGGAGGAGAGAGAGAAAGATATTTCTTACCTGCTCTTAGGCTTTGTATTCTGCACACTATTCTGAATCTGCTTGTGTCAGTTTAACGAGTTTTACCTATTATGTTCAGAATCAAGTGTAGTGAGGTCATTCCTCCTTCCTTTTCAGAGCTTACAATAGTTGATGATAGAGAATATTTTTATTATGTTTTTTTTAAAGATTTTGCATGGAGGATCATATTTCCTTTTATATTTTCCATTATTTCTTCTTGGGCTGTTGGTTTTGTTGGTCTTTCTTCACAATAATGGCAAATATTAGCAATTTTGTGGTAGAGGGAGTAGTAAATTGCAAAAGTGTTCCCCAAGATTTTGTTTGGCTTTGGATTTTTCATTTAATGATTTTTGCCAATCATTCAAGAATTAAAATCAACCAAATCTTGCTGGTGCGTTAACCACTATTTGATGGTTAATTCAAGGGAAGAAATTAGTTATACTTGCTATATTTCAATATATACATACTTGTTGATAAATATAATGTAAATAAGATGTCTACGTATATATAACACTTCATTCGCTACATATTTTATTTATATCTCATTTATTTTCACTAATTTCTTTGGTGATTACACATTTCTTTGCTGTGTGGGAATGGGTTTTCTCTGTAAATAGATTTTACATCCTCTTCTTACCATGAACTGTTTAAAATTCTTTTGCCCGTTTTTCTGTAGGATTGTCTTTTCCGTTTTATTTGTAGAATTTTAAAAATAAATTTTCTTGACACTATGAAATGTTTGTTTCTGATATGTGTTCTCTTTTCTGTATAGTCACTTGCCCTTTATGACTTTGTCAATGGTTTTGTTTCTTGCTTGGTTTTGTTTTTTTCAAACAGAGGTGCTATGTTTGCTTATTGGAATCCAATTTATCAAAATGGGTCTTTTATGTTCACACGCTTTTGGTTGTCATTATATTATGAAACTATTTAGTGTGTGTGCTCTATATAGGCAAAGAATTGCAAAGAAGTGCCTCTATACAGTAAGTTTTGTTATTTTACTGTAACCTTTTAAATTTATATGTTTGTGAAATTGTTTATAGCCACCCCAGTAACGGGTTAAACAACATGATGTTGCATCCCATGAGTTAGAATGAAATAACTATACAGCACTGAAAATGAACTAATTCGTACTAACATAGTAACTTGAATGAATGCCCAGAAATATATATTGAAAGGAAAATCAGCCATGTTGTGTTCAGTTCAGTTCACTCAGTCTTGTCGTGGACGACTTTAGCAACCCCGTGGACTGTCATAACTGCCAGCATTTCCCTGTCCATGCACTAGCTTCTGAGCTTACTCAAATTCAGTTCATCCAGTCCGGTGATGCAAGATCACCATCTTATCCTCTGTCATCCCTTTCTTCTCCTGCCTTCAATCTTTCCAGCCTCCAGGGTCTTTTTCCAAGGAGTCAGTTCTTCGGCCATCAGGTTGGCCATAAGATGTGGGTTTCAGCTTCAGCTATCAAGTCCCTTACCGAAATGCGTCTTATCTTGGGTCCCTGATTTCCATTAGAAATGGATTGGTTGGATCTCCTTGATGTCAAGGAACTCTTCGAGAAGTCTTCTCCAACACCACGATGTCAAATAGCATCAAATTCATTCGCGACTCAGCTTTCCTTTTATAGTCAAACTTTTACATCCATACAAGACTAGTGGGAGAAAACCAGAGCTTGACTAGACGAATCTTTGCTGGGCAAGTAAATTTCTCGCTTTTTAACATGCTGCGCCAAGGTTGGTCATAGCTTTTCTTCCAAGGGAGCAAGATTTATGTTTTGTTTTTAATTTTGTAGGCCTGCAGTCACCATCATGCAGTGATTTTGGAAGCCCAGAAAATAAATAAAGTCCGTCACTGTTTCCACTGTATTCTCCCCATTCTATCTGCCATGATGTGATGGGATCCCGGATGAGCATTGATCATAGTTTTCTGAATGTTGAGGTTTTAAGCCAACTGTTTTCATGCTCCTCTTGTTCACTTTCAATCAAGAGGCTCTTTAGTTCTTCTTCACTTTCTGCGTGCATAATGGGTGTGTCATATTGCATTATCTGAGGTTGATTGATTATTTCTCCCAGCAATCTTGACTCAGGCTTGTGGCTACCCAGCTGGCATAATTCCACATGAAGTTCTTTGCATATAAGTTGTAATAAGCACCGGTGACAAGATATAAGCCTTGACAATACTCTTTGCTGCGATTTGGAACCAGTCTGTTTGTTCCATGTGCGTGTGTCTAAAACTATTGTTTTCTTGACCTGCATGTACAGATTGTCTCCAGGAGGCAGGTCAAGGTGGTGATATTCCCATCTCTGTCTCGAAATTGTTTCCACAGTTTGTTGTGATCCACACAGTCAAAAGGCTGCTGGCACATAGTCACGTTATTAAATCTAGAAATAGATATTTTTCTGGAACTCTCATGCTTTGTGCATTGATCACAAGCTAGATGTTGGGTTTGATACTCAGGTGTCGTGTCTGGCCTGTTTCATAGAACCAGTAGATAGACATCTGGGAAGTTCATGGTTTCACGTATTGTTGAAGCCCTGACTTGGAGAAAATTTGTGTTATGAGCATTACTTTGCTTAGATTCTGTGTGAGATATGAGGCAAAACTGTGCAGTAGTTTGAAACACTTCTTTCGCATTGCTTTCTTTGGGGGATTGAGAATGTGAAAATTGCCTTTTCCAGTCCTGAGGCACTGCTGAGTTTTTCCAAATTTGCTGGCATATTGTTAGTGCAGCACTTTAAACTGCATTGTCTTTTAGGATTATTTGAAAAAGTTCAACTAGAATCCATCACTCGCAGACTAGCTTTGTTCATAGCGCATGTACTGATGAACCACACCTCACACAGAGACTCGCTGTGGACACTTACAAGCTACAGAGAAGAGAATGGTGGAGTAGAAGGATATTGCACTCATCTTCTCCTGCAAGAACTCCAAAATTACAACTTGCTGCTGAACAACCATCGACAGGAGAATGTTGGATCCCACCAAAAAAAGATACCCCATGTAAAAGGGAAAGAAGAAGCCCCAACAAGGCGGTAGAGGGGCTATGAAATCAATGTTAGAATCAAAACTAATTGACCTAGCAGAGACGTCATCAGATGGGCTCATCTCCAAATCCTTGTGTGCACCAAGAAAACCCACAGAGACTGAGCCAGATCTGCCTTTGAGTCTTTGAGTGTCTCCTGCAGAGGTACGGGTCAGCAGTGGCCTGTTTTTTTATAGCGTGCAGGGTGTCAGGGGCTCTAGGTGCAGCAGACTGGGTAAGCATGAGTCCCTCTTAGAGGAGATCACTTGATTAACCCCACTATAGAAGCCATAGAATTTCACCTAGGACTGGGGGAAAACAGACTTTTGGAGGGCACAACCAAAAATCTTATGCACCACCAGGACCAGGAGGGAAAGGTTAGCAGTGTGATATCACATAGAGACTGATCCCAGGACTTGCCATGAGTGGCCCAGCTTCCCCTCAGGAAAGCGTCCAATAAGCACTCTTATCTCATACAGTGGGGAGACAGTATGGAAAACCACAATCACAGAAAACTAATCAAACTGATCACATGGACCACAGCCTTGTCTAACTCAATGAAATTATGAGCCATGCCACGTAGAGCCACCCAAGATGGACGGGTCATGGTGGAGAGTTCTGAGAAAATGTGGTCCACTGGATGAAGGGATTGGCAAACACTTCAGTATTCATGCTTGAGAAAACCCCATAAACAGTATGAAAAAAGCCAATATATATAAATACAAAATTATGGTTTTATTTTCTGTATTAAGTGAAAAATAGTTAGAAGTTATCGATAGTGATTCAAAGTCTGGAGAGGGAGTTGTAGTAGCTCATTCTGGAAGCTTGGGTGTTTTTATGTGGGGAAGGGCCATCATGATGGAGGCATCTGGGATGGCTTTGATAACATGTATTTCTTGATCTATGTGGTTATTCCATTTGTAAAAAAATTTAGCTATCACTTAGGTTTTTTGTACATCTATGGTATTATTGCTATATATTTCAAAACAAAAAGTTTAAAAATTGTACATTTTAATGGTACTTCCACCTTTGCAGTCGTCATTAGATACTTCTTGCACTTCCACTTAGGGGCGCACCAGGTTCAAATTCCTCTGGTCAGGGAACTAGGATCCCACATAATGTTGTGGGTGGTATGTGATGTGGCCAAAAAAAAAAATGCATCATATTTATTAGTATATTCAATTGCTTTCTAGAATAGTTTTGGTATCTTCTTTTGCATTTATTTTTCTTTAACTAATATAGCTTGACAACATATATGAGTATTGGTGTTTATTAAGCAATACCTTTTTATTTTGCTGTCATGAGTATCCCAGTTATTTTCTTTTGTTTTTATTATTCAATTTTATATTTACTTCACAATTTTCTCTTTTCAAAACTATTTTTGCCATCCTCGAATAATTAATCGTTATGACTGTTTGAGTTGTTTTAGGCAGTGGAGTAGTAAGTTTTAAGTTTAGTTGTTTTGCTCTTTCACTTTCTATTTTTTTAATCTTTCTTGTGTTATAAATTAGGTCGTTAGCATTTGAATTATTATGTTAACTTTTTGTAACCATATTGATATTGATATGTTCCTATATTACAGAACATTGAAATGAATCTTATTTGTAGAGTATTATAATCCTTGTAAAGAATATGTGCTGAATTCTTTTTAGAAGTGACCAAGATTGCCTTTAATTTTCCCCTCAGCTTAACTAACCTTTAGACCAGGAGCTTCTTCATACCTATAGGCCCCTGATCTTTCTTGTTCTTAGAGCATTAACTTTTGAAAATTTTACAATTATAAATTATTTCTCTTCTCCTTTAGAGATAAGTTCTTTCAGTTTTCACCAATATCACAATTTCTTTCTCAGGGGGAAATGGGAGTCATTCTTTGAAATAATCTCTCGTTGGGAGGGTAAGAACCTAAGCTTCATGAGAGTCAATTAACAAACATAGGTGGAGTAATCATGTTGACAACCTCTTCCCTAATGTCCTCAGTACCCTAAACTAGTAGACTCATCCAGCACTTAAAAAATCTCCTGCCTTTTGTTTTCAGGGCAGTGAGTTCATCTGTCTTCTCCCTATTGTGTAGCTTGAACCAGTTTCCATGGGCTTTGGGTAATGATCTTCCTTGCCTGTTTAACTTGTCCAATGCCAATTGTTTTTTGACAAGAGATTCACTAGTTGGTTATGTCATGGATTCCAGTGTGCGGGTTGGGAAAACGAATTTCCAAGAGATTGAGGCCACGATTGAGTGAGAAGATTAAAGTTTTATTCGAGTGGCAGACACTGTTTTAGAACGTGGGCCAGCTCAAGGGAGAACCAAATGTTGATCAGGTGTCCTTAGTCCACTTTTAAACCCAGGGTACAAGGAGTGGGAAAGGGGTCTTGTGGGTCATTTGCTGATTGGATGAGGCAATATACTGGGTGGGGGGAAGAGTTGGGCAAATACCTTCTCCTATGGGGTAGGAGGGGGAGACAGGTTATACTGCCCTCGGAGGACCTGAAATTCATTAATAGTTACAACGATGGGGGAGGGAAAGATATATAAGGAGCCTGCGTTTTTCTGCTTACTGCTATTCCAAGACCCTCCTTAGTTTTGTCTGCATCGTTTTGTCCATTGGGTCACCACAGTTAATGTTAATCTTTGATGGTTATCCATTAGGTCTTCTTCTCCTGTGCCATATTCGAATATATTGTAACTCACTTTGCTGGATCAGGAAAATATTACATTTTTCTCAAGACGGTTCATTCAGTTCACTATGAGCATTCCCCTTCTCTGTCATTTCTACTTTTTGCCTTTGTTTCTAACAGGTGCGTTGATTAAAAATCTAATCATGACCTTCACCTACTCACTGTGAGGTGCCCCTATTATAAATTATACAGAAAATCATGTGTTTAATCTTTCTATTGCCTTGTAATTCCAGTAGGTTTTCATTTTTCTTTTGTTTTGTTGATCTTGCACCTAACATCCTGGAAATGGCTTCAAAGCTCACCTATCCAGTCAATTTCTTTCATTCATTAGTAAAGTCGCTATTCATCTAAGAGAAAAGGGAGAATTCCCAGCTCCCCAGTGACATCTAGGCATTCACATGGGTGAGGGAGAAATGATCCCGCCATGGAAAGCAAATTTGACCTTTTCTTCATGCTCCACTGGGGCTTCTTTAAACAAACTGTTCTTCTTTCTTTGTAGGTTCCTCCATATGCTCTCCAATACAATAGATTACCTTCTTGTCTTGTGTGTGTGTCCATGCTCAGTCATGTCTGACTCTTTGCAACCTGTTCATGAGCTGCCAAGCTCCTATGTCCAATCAGAATTTTCAGGCAAGAATTTCTGCCATTTCCTCCTGCAGGGCATCTTCTAACCCAGGGTCTAACCCATGTCTCCTAGCATCTCACAGCCTATTGGCCTGGTGGATGGATTCTTTACTGCTGAGCCACTGGTGATAGCACCCTACTGAGTACTGTCCAATTTTATCAAGTTTATATTTACCCTCAGCTCGCCTTTATCCTCTACACCATTTCCCTAGCCCTTTACAATAAGAAAGCACAGAGGGATGAGAAACCTTGACCCTATTTTACTTCTTTTTCAGTTTCTAGAAAGTCATTTCTCAAGTTGAGACTTTGAAATATCCCAAGGGAAAGACCAAAACAATCCCAAGGTTCCCAGTGTCGAGGAAAAATAATTTTCCTTCTGTCTTCTAGGCTCTGGCTGAGGCCCCTCTGCCTGTAATAAAAAATGGTATTTATTAACGGAGGAGAAAAAACAACAAGTTTAATAACATAGTATACCTCCTGTACACTTCGTGAAAAGAGTAAGAGACATCCCATTGGGACTTAGCAACTCCCGATTTGACCCAAAGCAAGCACACTAGCACTTTAAATACCATACTATAGTTTTTAAAGCAAAGAAGATTCTGTTGGCCAGGCCAGTTATGCACAGTTTTCAGGCAAAGCCCAGAAAGTAAGAGTATGGTTGTTATGCAGATTTGAGTCATTGTTTTCTCCATTGATAAGAGTTTCTAGGGATTTAGAGCCATCCTTCTCTTCCTGGGGCAGTAAGACAGATACCTTTACAAATGGAGATTTCCCTAATCTATGTAAATGTCTCTTAAAAAAGGGTTACTCCTACTAGTCATTTTCAGAGCTTTTCCTGTTTGTAGCTGCTTAAAAAAAAATCAGTGCAAAATAATCCTTATGCCAAAGAGACACATTTGTGGGTGCTATCCTGCTCCCCTACACCAGCTTCAGTGAAGTCAAGTATGTTGCCAACACCCCTCTTCCTATATTTGTTGGCTCTAACTAAACAGGTCTTCTTTACATAAAATTTATGTCAGAAATAAAGCTTTTTGACTCTTCCATGTGAACTTGGTAACCCAGTATTATTTGGCTAATGAATTTAACCCCATCCCAAGATCTCAGAACACTCTACTTGCCCATTATTCATGCACTTTTTCTTCCACCTTTTAAAAATGTTGCAAGAAGGAAGCCAATTCGGATTCCATGTTGGAAACTGTCCCTTTGACTTGCTTTTCCTTTTTGCTTTTGTTGTTATAATCATACTTAACAGCTTGCATCAGAGGACCATGCCCCTCTGCTTGACTGTAAACTAAAGTCAAGCTCATATGAGCTTTCTTCAGCTCATAGGTCCCCATCCACCTGTGAACAGAAGAGATTAATACACCCTATCCTTTGCAGGTGTTTTGCAAGACTGAAGACCCTTTCATTTTACTTCCACACTGCCTCTCCCTCTCTATTCTGCCTTTTGACTTTAGCTCCTCATTGCTTTTCCTGTGACTCTACAAAAGAACTTGGCATCCAGACCTGGACAAGATGGATATTTTGAGGTGCCAAACTGCCATCTTCTTGGTCAGCTGCTTTCCGAATAAAGTTGTTTTCCTTGCCTCAACACCTTGTCACTCGGATTCATTGGCCTGTCATGTGGTGAGCAGAGCAAGCTTGGACTGGGACTCAGTAACAAAGAGCGACTTCAAAGAAAAAGTTTTTAATGTACTTATCCCAAGGTTATATAAGTACATTTTTATAAATGTATACACAAACATACACATTTTACAAGTGTATATAAGTACATTTTTATACTATTGCCTAAAATAGCATTTTAATTTTCTACTTTGAAGACACCTGAACTTAAAAAGACAATTATGGCTGAATTCCAACCATCTAACTGCCATTTCTTTGTTCCTAAAACAGATGAATTGGTACCATTAGCTGCAGAATCAAAACTCTATTGAAAACGGACAAGTGGGAAAATCAAAAAGTGATCTCCAAATTAAAATAAAATTGCTCATAGTTAAAGTAATAAACTTGTTTTTTGCTTTGCTGAGGTTTTTCTCCTCACTTCCAATGAGTATTTTATTTTTTATTTTTTTTAGGGAAATGGAGTCAGTAAGAGTAAAAAAATCTCTCAGCTCTAGGCTCACCTCTTTGTATCTGAAACTGATGGCAAAATGCAGCCTCTGTGCATTGGTGCTGAATCGAAACTTGGAGACACGTTTTGGGTGAGGTAGAAAGTTCAGTTCAGTCGTGTCCGACTCTTTGCAACCCCATGGACTGCAGCACGCCAGTCCTCCCTGTCCAACACCAACTCCCAGAGTCTACACAAACTCATGTCCATTGAGTCGGTGATGCCATCCAACCATTCCATCCTCTGTCATACCCTTCTCTTCCCACCCTCCATCTTTCCCAGCATCAGGGTCTTTTCAAATGAGTCAGGTCTTCGCATCAGGTGGCCAAAGCATTAGAGTTTCAGCTTCAACATGAGTCCTTCCAATGAACATTCAGGACTGATTTCCTTTAGGATGGACTGGTTGGATCTCCTTGCAGACCAAGGGACGCTCAAGAGTCTTCTCCAACACCACAGTTCAAAAGCATCAATTCTTCGGCACTCAGCTTTCTTTATACTCCAACTCTCACTTCCATACATGACTAGTGGAAAAACCATAGCCTTGACTAGACGGACCTTTGTTGGCAAAGTAATGTCTCTGCTTTTTATTATGCTATCTAGGTTGGTCATAACTTTCCTGCAAAGAATTAAGCGCCTTTTAATTTCATGGCTGCAGTCACCATCAGCAGTGATTTTAGAGCCCCCAAAAATAAAGTCTGCCACTGTTTCCCCATCTATTTGCCATGAAGTGATGCAGCCAGATGTCATGATCTTAGTTTTCTGAATGTTGAACTTTAGCCAACTTTTTCACTCTCCTCTTTCACTTTCATCAAGAGGCTCTTTAGTTCTTCTTCACTTTCTGCCATAAGGGTGGTGTCATCTGCATATCTGAGGTTATTGATATTTCTCCTGGCAATCTTGATTCCAGCTTGTGCTTCATCCAGCCCAGCGTTTCGCATGATGTACTCTGCATATAAGTTAAATAAGCAGGGTGACAATATACAGCCTTGATGTACTCCTTTCCCTATTTGGAACCAGTCTGTTTTTTCATGTTCAGTTCTACCTGTTGCTTCCTGACCTGCATACAGATTTCTCAAGAGGCAGGTCAGGTGGGCTGGTATTCTAATCTCTTTCAGAATTTCCCACAGTTTATTGTGATACACACAGAGGCTTTGGCATAGTCAGTAAAACAGAAATAGATGTTTTTTTGGAAATCTTTTGCTTTTTCGATGGTCCAGCAGATGTTGGCAATTTGATCTCTGGTTCCTCTGCCTTTTTTAAACCAGCTTGAACATCTGGAAGTTCACGGTTCACGTATTGCTGAAGCCTGGCTTGGAGAATTTTAAGCATTACTTTACTAGTGTGTGAGATGAGTGCAATTGTGTGGTAGTTTGAGCATTCTTTGGCATTGCCTTTCTTAGGGACTGGAATGAAAACTGCCCTTTTCCAGTCCTGTGGCCACTGCTGAGTTTTCCAGATTTGCTGGCATATTGAGTGCAGCACTTCAACAGCATGATCTTTTAGGATTTGAAATAGCTCAACTGGAATTCCATCACCTCCACTAGCTTTGTTCGTAGTGATGATTCCTAAGGCTCACTTGACTTCACATTCCAGGATGTCTGGGTCTAGGTGAGTGATCATACCATCGTGATTATCTGGGTCGTGAAGATCTTTTTTGTACAGTTTTTCTGTGTATTCTTGCCACCTCTTCTTAATATCTTCTGCTTCTGTTAGGTCCATACCATTTCCATCCTTTATTGAGCCCATCTTTGCATGAAATTTTCCCTTTGTATCTCTGATTTTCTTGAAGAGATCTCTAGTCTTTCTCATTCTGTTGTTTTCCTCTATTTCTTTGCACTGATCACTGAGGAATGCTTTCTTATCTTTCCTTGCTATTCTTTGGAACTCTGCATTCAGATGAGAATATCTTTCTTTTTCTCCTTTGCTTTTTGCTTCTCTTCTTTTCAGATATTGGTAAGGCCTCCTCAGACAGCCATTTTGCTTTTTTGCATTTCTTTTTCTTGGGGATGGTTTTGATCCCTGTCTCCTGTACAATGTCATGAACCTCTGTCCATAGTTCATCAGGCACTCTGTCTATCAGATCTAGTCCCTTAAATATATTTCTCACTTCCACTGTATAATTGTTAGGGATTTGATTTAGGTCATACCTGAATGATCTAGTGTTTTTCCTTCCTTTCTTCAATTTCAGTCTGAATTTGGCAATAAGGAGTTCATGATCTGAGCCACAGTCAGCTCCAGGTCTTCTTTTTGCTGATGGTGTAGAGGTTTTTCACCTTTGGCTGCAAAGAATATAATCAATCTGATTTCAGTATTGACCACCTGGTGATGTCCATGTGTAGAGTCTTCTCTTGTGTTGTTGGAAGAGGGTGTTTGCTACGAACAGTGCATTCTCTTGGAAAAACTCTATTAGCCTTTGCCCTGCTTCATTCTATACTCCAAGGCCAAATTTACCTGTTACTCCAGGTGTTTCTTGACTTCCTACTTTTGCATTCCAGTCCCCTATAATGAAATGGACATCTTTTTTGGGTGTTAGTTCTAGAAGGTCTTGTTGGTCTTCACAGAACCATTCAGCTTCGGCTTCTTCAGCATTATTGGTTGGGGCATAGACTTGGATTACTGTGATATTGAATGGTTTGCCTCAGAAATGAACAGAGAGCATTCTGTCGTTTTTGAGATTGCATCCAAGTATTGCATTTCAGATTCTTTTGTTTACTATGATGGTTACTCCATTTCTTCTAAGGGATTCTTGCCCACAGGAGTAGATATAATGGTCATCTGAGTTAAATTCACCTATTCAGTCCATTTTAGTTCGCTAAATCCTGAAATGTTGATGTTCACTCTTGCCATCTCCTGTTTGACAACTTCCAATTTGCCTTGATTCATGGACCTAACATTCCAGGTTCCTATACAAATATTGCTCTTATAGCATCTGACCTTGCCTCCATCACCAGTCATATCCACGTCTGGGTGTTGTTTTTGCTTTGGCTCTGTCTCTTCATTCTTTCTGAAGTTATTTCTCCACTGATCTCCAGTAGCATATTGGTAGAAAGGAGGTAGAAAGGAATAGCTTTATTACTTTGCCAAGCAAAGGGGGCCACAGCTGGCTCCTGCCCTCGACAACTATGAGTCCCAACCCAGGAGGATGTGATGGGGAGTTTTATAGCAATAGTTTAAGGATGGAGTTTCAGAAGATTAAGGTGTGTGCAGGGCCTGTACTCCTTTAATCTGGTCTCAGATAACCTTGATGAGTTTCTCTAGTCCCTTTAATCTTTCCTTGGGTGGTTTCTTGGCTGCTCCTCCCTTGATTAACAACAGCTTGAATCCACCCTTTGGAACTCAGGGTAGGTCATAGAGGCTGGAGTCTGTTTCCTACAAGCAAGAAAACGGGAAAGAAAGGCTTCCATACCCAGGAGCCCCACAAGGCCTTGCTGGGTTTCAAAACCTCAACACTTATCTACCTAGAAAGCGTAGGGGAAAAAATTGCCACCCCAAAATGTGTCTCTCTGTCATGAGGATTATTCTATTTTCAAGAATCAGAAGGCTTAGGAAATCTTTCTTTCTACATTCCTTTAATCTCCTAAAACAATTTAGATAGAGGGCCTATTCCTGAAATAGAGCTATCACCAGAGATATCTGCAAAGAATATGGGAAAGGTGTGGTGGGGAAGATTTTAGGCAGCACCTAGAGATAAGAGTCTACTCTGTGTCCCATGGTTTCTGCCCATCCCAGCAAACATTTGTGCACAAAACACTTGCTTTCCACCTCCATGTCAATTGCCTTCCTCCCCTTTGAAGTCCCAATCCACTATCTCCAACATCCTCTTTTGTTGTTAACTGAAGATGATGTTTAAGGTGTGGGTTTTGACAAATGAGGTACCATTACACACCAGTCAGAATGGCTGCTATCCAAAAGTCTACAAGCAATAAATGCTGGAGAGGGTGTGGAGAAAAGGGAACCCTCTTACACTGTTGGTGGGAATGCAAACTAGTACAGCCACTATGGAGAACAGTGTGGAGATTCCTTAAAAAACTGGGAATAGAACTGCCATATGACCCAGCAATCTCACTGCTGGGCATACACACCGAGGAAACCAGAATTGAAAGAGACGCGTGTACCCCAATGTTCATCGCAGCACTGTTTACAATAGCCAGGACATGGAAGCAACCTAGATGCCCATCAGCAGACGAATGGATAAGGAAGCTGTGGTACATATACACAATGGAATATTACTCAGCCATTAGAAAAAATACATTTGAATCGGTTCTATTGAGATGGATGAAACTGGAGCCCATTATACAGAGTGAAGTAAGCCAGAAAGAAAAACACCAATACAGTATACTAACGCATATATATGGAATTTGAAAGATGGTAATGGTAACCCTATATGCGAGACAGAATAAGAGACACAGATGCATAGAACAGTCCTGTGGACTCTGAGGAAGAAGGTGAGGGTGGGACGTTCTGGGACAATAGCATTGAAACATGTATATTGTCATATGTGAAGCGGAACACCATTCCATGTTCTATGCATGGGACAAATGCTCAGGGCTGGAGCATTGGGATGACCCAGAGGGATGGGATAGGGAGGGAGGTGGGAGGAGGGTTCGGGAGGGGGAGCACATGTGAACCCATGGCTGATTCATGTCAATGTATGGCAAAAACTACTACAATATTGTAAAGTAATTAGCCCCCAACTAAAATAAATAAATTTATTTAAAAAAAAAAAAGGTGTGGGTTTTGGCTAATTTGGTGAGTTACTCAGTTCTCCTGGGTCTCTCCCATGTATCCATGTTATTAAATTTCATTTGATTTTCTTCTATTAATCTGTCTCATATCAATTTAATTCTAGACCAGCCAGAAGAACTGGGTACAGAAAAGTTTTGTTTCTCCTTCACAAAATGTATTGACTATCAGTCTAGCATTATCCAACTGGTAAGATGGGCTTCCCAGGTGGCACTAGTGGTAAAGAACCTGTCTGCCAATGAAGCAGATGTAACAGATGTGGGTTTGATCCCTGGGTCGGGAAGATCCCCTGGAGAAGAGTATGGCAACCCACTCCAGTATTCTTGCCTGGAGAATCCCATGGACAGAGGAGCCTGTGGGCTACAGTCCAATCCACAGGGTTGCAAAGAGTGGGACACAGCTGAAGCAACTTAGCATGCTCACATAGTGATAACACGTAGCCGTTAGGTATATTTGAGATGTAATCTGAACCTTGGCAGTTTCAAATCCCTTTTGGGGGATTCTAGATCCCTTTGGTAGTTTTAGTACCAGCAACATTAATTACACTTTGGAAACTTGGTATAAATGCAAATTCCTGGCCTCCGTGTTCTAACAAACCCTCCAGGTGATTCTGTGCTTGCTAAATTTTGGCAGCTGTTGTATCATCCACACAGCTTTGGCTAACAGCAATGTAGGAGGAATCTAGAAACTGCATCCTGGACCCCCTTGACTTTGCCTCAATTTGTCCATAATTGTCCACAAGGCCTAACCAGTTATACATAGGGGAAGACAAACTTACTGACACAATGTCCTTACCAAAATAAACCTCCTTCATCAACCTAAACATCTTGAGTTTGGAGCCCTATTTTCCAAATTGGGAAAGGAGTACATCTAGGCTGTATATTGTCACCCTGCTTATTTAACTTAAATGCAGAGTACATCACGGGAAATGCCAGGCTGGATGAAGCACAAACTGGAATCAAGATTATTTGGAGAAATATCAAAAGCCTCAGATATGCAGATGACACCACCCTAATAGCAGAAAGCAAAGAGGAACTGAAGAAACTCTTGATGGTGAAAGAGGAGAGTGAAAAAGTTGGCTTAAAACTCAATGTTCAAAAAATGAAGATCATGGCATCCAGTCCCATCACTTCATGGCAAATAGAGAAACAATAGAAACACATTGACAGACTTTATTTTCTTGGGCTCCAAAATCACTGTGGAAGGTGACTGCAGCCATGAAATTAAAAAACGCTTGCTCCTTGGAAGAAAAGGTATGACCAACCTAGACAGCATATTAAAAAGCAGACATTACTTTGCCAACAAAGGTCCATATAGTCAAAGTTATGGTTTTTCCAGGAGTCATGTACATATGTGAGAGCTGGACATAAAAAAGGTTGAGTGCTGAAGAACTGATGCTTTCAAATTGTGGTGCTGGAGAAGACTCTTGATAGTCCCTTGGACTGCAAGGAGATCCAACCAGTCCATCCTAAAGGAGATCAGTCCTGAATACTCATTGGAAGGACTGATGCTAAAGCTGAAACTGCAACACTTTGGCCACTTGATGTGAAGAGCCGACTCGTTAGAAAAGACCCTGATGCTGGGAAAGATGGAAGGCAGGAGGAGAAGGGGCAACAGAGGATAAGATGGTTGGATAACATCATCGACTCAATGGACATGAGTTTGTGCAAACTCTGGGAGATGGTGAAGAACAGGGAAGCCTGGTGTGCTGCAGTCCATGGGGTCACAACGAGTTGGACACAACTGAGTAACTGAACAACTTTCTCCCTTGCCCACACAAAGCTCCCTGTTTCCTTCTTCAGTTCTGGACACTACTTTCTAAAATCTAAATATAATACTGCAGCACCCAGGCGGAAAAAACCATGCCTTGAATTACAGAATTTCAGATGGTTTGTACACTGGCCAAAGGAAACAAGTCACCCTCTATGAGTTCAGCAGTTATTCAGCTAAGAAAGTGAAATTTATAGAAGTGAGATAACTACTAGAGCAGGGTTAAGGTTAAATGGCAAGCATCTTGGTTGTATTTCCTTGGCCCCTGTGCTTCCTAGTAAGATACACATCTGCCAGGGACACTTTCCATACTGATATGTTCTTTTACTTCTATACTACTGCTCTTCTATACTAGAAGCTTACATCACCATACCAGAAGAAATTAACCAATAATCAATACACTTCTGTTCAAATGAATGCAAACAAAGAATGAATGCATTCTTTTTTCTTAAATGTTACTCAGAGGAGTATATCATCAGCAAAGAGAAGCAGAAAGGTTGGTCTGTGCCCAGGTATCCATGCATAATAATTCTGCTGCCAGATTTTCAGGGTCTAAGAGTGTTCCTCTGAACTATCATTTATCTATTTTTTTAAATATGGCAAGTTCTTGTGCATTTCCTCTTTGAAAAATCTTTAAAGATTTTGACATATATTAAACATATTTAATATATTGACATATATTAAAGATTTCATTCTTTGACTACCAAATATGCTAGATATATTTCTGGAACTCACTTATCTTTTACATATATTTTTGAATATGAAGCTTTTATTCATTAACTAGACAAATTTATTAATTTTCCCTTTATGTTTTTATATCTATTTTAAAATTTTAGAAACATACTCTTAACCCAAGGAGTAGATAAATATTCACTTACACTAAGTTCTAGTCTTTCTTTAAGGTTTTTATGTTTTATCTTTAAAATTTTAAGGTGTACACTGAAGTGCACTTTTTTGTAAGGTGTGAGATGCTGTCCTAAATTTATTTTTTTCCTCAAATGTGTATTTACTTTCTTGATAACCATTTTATTTTATTTTTGATTTTATTTTTTGATTTTATTTATTTTTTATTTTTCAACTTTATAATATTGTATTTGTTTTGCCATACATTGACATGAATCCACCATGGGTGTACATGTTTTCCCCTTCCAGAACCCAAATGATCCCTTCCAATTCATTTGAAAGTCCATTTTTAAAATGGTCCACATCCCTATTAATTCAGGCATATATCTGGACTTTTTCTTTCGTTATATTCAAGTACTTATTTTTTTGTTTTGAAATATGGCAGAATAAGCCACCATTCATTCTTCTTTTACCAAACATACTTTAGTATTTAATCTGTTTATTTCTTGAAGGAAATTCAGCCTCTTATTGCTGCTGCTGCTGCTGCTAAGTCGCTTCAGTCGTGTCCGACTCCGTGTGACCCCATAGACGGCAGCCCACCAGGCTTTGCCGTCCCTGTGATTCTCCAGGCAAGAACACTGGAGTGGGTTGCCATTTCCTTCTCCAATTGCATGAAAGTGAAAAGTGAAAGTGAAGTCGCTCAGTTGTGTACAACTCTTAGCGACCCCCAAGACTGCAGCCCACCAGGCCCCTCCATCCATGGGATTTTCCAGGCAAGAGTACTAGAGTGGGGTGCCATTGCCTTCTCCAACCTCTTATTGAGATGTTAATTTTCATTACTCCAAACCAGAATAGGAAATTATTTTAATTTGAGAATAAGTGAAATCATATAAATAATTTAAAATTTATATTTCAAAAAAAGAGTTTATCTCTTCCTTTTGTTTGTGTATTGTTGCACGATCCTCAATATAAGTCTCATACCTTTTTTAACACAGGCCATCATATTATATTTAAAGCATACTTAGAATTGTGTTATATGAAATTCAGTGGCTATATATCTTAGTCCATTCAGGCTGCTACTAAGAAATACCACAGACTGGGTGGCTTATAAACAGCAAATTTATTTTTCACCATTCTAGAGGCTATGAATTTGGCACAGCTGGTGAAGAATCCACCTGCCAATGCAGGAGATGCAAGATATTCGGGTTTGATCCCTGGGTCAGGAAGACCCCCTGGAGTAGGGAATGGCAACCCACTCCAATATTCTTGCTTGGAAAATTCCATGGACAGAGGAGCCTGGCGGCCTACAGTCCATGGGATCGGATAGAGTTGGACCTGACTGAGCATGCACTAGTTGGCTGACAAAAGCTATGAAGTCTGAGATCTGGGTGCCAGTGCAGTTGGGTGAGGGCCCTTTTCTAGATTACAGACTTCCTGTTATGTCCTCATGATATAGAAGGGGCAAGGTACCTCTCTTGGCTCTCTTTTATAAGGACTTCAATCTCATTCAGAGCACTTATGACCTCATCACCTCCTAAAGACCCCACTTCCTAATAGCAGTCCATTGGGTATCAGGATTTCAACACAAAATTGGGAGAAACACAAACATTCAGATCACAGCACTATATAAATGGAAAAAAAATCCCCATTATTTTAGTTAAATTTAATCAAATTCCAATAATAACAAAAATATATACTCACTAAAAACAGCATTAGGGACTTCCTTGGCGGTCCAGTGGTTAAGATTCGGTGCTTCCAATACAGGGAACACGAGTTTGATCCCTAGTCAGGGAACTGAGATCCCACATGCCTTGTGATGTAGCCTAAAAAAAAAAAAAAAGTCAGCATTATAGATAAAATCTTCCTTGAACATCACTACAAAGCCCTTCCCGTCCCTCAGATAGCTATAAATCAGCCAGATCTCTCCCATGGATTTAGTTTTGTCTTTACCATAAATCACATGGTGTTTTAAAATATAACTTGTGTGTACCATTTTGCATTTGTTTTTTTATTACTCAACAATCTACCTTGGTTATATTGACAAACCCATACACCTATGTTAATCACAAACATATAATTATTGAAGAATATTTCTTGGTATGCTGTGGTTTTTGTCAATATCCACTTGATAGACATTTAGCTTTTATCCCATTTGTAATTACTACAAATATCAATGCCAATAAATGAATAAAACATTTTTGTACTTACCTCCTATCGGACAAATCTCTAGTGTAAACACTCATAAAATAAGCAGTTTTTTATTTTAAAATATTCTAGTAATGCTCTCCAAAGCAGTTTCAGAAACTTACTCTCTAATCAGCAAAGTATCAAATAATTTCTTCTTCACAGTCTCTTCTCAATATTACTAAACTTTTAAAATGTTTGTTTCTTTTTTGGGCTTACTGCAGAAGACGCAAGAGACGATTGTCAATCCCTAGGTCGGGTAGACCCCCTGGAGTAGGAAATGGGCATACCCAAGCTCCAATATTCTTGCCTGGAAAATCCCATGGACAGAGGGAGCCTGGCGGGCTACAGTCCCATGGGGTTGCAAAGTTATACACGACTGAAGATGACTGAGCTTGAGCAAGGTATAACTTTATTATGTTGCTTTTATATACTCCTTGGACCTGAATACATATTGGTAAGATATTTTCCTTAATTATTATATAGCTCTGAAGGGAGGATACTAAGGTAGAGTTGGTAAGAAGCAAGCAACATAGAATCTTTGGTTTGACTTCTGGCTCTGTCACAGGTTTTGTGACTTTAGCAAACTTAACCTACATAATGTTGTTTCATGCCATCCTATTCTCATTACAGAATGGTAGAAAGACTTACTAAAGTGCTAATCATTGTCAAATGGGTTAGGTATAAAGTTTTTCCCATTTTCTTCTAGATTCAATGTGTACATTCTAGCAAGGTATCATTACTTTGTAAAAAAAAAGAAAAGTTGCATTTTTTTCTAAGTCATTTTTTTGGATTGATGCATGGAGTATTTCCCTCCATCTTTCTCTCTTTTCTTTTTTTAACACATCTATATGTTCTTTTTTTAATTCTTGTCTATTATGATTTATCCCAGGAGATTGGATATAGTTCCCTGTGCTATACAGTAGGACCTGGTTGTTTATAAATGTTATTATTATTTTTTTCCTTTTTGGCCATGCCAAACAGCCTGTGGGATCTTAGTTCCCCAGCCAAGGATTGAACCCAGGCCCTTGACAGTGAAAGTGTCCTAACTACTGGGCCACCAGGGAATTCCTTCCATCTTTATTTCAAATATTTAATTGGCTATATCAGATTGTATCTCTTTTAAAAATAGTGATATAATTAGCATATAACATTATATTAGTTTTAATTCTATAATATAATGATTCAATATTTGTATATATGGTGAAATGATTATCAGAATGAGTATAGTTAACATCCATCATTACATGATTTTTCTTTTCTTGTGCTAAGAATTTTTAAAACGTACTCTCTTTGCAACTTTCAAATATAGAATACAGTATTATTAACTCTGGGCTTCCCTGGTGGCTCAGATGGTTAAGAATCTGCCTGCAATGCAGGAGACCTGGGTTTGATCCCTGGGTTGGGAAGATCCCCTGGAGGAGAGCATGGCAACCCACTACAGTATTCTTGCTTGGAGAATCCCCATGGACAGAGGAGCCTGGTGGGCCACAGTCCATGGGGTCACAAAGAGTTGGACATGACTGAGCCATTAAGCAGAGCGTTATTAACTATAGTCACTTTTCTGTATACTATTATATACCCACGACTTATTTTATAATGGGAAGCTTGTACCTTTTGACCACCTTCACTCATTTTTCCCCACCCACTAACCCCTACCTCTGGCAACCACCACCCTGTTCTCTGAATCTATCAGTTTGGGTTTATTTTTTAGATTCCACATACAAGTGAGATCCTATACTATTTGTCTTCCCCTGTATGGCTTACTTCACTTAGCATAATGCCTGTAAGTTTCATCCACGTTGTCACAAATGGCAAGATTTCCTTCTTTTTTATGGCTAAATAATATATATCTCTCACATTTTGCTTATCCTATCATCCATTGATGGGCATTTAGGTTGCTCCATGATATGTATTTACCTTTGCTCCAGTTCTTCTATTATTTTCCCCCCTTCAAGGGCACTGGGGATTTGTAGTGTAAAATAAAATTCATATTTTTCATGGCAAAACAAGAAAAATTTAAACATAAAAAAATTTCTCTTCCCTTTGGCCTCCTCTCTCACCATTGTTGGGCTTCCCTGGTGGCTCTGTGGTAAAGAATCCACCTGCCAATGCAGGAGACATGGGTTCAGTCTCTGGGTTGGGAGGATTCCCTGGAGAAATAAATGGCAATCCACTCCAGTATTCTTACATGGGAAATCCCATGGACAGAGGAGCTTGGCAAGCTACAGTCCATGGGGTCGCAAGAGTCAGACACAACTTAGTGACTAAACAACAACTCCTCACCATTATGTGTTGTGTACCTGCATTATGGGTTGACCAAAACTCCACAATAGGCAGAAATATCTACGTGACCATAAAGAGCAACATTCTCCTAGCATTAACAAGACAATTCCTTAAAAGATAATATTCCTTCTTGATCTTGTAATGGCCACAATGACACTTAGATCTACATTGTGTAAATTGTCAATAATACATCATTTAATGTACAGTCCTCTGTCTCAAAAAATGTATATAGTATAACTGTGCCTTGACTTCTAATGAGTGGCACAGTTCTCAGAGATGCTCTTCCTGGGTTATAATCCTCAACTTTGGCTTGAACAAAATTTCCCTCTTTCTTAGACTGATTGATTTCCCATCACTAGAGTGAATATTTATTGTCATTTATTTAAAAACACCTGTTTCAGCTCATCCCTCCTTGTTTTCATTTTTGTACTTTTCATGGATCTATTCTCTGCCTTGCTACTTGTAGGGAAGCAAAATTTGCCATCGCAAAATGTCTCTTTAATATGTGGATTATTTTTAGCCGAAAACAATCAAGGCACAAAAGACTAAGGAAGAGACTTTGACTTTCCTCCTAACTGCCTAAAATCATTTAGATTGTGGGTCTGTTCCCAGAATAGAGCTATCACCAGAGATCTCTGCAAATAATATGTGCAAGATGTGGTGGGGGAAACTCTAGGGTGGGCCTGGAGATCAGAGTCCACTCTGTGTCCCATGGTCTCTGCTTGGCCCAGCAAACACTGGTTTACTAAACACCTGCTTTTCTATCTCCATGTCAATTGCCTTCCTCCCCCTCTGAAGTCCCAAACCACAGCCTGCAACATCCTCTTTTGTCTTTAGCTAAAGATCATATTCAAGGTGAGGGTTTTGGCCAATTTGGCAAGTTAGTTCTCCTGGGTCTCTCACATATATACATGCTATTAAACTTGTGTTTGATTTTCTCCTGTTAATCTGTCTCATGTCAATTTAATTCTTAGACAAAACAGAAGAACCTAGAGGGAAATTCCTCCTTTGCCAACACTGCTATTCACAACTCTGAGTTTTGTTTTTACTATTGTGGTTTTTTTCCTCTGAACTATTTTATTTTTTCTCCATTCTCTTTTCAACTCTATGTTCATTTAATTCTATTCCATTTTATCTATGAATTAATAATCAAATAGTTTTAATTTGAATGTAGCATAACTACATGTACATTTTTAATTACAATACAGCAGAGGAAACAGGGTAATTTTTAAAGTAATTATGGAAAATATCCATCTAGAGTGAAATATAGTATCAAACATGTAAGTTATTTTTTATGAACAATGGTGAATTTAAGTAATTATTTTAATGTTTGTGATCTATGAAAATTGGGCATTTTCTTGATCAGTAAATATGATCTAAGAGTCAGACATGATTGAGCGACTAAAGAACAACAGCATCAAAAAATATGATCTAACTTAATGGGACCTCTGATATACAATAAGAACATTAAAATTATTATCAGCTTAATTCCAATTTTTTGACACTTTCTGCTTAAAATACATGCATATATATACATATACATACATATATATGTGTGTATATATATATATATATATATATATATAACATGACTGTTTTCATTTGGAAATTGCTATTTGATTGGGATTCCTTATAGAACCCAAAACAGGTGCTGATCATGAAATCAGAGGCTTCTGAGAATCTAATATTCATTGATCAATGCTGGTGAGAGTCAGCCATTCTTAATAGTTTTATGACAAGAAACATAATTGATGTTTATGCTTCAAATAATTCATCAAACCCAGAAGATTTAAGATGCTGATAAAGTCATCTGTCAACTTTATGTATTTATTGGTAAAGAGCAGATTTTGTCCTTTTATTTTGAATATAATAATTTTACTATTTATATTAGGGAGAATGTAAGAGAACAGAAGGTACTCTTTACACTTCTGATTTAGAAAGTAACCTAAACTAAAAGAAGAACTGTGTCAAACAAAACCGAGTCTACAGAGACCACAACTGGCTGACAGTGACAAGGTAAGAGACACTTGGATGGGAAGACTTTGCTTGGGAATAAAGCCAAAATACATGATGTATGTTGTGAAGAAGAATATTTTATGAATAGACTTGAGGTTGCAAACCATAAAAGGACACAGAATGAAAAATACAAAGATTAATCACAATTGTACTTGGGCCCGTATACTTTATAGATTCATGAAATCGTACGAATCAGAATCAAAAGGAATAAATTTTTGGAAAAATATTTAAAGAAAGAGATCAAGTTTATTCTTATTGAATATTTGAAAGTGTTCAGGATGAATTTTATATCACCCTTGAATATGATCTATTACTGGTAGTTATTTTTGGATACAGACTTTAGTGACATGCAACAAAAATAACAAACATTATAATGAAGGTGGTGGGGAAGAAGAAATTGTCCTCCACCCATCTAGGTTCTTCTGGCTTATCTAAGAATAAAATTGACATGAAACAGGTAAATGGGAGAAAATCAAACAAAAGTTTAATAACATGTATACATGAGAGAGACTGAGGAGAACTGAATAACTCACCAAATTGGCCAAAACCCTCACCTTCAATACCACCTACAGCTAAAGACAGAAGAGGAAGTTGAAGGTAGTAGTTTGAGATTTGAAAGGGAAGGAAGGCACTGAAATGGAGATGGAAAAGCAAATGATTGGTAAACAAGTATTTGCTGGGCCAGGCAGAGACCATGGAACACAGAGCGGGCTCTGATCTCTAGCTGCTGCCTAGAGTTTCTCTCACCACACCTTGCCCACATTCTTTGAAGATACTGCTATGGACAAGCCCAAGTCAGTGCCCATCAAGGGTCCTCCTGCCCAGTGTCACTCGGGTAGAACAAGACTGTTTGGTTCTAAAGCAAAGGAAGTTTTATTTTTGAACAAAGAATGGAGACGGGTGAGTTCATGCTCTAGAGTCCATCCATGCTCTCCTGGACAGGTGGTGGGCATGAAGCAAGACCTCCCCATCCCCCACCCAGGGTAAAGCAATTGGAGATTCTTTCCCTGTGGTCCCATATCCCAAGACGAGAATCAAGAGAGGAGGCTGAGCCCTGCTCAGAGAGAAAAAAATCACATATGTCTCATTCTCAAAGTCAGGAAACCCTCCTGTTTAGAAAGCTCCTTAGAGATCAAAAGGTAAATGTGGGTAGGTGAGTCCACCTACCCACAGGCCTCTTCAGTGGAATTCATCTTGGCTGAGTGATGTACACGTATGCCTGGGAGGATCCTGAGATATACCAAATATGGACTCAGAACCAGACAAATAAAAATGCTTGGCCAAAGGAAACCCAGAAGAAATGCCCCATAAAGCTGATTCAAACTACCACGGAGGCGAGACTCTCTCTGGGTCTGCCTGTGTGTCTATCCACACTGTACTGCACTCTTTTTTTCCTAATAAACACTTGTCTCAATACTTCCTGAAGGAAAGTTACACGGCTCAAAATAGCCTAGAGTTAAAACTCTCTTCTAGGTCCTCCCCACCATTCTATGCAAAACAAAGAACTCTCTCACCCAAAGGAAAAAATGGACATTAAGGTTGATTACGCCCAGCTCCCAGCCGGTCACAGCCTCTGGCCAATCTCCAGAATTCCTTGCCCCAGCCTTTTAAGAGATAACTACTCCGAACAACTTTGGAGAAGAACAGGCCCCCTTAAGACAATAGATTTCCACATATATGCCTATAGATACTTACTCTTTTCTTGGGTTAGTGCAGCAGCTTACTAATCTGACTGATGCGCTATCTCACCTCATTAAAGGTGATCTGTTCCTGTAAAGGGCCGGTCTCATTCTTTTTCCGAACCTCGCCTTCTCTAACTCCCTTACCCTACACTTCCCATCTTTGTGGGAATTCTTTTCCGAAAAGGCAAAGGGCCAAAGTCTTGTCCCTGACCGCTGGTCTAGCGGCTAGGATTCGGTGCCCTCACCACCTAGATTCTGCCTCAATTTCTGATCTGAAACTGACGCCCAGCTTCAAGCCGCTGCAGGCTGAGGCTGCCTGAGATGGGGCGGGGCTGCTTCATAGGGATCTCCGCGGTTGAGCAGGGTGGAGAGAAGAGTTCTCGCGAGGCGGAACAGCCACAGGTGCACTTCAGATCTCAGTGCTGGATGCGTTGTTTCTGCACGACGGCCGTGGCCATCTTGAATGATAGTGTCGAGTGTGCATGAAGCCTGCAGAGCTGAGATGTCGGAGCAGCCCTTTCTCACTGGCCACCCAGGTCTGAGGAGCCAGGTGGAAGGGCTCTGCACATGGCCCCCTGTGAGCAAGCGGAACTAGACTAAGCACAAAAGCAAAGGAAAAGAAGGTTAGACTTTGTTACTCAGATTTTATTTTTATTTCCTGGGCTTCGTTAATGGGCTGTGCAGGTGAAACCTCCTCTGCCTTTCATCCTGCTCATGGTGCTCGAAGGGCGCTGAGGGGCACCAGTCAAGTCCGTCTTGTGTCACTGCTCCCTGCTGCATATGGCCATTGTGCTGACTGCGGGTGGAGCAACAGAACTTCTCCCGCTGCCTCAGTTCTGTCAGCTCGGCCCCAGTTGTTCGTAGCTCTGAGCGATGCCCAATTTAAGATACATGGCCCAAATTTCAGCACGAGAACAATGGGCACATGGCCAAGTTTTCCTAAAAATGAAAGTCTCTAGTTCTTTTGCCCGAAGGCAAAACTGTGCCCTGGTGTCGGGGCTCACCACTGGGGCCTGAATTTCCCTGCTCATGCTTTTGTGGGTTTTCTGCAGAGAAGCTTCAGGTCAGAGAGTGGTTCACATGAGTAGTTAGGGGGTGTCGTTGCCTCAGGTTGGGGCTGGGGGGCCTCTTCACTCAAATTCAAAGTCCCCACAGAGTGAGCCCTGCAACTTCAGGGTGTAATGGGTGGTTAGGATCACCGAGTGGGGCCTGTTCTTCTTAAGAGTGAGTTGGTTTGCGGCTGCAGGTTTTCCCAGTGTTTAGGTTCACCCAGTCTCCTGGCTAGACGGGGTGGAGGCCTGGGTTGGTGGATGCGGTCAGCATCTGGTTAGTATATTCCGTGAGAGCTTTCATGGTTTCCCCCACCTGGAGGGCATACTTGGGTTGTTCCATTTCAAGTCCATCCCTTCCCTTGGGCTTGGGGAATGGCTCTACTATGATTGAGTGAAAGTGGCTCAGTCGAGTCTGATTCTTTGTGACCCCATAGACGGCGGCCCACCAGGCTCCTCTGTCCCTGGGATTCTCCAGGCAAGAATACTGGAGTGGGTTGCCATTTCCTTCTCCATTTCCTCCTCTATATCTTATTTATTAAATACCTGGTAGGCAACCTTGACCAGGTGAAAAGTAGGGATATCTGGTTCTATTTCCACTTTCTGAAATTTATACCTAATGTTGAGGCACTTTGGGAAATGAGAAATAGCACCTCAGGATTGCCTTTCTTTCCAAGGACTCAATCATCAATAGCATAGATTCAGAGGCATCCCCTGAGGCTCTAGGAATGCCAAAGGGTTTTCTGTTGGCTCTGATCGATTTCCTTTATCTTATTCCACTTGATGGGTTTCTTTTCTGCTGCCTGGATTCTGTTTAGGATCATAATTATGTAATAGGTCGGCCTCTGTCTTCCACCCCCTTCTCCTTTGTCTCGGTGGCCCCAACTGGGTCCATTATCTGGGAGCCCTTGATTTCCCAGTCTGAAAATAGCACCATGTGCATTGTTTCTGTTCTGTTCTCTTTCTCTGCTTCATCTGGGGTTTTTGAAAAGACCATGGCTTTTTCTTCCCTGTTAGGAGTACATTGAGGACGCTCTGGATATTAGCCAGGTGAGGTCATGGATCTGAAAGATTCCCCTAATTAGATTCAGGAACCCCTGTGGACCTTCCCCAACCCCTTTTACTGTGAGTTTTCCAGTTACTTTTATTTTTTGGCTTTTTTTACTTTATTTTTAATTTTTTACTTTTATTTTTTATGACTGAGTAGTATTCCATTGTATATGTGTACCACATTTTCTTTATCTATTCCCTTGTTGATGGGCATTTAAGTTGTTTTCATGTTTTAGCTATTGTGAATGGTGCTGCTACAAACCTAGGGGTGCATGTATCTCTTAGAATTATAGTTTCATCTTGGTATATTCCCAGGAGTGAGATTGCTGGATTATATGGTAATTCTATTTTTAGTTTTCTGAGGAAACTCCATACTGTTTTCCATAGTGCCTGTACCAACTTATATTCCTACCAACAGTGTAGGAGGGTTCCCTTTTCTCTACACTCTCTCCAGCATTTGCTATTTGTAGTCGTTTTAATGATGGCCATTCTGACTGGTATGAGGTGGTACTTGGATTAAAATTGTCACTCAGTTATATGTAAGTATAATCATTTTAATCTACATAAATTTGTGCTCTGTGTTTGGTATGGTTTGACAAAAATAAGTTATATAATACAGTACTTTTATCTTGTAAAGAAGAGTGTGGCATTTTATTTTAAAGATTTTGTTAAGAAATTTACTTAGTTTGCTGCAGTTTAAGAATCCCCCTCCCCTCACGACATATAATTTATGCTAGACAAACAGAAAATCAAGAAATGAGTATCTCTTCTTTGCAAAATGAATAACTCTCCATTTGTAAAAACTAAAGTACTTGGAGTTTGAAAGACTATTTAATAAGTATAATCACATGACTGACAAGCAAAGGAGGAAATTTTAGCTTCTGTTTTACACATTGTTCCAAAAACATTCTTTGCTTCTCTAGAAGAAATTTTATATACAATTGGACCATATCATGAAACAGTCACATTAAGTTTTTTTTTTTTTAAAAAAGTTGCTGTAATGTACATTATCTCTATGAAACTTATATGCCAAACTTTTAAATTTCCAAATATTGCCTTAAGATCAGTATTCATGGATAGCAGGTGCCTTGGACCCATGCAGTATTTTAGCATTATGGTTTAAATTTCAATTTTTACAAACTTCTTTTCATGCAGTGAAAGCAATTGTACATATTAATTCTCAGGGATCTCCTGTCACTATTCACTGTATGCATTCTTTGTAAGAATGAGTATTACTATTTTATTATCTGACCTGCATGCATAAGCCCAGCATGCCAAAATAGTTTATATATTTCCATTTTTTGAAATTATTATTTTAACATATTTATTTTCTAATAATTTTGCATGTGACATTGTAGATATGTTACTTTATTTACATAACCTGTCTGTGGTCACACTGTCAGTGTATCCAAAGCCTTCCAAGGAAAATTAATGATTTCATCATTCTTTAGGCTATTCAACTGTGGATCCAATTTATAATATTAAGGGAATTATATAATCATTAAAAAAAGAATGAATAATGCCATTTGCAGCAACATGGATGGCCTAGAGATTATCATACTTAATGAAATAAGCCAGAAAGAGAGACAATTACCATATAATACCACTTATATATGGAATCTACAATATGACACAAATGAAGTTATTTACAGAATGAAAACAAACTCACAGACACAGAAAACAAACTTATGGTTACCAAATGGGATAGGGGTAGGTGAGGGTTAAATTAGGATTTGGGGGTTAGCAGATATACACTACTATATATAAAATAGATAAACAACAAGGTCCTACCATTATAGCACAGGGAACCATATTCAATATCTTATAATAAACCATAATGGAAAAGAATATGTGTGTGTACATATATATATATGTGTGTGTGTGTATATATATATATGTATAACTGCATCATTTTGCTATACAGCAGGAACCACAACATTGAGCAATATTGTAAATCAACTCTACTTCAATTAAAAAAAAAATAAAATCATTGACTAGAAAAAAAAGGGGGAGCCTGAATCTTGATAAGCAAACTTCATGGAATTTTCACCTACCTCTTACCTGGCTCCTCCAGTGAGTACTGGCCTTAAGGAAGGGAGCAAATTTTCCAGATATGGGTTCCTTATTTTAGAGAGGGCAAAGTGGCCTGTTCTGAGGGAATTGTGGTTGTTTTGGCCTATCCAGTGGCTCCCTGAAGGATGGGTTCAAACGACTCCTTTATTTTTCTAAACTCTCCCAGAGAAGAGGCATTTTACTGCGAAATGTTTATCAGAAATATTTAGAGTTAAGTGTATAAGCCACTGATGCCTGAAAGATAACAGTTGGAACAAATCGTAGACAAACCAAAAGGCATGGGAAGAAAGGTAAAGAATGAGATGCTTTGAGGGAAAGGAGCTTTGTAAAGCTACTACATATTCCTGAGAATCTGGAGTATCATATGAATGCCCGGAACTAGCTAATGCTAAAAAAAATATACCTGAAAGGCCCTAGTCTCTTATCTAAGACTCACAGTTAGACTCTATGCAAGCAAAAGTATAAGCAAAGTTGCAAACTGCCCAACTGATTGTAGAAGGCATGCTCCAACACAAACACATAGAGCCCATCTGCAAAGAATGAAGGTGATTTATATTTTTTATTTCAGGCATTAAGAAATCTCTGTCAAGTCACTAGCTGATCAGTCAACTAACTGAACTGAGTCAGTGACCACTCATTACAAAGAACACATATCTTAAAAATTGAGTCAGAAAATTAATGAAGCAAACAAACAGAAACCACAAGAAGAAGCAAAAATAAGCCATGAATGGGGGAAGAATTTGATTTCAAAGTTAACACATTATAATATTCAAATTGTCTAGTTTTCAAGAAAAAATCATGAGGTATGCAATGAAAAAAAGTAGAGAAAAGGGAGATTAATAGAAACTGTACAGGAGGAAGCCCAGACATTGGACTTACTAAACAAAGACCTTAAATCAGCCATTTAAATATTACCAAAGAGGTAAGGGAAACCATGTACAAACAACTAAAGGAAACTGAGAATTGTGTTTCCCCAAATAAAGACTATCAACCAAAATTTAGAAATTATTAAAATGAAAAAAATAGAAATTTGGGAGTTGAAAAGTACAGTAACAGAAATAAAAAATACATTAGAGGGATTCAGTAGGGGATTTGGGCAGGCCAAAGAAAGACTCACCAGAAGACAGGTCAATTGAGATTATATAATCTGAGGAACAGAAAGTAAAAATAAGGAAAATGAGCAATGCCTAAGAGACTTGTGGAACAGCATTAGTTATGAAATCATACATATAATAAGAGTCTCAGAGTAGAGAAAGGGGCAGAAATAATAATTGAAATAATAAAGTTACAGTTTCCTCTCTGGCATGTGAGGAACTTAGAAGTTGTCATTCCATCCTGACAACAAATAAAAAGCTGAAAAAAATCAATAAATCTTGTTACATAAGCCAGAGAGGTGAAACCACAGAGAAAACTGCTGCCCCTCTAATTGGAAGGGCTGTTAGGTCGGTACAGAGAATCAGAACTTAACAAACAGAAACCTCAATAGGAACCAGTGCCAGTGTAGGAAAATCTAAACTATAATTGAGAAATTTCTAGGCAGCTCATTGTGGAAAAGTTTGAGAGTTAAAAATTCTTTACATTTTGTGAATTTTACATCCAGGAGTGCTACCAGATTCTCACAGTTAAGACTAAAAAAATCCCTTTGGGGTTCCTGCAGGGAGAGGAAAAAGTAATCAGTTGACATATGCCAGAACATTCTGTCCTTAACAAAACCTGCCCTCAGGAGAAATTATATTATCAGAGCCTAATCTATTGAAGTTTTATCAGAGCCAAACTGGCTTGGGAGAAACAAAATGCCCAGCTCTAGCCTTATCTATCCTTCTATGTGGGACAAGGGAAATAATTCCAATTCCACATAGCCATCCTGTCCAGTTTAAGAGGGTTGTAGGACTGTGAATCACTTGTGAACTTTGTAGCCAGTAGGTCAGAAGGACAAGTAGCCACTTGGGACTTGGGACTGGCATTTGAAGTAGACTCAGTCTTGTAGGACTGAACCTTTAACCTGGGGGCTGTGATGCATTCTCCAGGTAGACAGTGTCAGAATTGAGTTATATTTGTAGGACACCCAGTCACTGTCCACTGAGAATTAGAGAACCACTTGATGGTGTCAAAAAAACAAACAAACAAACGAAAACCCACACATCAAACTGCAGAAAATCAAAGATAAAGAGAAATTTTAAAAGAAGCCAGAGGAAAAACAGCCTATCTGTAGAAGAGCAAAGGTAAGAGTTATATCTGACTATTCCTCAGAAACCATATAAACCAGAAAAAAGGGGAGTATTTTTTCCTCTCAAGTGTTGAGAGGAAAAAATATAGGAATTCTCTATCCTGCAAAATTATCCTTCAAAAGGGAAGAACAAATAAAGAATTTCCCAGACAAACAAAAATTGAAGAGACTTGTTACTAGTAGATCGACCTTGTAAGAAATAAAGGAAATTCTTCAAAAAGAAGGAAAATGATATTGAATCCTTATAAAGAGAAGAGAATTAGAGGTAGAATAATTGGAAGTGAAAGAAAACATTTTTCTCATTCATAATTGATCTAACAGGTATCAGTTTGTTCAAAACAATAATTGCGACAATGTATTCGATGATTATGGCCTGCATGTGTGCTAAGTTGCTTCACTCATGTCCAACTCTGTTGGACACTAAAGAGTGTAGCCTGCCAGACTCCTCTGTGCATGGGATTCTCCAGTCAAGAATACTGGAGTGGATTGCTGTGCCCTCCTCCAGGGGATCTTCCCGACCCAGGGATCGAACCCGCATCTCTTACATCTAACCTGCATTGGCAGGTGGGTTCTTTACCACTAGCACTACCTGGGAAGTCCGATTATGGCCTATGTATAAGCAAAATGAATAAGAGAAATAATCAAGGTACAGGAGGGAATAATTAGGACTACTCTGTGATTATGAGCTACTTGCACTATACGTAAAATAATAGAGGGTTATTACAAGTGAACTTGAAATAGGTGTAAATGTATATTGCAAACATTAGGGCCACCACTGAAAAGAAATTTGTAAAAATAATTGATATGCTAAAGTATAGAAATTGGAATCACATAAAAGCTCAACTAATTTTTTCCAGTTTTATTGAGGTATTAATATGAATGACCAATAAACATTATATATAAGGTGTGAAATGTGATATTGATATATATGTACACTGTGAAAGGATTCCCCCAATCAAGCTAATTAGCCTAAAAACCACAAACAGAGCAAAAAGAGTATAAAACAAAAACAAGAGGGGAAAAAAAGGCCACAAATAGAAAACAGTAACAAATATGGTAGATATTAATCCAATCATATCAATAATTACTTTGCACATCAACAGTCTAAAATCACCAATTAAAAGGCAGAGATTATCAGTGTGAACCAAAAACCAAACCCCAACAATATGTTGTTTAAAGAAAGAAACCCACTTTAAATACAAAGACTCACAGATTAAAGTAAAGGAACAGAGAAGGATATACCTTGGTAACATTAATCAAAATAAAGTGGGAGTGGCTGTACTAATTACAGACAGAGCAGAGTTCAGAGCACACAGAGGTATCAGGGATTAAGAAGGGAATTCAGTTTAGTTGCTCAGTCATGTCCGACTCTTTGCGACCCCATGAATTGAAGCACGCCAGGGCTCCCTGTCCATCACCAACTCCCAGAGTCTACTCAAACCCATGTCCATCAAGTCGGTGATGCCATCCAGCCATCTCATCCTCTGTCGTCCCTTCTCCTCCTGTCCCCAATCCTTCCCAGCATTAGGGTATTTTCCAATAAGTCAACTCTTCTCATGAGGTGGCCAAAGTATTGGAGTTTCAGCTTCAACATCAGTCCTTCCAATGAACACCCAGGACTGATCTCCTTTAGGATGGCCTGATTGGATCTTCTTGCAGTCCAAGGGACTCTCAAGAGTCTTCTCCAACACCACAGTTCAAAGGCATCAGTTCTTCGGTGCTCAGCTTTCTTCACCGTCCAACTCTCACATCCATACATGACCACTGGAAAAACCATAGTCTTGACTAGACAGACCTTTGTTGGCAAAGTAATGTCTCTGCTTTTAAATATGCTATCTAGGTTGGTCATAACTTTCCTTCCAAGGAGTAAGCGTCTTTTAATTTCATGGCTGCAGTCACCATCTGCAGTGATTTTGGAGCCCCCCAAAATAAAGTCTGACACTGTTTCCACTGTTTCCCCATCTATTTCCCATGAAGTGATGGGACCAGATGCCATGATCTTAGTTTTCTGAATGTTGAGCTTTAAGCCAACTTTTTCACTCCCTCTTTCACTTTCATCAAGAGGCTCTTTAGTTCTTCTTCACTTTCTGCCATAAGGGTAGTGTCATCTGCATATCTGAGGTTGTTGATATTTCTCCTGGCAATCTTGATTCCAGCTTGTGTTTCTTCCAGCCCAGCATTTCTCATGATGTACTCCACATATAAGTTAAATAAACAATAAAGGTGTCATTATCTCCAGTGATAAAGGTGTCATTGTGCTCCAAGCTTAAGTCTCTCAATTCTGAGATACATCATGCAAAGAGCTGGCCTTTGTTCCTCACTCCCACTAAAATCCCCATGACATAACTAAACTTAAACTTTAGTCTGAAGAGACTAAAATACGTCCAATTTCCCAAGTGAACGTAGCTTGAAGCATTTAAACTTAACTTCCACTTCATTGCATTTATCTAGACCTCAACTCCCTCACTCTCTTTTTAATTGCCCTCTGGTTTACCATAATATCTTACCATCTTCATTATAAGATTACGGCTGTTAGACACACAGATCCTAGCACCCAGAAATAACACAGTGTATTCCAAAGAGCAGATGCCCAGTTAGTGTTAAGGGAATAAATGAGCCAGGGAGCATATTATCTAATTTATTAAGATTTAATTTCTCCTAAATTCTTAGCTAACCTAAACAAATGCAGGTGTGTGTCATTTAATTTTTACTGTACAACAAACTAAAGATAAGGAAGACAGGAAGTGACAATCTTCTGCTTTATTTTGCTCTATTTCTTGATCCCAACAATTTTTCTACTGACTTACTTTACTGTTCTAAAGTAACACCTATTCCAATGTCATGTTACCCATTCTGAATCAAAAAATAAGAATGAAGATGTCCCACTTTGATTCATATAAAATAAATAAAAAATAAATATAAAAATTCCTACTTGAAAACTTGATACACAGCAATAAATGTATCAACAAGTGATTCATAAATGTACTCAGAAGCTATTTAAACTGTATTAAAAGAGACAATATTTGAAAAATAATGAAAAGAGAGAGACAAAGACAGAGACAGTGATACAGAGAGACAATTAGAGAAATAAAGATCTCCGAATTACCACATAAATAGGAAAATAAAGATAGTACACATCCATGATGAGGGAAGTGATCTCCAGGGAGTTGAGATGCTCTAAGTCAGGGGGGGACAGCAGAAGATATGGACTGTCAGCTCCACTGAGAGCAGAGTATAGCCCTCAGAAGAGGCTGCAGAGAAGAGCTGATCTGCAGGTCAGGTTCCAGAGCTGGAAGGAGGACACACTGGAGAAGTCTGGGGTCAGAAGAGGAGAGGATGCTGTAATGGTGGAAAGAACTGGAGCTGAAGAAAATACTAGTTTCTGGACAGAGTTAGCTCTCGGTCGGATCCTAGGAAAATGAAACCCAGGGACAGTTCCCACATACTGATGTAGTCTCATATTCACTCTCCCCTTCAGTAGACTTGCTTTTAGCACTTTAACTTCAAGTGCCTTTTTATTATTTGAGATACATAGTGCAATGAAAAGTGAATTAAGAGACAGGTCTGCCCCAGGCTGGGAGGAGTGAAACAGTATGGCCTGTAGACAAATTCAGACCAGGAGTCTATTCCCAGCTCTGCTAATAACCAGTCTTGTGAACTTGAGAAAACTGAGTTCTTCATCTGCTGAGTTTGGTAAGCTCTATCTTTTAAGATGGTTGAAATGTATGTACCATATATAAATCACATGGCAAGAGGACCAGCAAATATCACCCAATATTTAAAGAATAGCAGTAATTAATATTATTTTGATCTCAGATGATACCATTTACCTCCCTTGGAATGTTTTTTTAATTCAGGAAATTTCAAAGAATATGTAATATTCTTAGAAAAAGAATACTGAATCAACCAAAATGTCTCTCTAGCTGGCAAAACTAACTTTACCCATTTGAGCATTTATCATTTAATTTAGGTATGGAGTTGTTGTCCCTAGCTGGGTACAGCTCAAGCTCCTAGATGTCATCTATCTAGGAGATTAACCCTACCATCCCTTCCAGGTGCCCTTGCATCCAAACCAGCTGTTTACATTCATTACACTCTCGTAAAAAAAGCTATCCCTCAAGAGTTTGCCAAACTCTACTCATGATAACCTAGTTAAAATGCCTTTATAATGGATCAGACCCTGGCTCTCCCAGTTTGGGGCAAACAGTGCCAGCACAGTGGTTTCTTAGCATCTCACCTAAGGGGACATCTCCATTATTTTTCAGAAACTCCCTGAAAATGATATGCGTAGAACACCTAGTTTGCACAGTGTGTTCATCTGTACTAGCATGAGAGCAAAGGACACCTTCCTTTCCTGCCCGTGGTGGAGATTTTTGTATAGTTTATCCACAATCCCAAAATAATTTGTAGCAGAAATTTTCCATTATAGACTGGATGTTTGTGTCCCTGGCAAAATTCATGTGTTGAAGCCCTAACCACTTTCTCCTTCCCACCATGTCCATGTAATTGTATTTGAAGGTGAAAGTTCAGGGAGATAATTATGTTTAGATGAGGTCATGAGGATGGGGCACCCATATTGCAATTAGTTATCTTAGAAGAAGAGCAAGAGAGACCAGAATTCTCTCTCTCTGTCATATGAGGACAGAGAGGAGGTGGCCAGAAAGAGAGCTCTCACCAGGAACAGAATCCACTGGCACATTGATTGTGAACTTCCCAACTTCTGTAACTGTGAAAAATAAATGTCTGTTGTTTAAGCCACCCTATCTATGGTATTGTTACAGCAGCCTGAGCAGATTAATACAGGGTTTTTTCTCTCAACTGTTGGAAGGTTTGGCCTCTACTCACCACTCAGGATCTCAACTAGCCCACCACACAACAGAAATGAAAATTACATTCTACTGAGGACTCATAGTTTCCTAAAGTCCCAAACTGCCTTACTCAGGAAATTTACACTTAACTGCCATCACCTAGTGGCAAAGAATCCTCCTGCAATGCAGGAGGCACAGGAGACATGGGTTCAATCCCTAGGTTGGGAAGATCCCCAGGAGGAGGGCATGGCAACCCACTCCAGTATTCTTGCTGGGAAAATCCCATGCACAGAGGGGCATGGTGGGCTATCATCCATGGGGTTGCACATGACTTAAGTGATAGAGCAGCCAGGCAGGCAGGGCCATCATAAGGAATACCCTCCACTTCAGCCATTCTTTTTACTTTACCTATAAGTCATAGAGAATATTTCAGTATCTTACTCATATGAGTGTAACTCATAAGCTCTAAAATTCTGTGAGTAGAGGCTGGATTTTCGCTGAGCCTTCCCAAGAGCAGATTCTCAACGTTTGATGAATAAAAGAGCCAATAAACACAAGGTCTACTTTATTAACATTTAATTTCTCTTACTTTCTTGAAGAAGCTAAGAAACTCCGAGTATAGATCAATTACTTTAACAAAGCTAAAGACTAAAAGGAACAAGAAAAACTAACATTGACCATGTTTTACTTTTTTTCTATTCCATTATCCTAACTATTTTACTATGGGATTCTTTCACATTTCCAAGAATATAATCCATATTGTGATATTATATTTTCTTGTCTGGGGGAAAAAACTTCACATACTTCACTATGGCTGGGAAGATAATATTGAGCATGTCCCTGGGAGGTGTATTGACTTTGACAGTAGTGTCAGGCCTGGCTGCATCTGTGCCTTGGGCTGTCTATTCTTCATCTCGCAAAGCTTCTTCATAATGAGCGGGGAAGTCACTGGGAACAGCATCACTGACCTTTGCCAAAAATTCCAGGACTTTCATCTTGCTGGTTTCAAGATGTGCTTTTGGGGCCCAGAGGAACTCATAACATGGAGGATCACTGTTGGTAACCTGGCGGTACTCCAGGTACTTCAGCCTCACTAAATCTTTGGTGATGAGCTTTCTGGGCTCTCCATAGATGAAGTGCTTTCTTCCAGCATATACTCACATCGTACCCAGGAATTTCCAGATGTCTTCCTCAGCAACACAGTTGCCCTTCAAGAAGATCATACCCAGGAGATTCATCAGGAGACTGGTCTTGGGTAACCCCCTTCCACCACACACCCTCCCATTGTTGGGGAGTTTTGCTGACCAGATTATAGCAGGGAACGACTGAGTCGACTTCCTTCAGATCTACCGCAAAGATTAGCTCAGTGTGTTCAGAGGCTCTCTTGAGAATCTCAGCAAATCGCTCATGGTGCCTTTGGTGGATAATCTTCAGCATGTCTTCCTTCATAATGAATTGCTTCATTTTATACTTGTACAGAAGGAACTGTGCCAACAAGCTAGCTTTCCTGGTTAAACAGTCAGTTCCTGGGGTCTCAGTGAAGGGCAGGACCTCATAGGCAAATGCCCTATACTCATTTTGGCCATCGAATGCTTCACTAGATCGAGTGTAAGAAGAGACTGAAGTAGTGGTGATGGTCAGTGCTCTTTGAGGCTCCTGGGAAGTGCCACATAACTCAGCACCAGGCAGACTCTGGAATACCTTCACACTGAAGAGAGGAGGTAGTGGACTCCTCTTCTGCTGCTGCTATGGCCTGAGCACCCCCACAACTCTGGGTCTTGCCTTGGGCTCGGGGGCATTTATCACCACCACAGGCCTTACACTTCTTACTTTGAGGCATGGTCAGGGACAGCAGGAAGGAGTATAGACAGGAGCTCAGAAGACGTGGGCACCTGGAGGAAGGAGAATAAGATGCTCTAAGCACCTCAGCAGGGAGATTCCACCTTGGCTTTAAGCAAGGCCACCTCTTCAAGGTCCTTGGGGGCACTGGTCTAGGACCTCTCAAGGCTTCTGTTTTGATCAGCCTGTCCCCTGAGAAAACTGTGGAGAACATTAGAACCTTAGAGTGCAGCCTGCCAACCCTGCTGGGGGTATACTAGGGTGACAGCAGGGGCTGCCAGTAGGGAGCCTCTGTTCTGGGTTTGAGGGTATTCTCAGTTTATAGTCAGGGTCATCATAGTCATACAGTCAATTGTTGGCAGGTCTTGAGCCTCCTCTTTTCTGATGCTTTGAAGCTGAAACCTCAAACCAAAGTCAGCACTTCCCTGAGTCCCCAGAGGAGGAAGTGAAGGGGTTCTTTAGCCCTTCTCTCTGTCAGAGGATACTCAGCTGAGAGCTATGTGGAACCCACTCCTTCAGGGGCTGCTTGGGTCCTCAGTTCTCGTTAAGGATGCTCACCTGGTCTCCAGGCAGTACCTGGTATACCTCCCCTCTGCTGACTGGTGGCTGTGGGGGCCTAACTTCATACTAACCTCAATGAAACACAAGCTGGAATCAAGACTGCTGGGAGAAATATCAATAACCTCAGATACGTAGATGACACCACCCTTATGGCAGAAAGCGAAGAAGAACTAAAGAGCCTCTTGGTGAAAAAGGAGAGTGAAAAAGTTGGCTTAAAACTCAACATTTAAAAAACTAAGATCATGGCATCCAGTCCCATTACTTCATGGCAAATAGATGGGGAAGCAGTGGAAACAGTAAGAGATTTTATTTTGGGGGGCTCCAAAATCACTGCAGATGGTGACTGCAGCCATGCAATTAAAAGATGCTTGCTCCTTGGAAGAAAAGCTATGACCAACCTAGACAGCGTATTAAAATGCAGAGACATTACTTTGCCAACAAAGGTCCGTCTAGTCAAGACTATGGTTTTTCCAGTAGTCATGTATGGATGTGAGAGTTGGACTATAAAGAAAGCTGAGTGCCAAAGAATTGATGCTTTTGAACTGTGGTGTTGGAGAAGACTCTTGAGAGTCCCTTAGACTGCAAGGAGATTAAACGAGTCAAGCCTAAAGGAAATCAGTCCTGAATATTCATTAGAGGGACTGATGCTGAAGCTGAATACTTTGGGCACTTTATGCAAAGAACTGATTCATTGGAAAAGACCCTGATGCTGGGAAAGATTGAAGGCAGGAGGAGAAGGGGACAACAGAGGATGAGATGGTTGGATGGCATCACTGACTCAATGGACATGAGTTTAAGTAAGTGCCAGGGGTTGGTGATGGACAGGGAAGCCTGGCATGCTGCAGTCCATGGGGTCACAAAGAGTCAGACATGACTGAGTGACTAAACTGAATTGAATTGATTCAATGACTGGTAGTCCTCTCAATCTTTCCTTTGACCCTTTGCATGGTCTGGGATTTCTGTCTTCCTGCCAGCCTCTCCTGAGACAACAACCCAGTAACATATGAGGGTTCCCCCACTTTCCCATGGTCTCTAAGGCTGAGAATAGGGGATGGATTCTTTTGTACTCCATAAAACTCCTGGAAAGATCTGGAAATCCTTCTATTGTGGGGGAATAAACTACCCCTTATAAACAAAATCTTTCACCTGCCCCACGTGCTGCCTTCCTGCCTCGCCCCCCACCCCCCATCCCTTCACCATTCCATCCTCGCGATACCATAAGAGAAAATGAGTGTAGGTCATCACGTCACCAGTTGCACAGACATGCCAGGCTGCCATCAGGGCAGGAATTCCCTCTGTCCTCACATAGTGTCCTCATCCCAACTCCTGGCCACCCTAGGATGCTTTCCTCTGCTACCTTGAGGCCCCTCCCCTAAAAAACCAACACCCTCATAATCTCGGACACCCTCCTCAAAGAAATCAGCCTGATCGCCCTATCCGGGTCTTCCCAAGCTTGACGGAACCACGGGTCCTGTGCCACTTCACTGTTCTGGGGTTGAGGTCCCCTCATACCTCACTCAGAGTTCCGTCTCGAATTCCTTCAGGGCAAGGCGGTCGAGTTCCTAATCTATTATATAGAAAAGGAAGGCTCGCCTCTACCTGACCGCCGTGCTTGGGTCCTCTGAGAGCGACAAGCAGGGCCTCGTTTGGACTTTACACTTGAATTTCCTCACTCCGACCCTTGTTAGGGTCTTCTTCCCACTGTGAACTGGGGCCACCCACTTCAACCAAGGTCCTTACCTCCCGGAGAGCCTCTGGGCGGAAATCTTCCTCCACCAGAGCATCGAGGATTTGTTGGGGCGAGGCACGGGGAGGGGGGGGGGCGGCGGCGCGGGGTCGGGGAGGTTGGGGGGTTGTTGGGGAGTCTCCCATTCATCATTCAGGCTCCTCACCTTGACTCGGTTCCTGCTGGAGCCTGGATATGCTCACGCACCTGAGGCCATGCACCACCGCCGGAGGCAAACTCGTTCTCCTTCCTTAGCTGCCTAGCAGCTAGCTACTACCTAGGAGGAAGTGAGCGCCTCACCATAGATAATGCCTTGATCTCTGGCACCCCCTCTGTTCTGGAGTGGAGGACACCCTCAGTTTCACACAGGCTTCTCAATTACACTCCTTGGCGGCCGTCTATGGGGTCACACAGAGTCGGACACGACTGAAACGACTTAGCAGCAGCAGCAGCAGCAGCAGGACCTTGGGCACTTCCTTCTGTCACTGTCCTTACAACGAGGTCTCACCTACTTGAAACCTTTCTTGCAGGAAGCTGTCTTATGGCACAGGTCTAAGAGTAGGTACGGGGTTGTCCCTGCAGGACTCCCAAAACGGTCAGGTGGTGTTCTCCTCAGTAGTCCTGCACCCGAGTCCTGTCTTAGCTCCTGTCTTTTTAATGAATGACTTCCTTGTAAATGCCACATCCCTGTAAACTCTTAAGTACTGTCTCCACTGTGAGTCTTAAGGGCAATGGATCTGTGTCCCCGGAATGAAGTAACCTAGGGAAGCTGAAGTGCCAGATAGAGGACTTAGATAGGAGTTGAGCTTTCAGAGAAAAAAGCAAAAAACATGCTGATTTATTTCTACTCTTTACCACCCAGACTTGGCTTCTGATACAACTTCTGTTCTAGGAGACTTGCATACTACAGAAATGGGCTGAGCCTGATAATTTCGTGAGACCCCCATCTTTCATGGTTTACTGACACTGCACATATAAATATTCATATTGTTACCAGGTAGTATATCCTTCTCTTCATTATTCACACCCCTCACTTATTTTGGTTTTCTTATTGCCCTGGCTATGTATTTCAGTCCAGTACTTTGGACACACACTGCTTTTTATTTTTATTGTTCCTTCAGTCACCTGAGATATATTCCAGAATGGAGAGAAGCTGCTGCTGCTGCTGCTGCTGCTAAGTCACTTCAGTCGTGTCTGACTCTTAGCGACCCCATGGACTGTGGCCTACCAGGCTCCTCCGTCCATGGTTTTTTCCAGGCAAGGGTACTGGAGTGGGGTGCCATTGCCTTCTCCAATAGAGAGAAGAAAAGTGGGTAAAAATACACAAGGTCAACTTCAGGGTGGGAGTGGTAGAAAAGAGTGTGCCCTAGAGAAATTCAGACCAGGAATCTAGTCTAGCTCTGTTACTTACCACCTTGTGAATATGAGATTATTGCAAGTTCTTCATCTGCCAAATGAATTTGATAAACCCTATATTGTATGACTGTGGGAATGTATGTATTGTGTATAAAGCACCCATCAAAATCCTGGCAAATATTGGATGTTTCATGAATAGCAGTTACTATTTTTACCTAGACAATACCACCCTCCTATGTAGGAATGTTTTCTTAAATCCAGCATATGTCAGGGGAAATGCAGCACTGTCAGACAGAACAATACCAAATCAGTAAAAATTTTGCTTTGGCAAGTAAAATTAAGTATCTTTTCCACGTTAGAGCATTTATTATTTAATTTTGATGTGAAGGGTTTTTTTCCACCTGGAAGCAACTCAAAGTTCCTGGAATTTTGTCATGTACTGACTCTTGCAGTCCTTTCCAGTTTCCCTTCTATCTAAACCATGTCTGTTTTTATTTGTTTCTTCTCCACCGAAATCTAGCCCTCTCTTAGAATTTGCCAAATTACTTAATTAAAATGCTCTTTTAGTGCATTGGGATCTGGCTCTACCAGTTCAAGGCAGAAAGTGTCAACAGAGTGGCTCTTGTGTATCTTACCTATTGGGGCTCAATGCAGATTACCCCAAAATATGCCACAGTGGCATATTGATTACCTTGTATTCAGGTTACTTAAGAAAAGGCCATTGCAGGAGTGATATTCTGACCCTCTTTTCTGTCTCCCTGAAAGCAGGAAATAAGTCTGTCATATGAAAGATGCACTGCCTGCGTCTGGAGGTGGAAGAACACCCTTATAGCCAAAAATAGAGAATTCAGTCAGAGAAGTCTGTATACACAAATGTCTTTAATTTACTACCCCAAGCTCAAATTCTGTTTAGATTCTTCACTAATTGAGCACTCAAAACTTATGTTTATTTGTCCTGTCCATTCCTCAAAAATGTATTGTTTCTAGGTCTAAAACATATAAAAGCTGCCTGCTTTGGTGATGCGAGGGAAAGTAGTCAGAGTCCCTTTATTTCTCTCTAAATTTAGATTAAGGAACCATAGGGCAGTACAGCAGGCATAGGCCCTATAAGCCTGCTGTTCAAGCCAGCCTCACAGAGTGGTGAGTTAGCAATTCTCACCAGACCTGCGTCTATTTAGACAAACTTTGCTGTGGTTCCCATAAGTAAAAAACAGATGAGATTTTACCTTCCATCTTCTTTTATATTTTGAGAGCTCATCATTTTTTCCAGTGAGAATATTCTCTCTGGTCTCTGCCATCCAGGAGGTACATTTACTGGGATATATCTTGTGGCTTGTTGAATAGACTGGAGTTCCAAGACATGAAGTCACCAGCAGCACTCCCTTTGTCTGTTTGGGCCAGCTCTCAGGGGGGTTTGTCATAAGGGGTCCTGGTCGATAAGGGGCATTTGTCATCTCAACTTGTGTTTCTTGTTAGCACTGGAAAACCTCATGCCAGTAGTGCCTGCCTGGTGTCATGAATGAGTGAGCTTATGGCTAGAGTGCCCCACATTTTGTGGAACACTGGAGAACTAAAAAGGCTCTTGATGAAAGTGAGAGAGGAGAGTGAAAAAGTTGGCTTAAAGCTCAACATTCAGAAAACTAAGATCATGGCATCTGGTCCCATCACTTCATGGGAAATAGATGGGGAAATAGTGGAAACAGTGTCAGACCTTATTCTTGGGGGCTCCAAGATCACTGCAGATGGTGATTGCAGCCATGAAATTAAAAGACGCTTACTCCTTGGAAGGAAAGTTATGACCAACCTAAATAGCATATTAAAAAGCAGAGACGTTACTTTGCCAACAAAGGTCCGTCTAGTCAAGGCTATGATTTTTCCAGTGGTCATGTATGGATGTGAGAGTTGGACGGTGAAGAAAGCTGAGCGCCGAAGAATTGATGCTTTTGAACTGTGGTGTTGGAGAAGACTCTTGAGAGTCCCTTGGACTGCAAGAAGATCCAATCAGGCCATCCTAAAGGAGATCAGTCCTGGATGTTCATTGGAAGGACTGATGTTGAAGCTGAAACTCCAATACTTTGGCCACCTCATGCGAAGAGTTGACTCATTGGAAAAGACTCTGATGCTGGGAAGGATTGGGGACAGGAGGAGAAGGGGACGACAGAGGATGAGATGGCTGGATGGCATCACCGACTCGATGGACATGAGTTTGGGTAAACTCCAGGAGCTGGTGATGGACAGGGAGGCCTGGCGTGCTGCAATTCATGGGGTTGCAAAGAGTTGGACACGACTGAGCGACTGAACTGAACTGAACTGAACTGAGAGAGCTTGTTTTCACTACATCATTCATACCACCTGTAGCAACAAAGGGCTTTTACTTTTTTGACTAACTCTGGGAATGAACTTTCTGGATCTTGTGAGGGGTAAATACTCTCTTGTAATATGTTTCTTGCATCTTTGGTTAAGCAATAAGAAAAAAAAATCAAACCTTACTGGTTTTGGGTTGCTGTTTGAAATTAATATAAGAGCCTACTTGCCAATGGCTAGATGATAGATCCTTTAAATTGGCTGTATTTAAAAGGAAAACATTTTGTGGGAGCTGTCATCATAAACATCTGCCATATTGATACTTACATGAGGATCGAATTGAAAGGAAAAAAAAATTATAATGACTGCCCTTAAGAAATTCCCTATTATGATGAAAGAACTTAAACAAAAATCCAACAAAATTCTCCTTCTTAACAATAACCCTATTTCCTCAGTAATTTTTCAGGACCTCCTACACATAATCTCAGAACAAATCAGCTGGAGCCAAGAGCTAACAGAAACAACCGTCTTTGTCTTGTAAATATAAAATCAGAAATACAATTCTAGAAGCAAGTCAAAACACACCTAACTTGACAAGTCCCAAGGCTTTGCCCATCCCTCCTTAAAATGCTTGTAGATATTAGAAATAATCAGGGTATTAGAGTAAAATTTTCCTTTACTTAAGAAAAAAAATTAATAGTAATTACTCAAATACTTATGATAATAGACAAATATGCTCCAAAACTCCTAGGAGAAAACTCACATTTTCTTTCTCTGCCCCTTGAAGTTATAAATTCTATCATGTCTTTCAAATGTTAACACAGGCCACAGCACCTGAGAATGAGTCTGGGTTAGTTCAGTCTGTAGAATTAAAAAAACAAAGAAAGGGATCTCTTTAAACACAAACTGCTAAAACACCCTCTTGCCTAAACAGTCTCTTTAAAATTGCTTGTCAAGGGAAAATACCGATCTTAAAAGTCTTCTCAACAAACAAAGAAAAAGACTTTGCCATCTGAATGAGTGTACTTAATTCCAGTTGTTATTTATAAACTAGTGAGTTTTGTACTGTACCTGATTCATGACTAAAGTTTTAAAATGAAAACTTTGAGTTAATTGTCTGTCTGTATGTCTATATGTATACATTATAAATATGGTATCTTTCTACCTTCAGATTATGTTGCCAAAATCGTATTTGTAAAAGAGCTCTATTTAATTGGCTTAAAAAAACTAGTGCTTATATAAAAATTCTTAAAAGTTTAATAAACACCAACCCAAATATTTTTCAAGTTCACATGAGCTAGAATAAACTTCAGTAAATAAAAGCTAAATTTAAGCTTGCTGGTTTAATATGGGTATATCTTCAGAGTTAGCATAAAATATAGATAACCAACTTTTGTTCTACTGGATTTACTAGTCAAATGAGCTAACGTCTCTGTTGCAACATTTGTTGGGAACAAACAAACAAAAAAGAGTCAAAAGGTCTTAAGATAATGACTAAATGCTTTAATGAGATTTTCATGAGTAATCTAAGTATGATTATTGAGAACATTAAATAGATATAAATGAGATAGGAGTTTTTAGGTGAACTTTTTAACAATAATTGTTCTGTGATATGTCTACTCAAATTGTTTCCTAAATCTCTTTGGTAATTTATACTCTTAGAGTTTTGCTAAGTTAAATTAAGTGACGACAATTTATTGAATGTCTAGTCATTTCCAAATAAGATAAAATACTAAAACATTAATTGTTGAACAAGTCTAAGTTTGCATATATTTCACCTCTTACTACAAGAGACTAAGTATATTTGGTTTATTAATAAATATACCTTATGCTTTATTGAAAGATTATTCTATATATTTCTAGAAATTATAAAGTGTATTTTTAAGTTTGCTGAGCCACAAAATGTTAATACAATTAAGAATTGTTTACTTCTTTATTTTCACTAAAAAAATTAAAATTAAAAGGATTAAGAAGTCTAATATGTGGTTAAAGCTACTGAATATAATAACAGAAATAGAATGTGTTTGGTGGTAATAAAATTATACGGTATGGAGATGTTTTTGTCAAGGAAAAAGAAAGTAGTTTTTTGTTAAGGAAAAAGAAAGTAGTTTTTTGTAAGGCTGGTTATTCCCAAATGGGAAAGAAAACAAGGCACAAACTAAAATGGACATAGAAAATTGTAAGTTTTGTGAAAAAAGAAATCTTTGGAAATGAATTTTATGTGTGGTCAGAAATAAATAAGATTGGAATCAATTTAATTAAGTAAATGAGTTTAAGTATCAAAAGTAACCTGGTATAAAATTGGAATTTGGTTTTATCTCTGTTAAAAGGACAAACTGTCTTTTTTCTATTGGTTTGTTCTTGGTAAGAAGAAATTATGAAAGTTTTTCTTTACCTTGAAGGAATCTGACCAAATATATATATACTACACTATATATGCTAATGCTAAGTCGCTTCAGTCATGTCCGACTCTGTGCGACCCCATGGACAGCAGCCTACCAGGCTCCTCTGTCCACGGGGTTCTCCAGGCAAGAATACTGGAGTGGGTTGCCATTTCCTTCTCCACACTATATATATATTAATATATATATATATATATTTATAATATATATTTTTTAATATACATATAATATATATTATATATATTATATATAAATATATTATATTATAATATATACTCCACACTAATTATATAGTGTGATATATATATATATATATATATATATATATATATAGTATCTTTTCTTATCTTTATCAGGACATGATTGCTTAAGTAAACCTAGTCATTCTGGATGTTAAAAGAGCTAAAGTTTATTCAGAACCATATAACCTATATTTGCCTATGAAGTCTTTAATTGTTATTTTGGTTAAATGGATAACTAAGCATTTTTTCCCAGTGATCTATGTGACTAAGTGTTTTAAAGCCTCTTTGATTTTTTTGATAAGCTTCCTCCAAATCAAATTCTATATGATGTCTTTTTGACTTAGAACTAACTTTGAGGTATACGTTGTTTCAGAGGGCCCCTGAAATATCTCAAAGATTTGTTCTCTCTCCTTATAAAAAGAGAGATATTAAACTAATTAAGAATACTGGTTATGTTAAATTACATGGGAAGCATTGCCAAATAAGAAGTAATGTTAAGCCTTTTTTTACGTTGTGTCTGGTTTACCAGGTGGCTCAGACAGTAAAGAATCTGCCTGCAGTTCAGGATATCTGACTTCGATCTCTGGGTCAGGAACATCTCCTGGAGAAGGGAATGGCTACCTACTCCAGTATTCTTACCTGGAGAATTCCATGGACAGAGAAGCCTGGTGGGCTACAGTGCAAGGGGTCGCAAATAGTCAGACACAACTGAGCAACTCACACTTTCAGACTTGTATAGGTGTGTATTATAAGCGTTTCAGGAATTATTAGAAACTTTTAGAAGTCTTACATGTCCTGTAGTAGAATGTTGTCTGTCATCAAAATTGAAGTTCACACTAAAAGGACTAAACCCAAGTATCAGAGAAACCTGAAGCTGACTTTTATGTACAGGCAGCAACAACAAAAGTATCTGTGAACATTGTGGCACATGTAGATAAAGTCCATTTTGCTTCTGCCAAAAAAATTGACCCTTCATTGCCAGACTTTTGCCATCCTGATGTCTACTTAATATGGCACCAGTCAGCTCCCAAATTGGAGAAAGTAAATGGGTAAATAATAGCTTTAAATTAAATAAATAGTTGGGGCTATGAGAAATTCAAGATGACCCCTTGGTTCCTCCCAAGGGGAGAAGAGTTGCTAGAGAGTTTCTAGCAACTCTCTCCCTGACCATCATTTAAGATGACTCAAATTATAGACACTGGTAGCAAGATTTTTATAAAATTGTGCAAACAGTCTACCAGCAATGTCTATCCTGCCAGGTCCATAACTCTGGGAAGGAAAAGAAACCATATTTTTGCCCCAGAGGCCTCAGACCTCCTTTCCCTGGACACTTTGAACACCTGCAACAAAATTTCATTTATTTGCCACTTAGTATGAGTCACAAATATTTGCCACTTAGTATGAGTCACTTAGTATTTCCACAGCCAGTCCTTCCCATCAGGAAGCTTCCACAAACCCCTTAACCTTATCCATCAAAGGGCAGACAGAATGAAAACCACAATCACAGAAAACTAACCAAGCTGATCACATGGATCACAGCCTTGTCTAACTCAATGAAGCCATGTAGGGACACCCAAGACAGGTCATGGTGGAGAGTTCTGACAAAACATGGTCCACTGGAGAAGGGAAAAGCCAACCACTTCAGTATTCTTGCCTTGAGAACCCCAGGAACAGTATGAAAAGACAAAAAGATATGACACTGAAAGAGGAACACCCCAGGTCGGTAGGTGCCCAATATGCTACTGGAGAAGAGTGGAGAAATAATTCCAGAAACAATGAAGAGACGGAGCCAAAGCGAAAGCAACACTCAGTGGTGGATGTGACTGGTGATGAAAGTAAACTCTGATGCTGTAAAGAATAATATTGCATAGGAACCTGGAATGTTAGGTCCATGAATCAAAGTAAATTGGAAGTGGTCGAACAGGAGATGGCAAGAGTGAACATGAACATTTTAGGAATCAGTGAACTAAAATGGATGGGAATGACCAAATTTAATTCAGATGACCATTAAATTTACTACTGTGGGCAAGAATCTTAAAGAAGAAATGGAATAGCTCTCATAGTCAACAAAAGAGTCCGAAATGCAGTACTTGGGTGCAATCTCAAAAAGGACAGAATGATCTCTGTTCGTTTCCAAGGCAAACCATTCAATACAACAGTAATCCAAGTCTATGCCCCAACCACTAATGCTGAAGAAACTGAAGTTGAACAGTTCTATGATGACCTAGAGACCATCTAGAACTAAAACCAAGAAAATATGTCCTTTTCATCATAGGGGGTTGGAATGCAAAAGTAGGAAGTCAGGAGATACCTGGAGTAAGAGCAAGTTTGGCCTTGGACTCCAAATTGAAGCAGGACAAAGGCTAACAGTTTTGCCAAGAGAACCCACTGGTCATAGCAAACACCCTCTTGCAACAACACAACAGAAGACTCTGCACATGGACATCACCAGATGGTCAATAACAAAATCAGATTGATTATATTCTTTGCAGCCAAAGGTGAAAAATCTCTACACCATCAGCAAAAACAAGACCGGGAGCTGACTGTGGCTCAGATGATGAACTCCTTATTTTAAAATTCAGGCTCAAATTGAAGAAAGTAGAGAAAAGCAGTAGGCCATTCAGGTATGACCTAAATGAAATCCCATATGATTATACATTAGAGGTGACAAATAGATTCAAGGGATTAGATCTGGTAGACAGAGTGACTGAAGAACTATGGACAGAGATTTGTAGCATTGTACAAGAGGCAGTGATCAAAACCATCCCCAAGAAAAAGAAATTCAGAAAGGCAAATGGTTGTCTGAAGAGTCCTTACAAAGAGCTGAGAAAAGGAGAGAAGCAAAGGCAAAGGAGAAAAGGAAAGATATATCCATCTGAATGCAGAGTTCCAAAGAATAGCAAGGATAGATAAGAAAGCCTTCCTAAGTGATCAGTGCAAAGAAATAGAGGAAAACAATAGAATGGGAAAGACTAGATTCTCTTCAAGAAAATTAGGGATACCAAGGGAACATTTCATGCAACAATGGGCACAATAAGGACAGAAACAGTGTGGACCTAACAGAAGCAGAAGCTATTTAGAAGAGGTGGCATGAATACACAGAAGAACTATACAAAAAAGATCATAATGATCCAATAACCATGATGGAGTGATCATTGACCTAGAGACAGACATCCTGGAATGTGAGGTCAAGTGGGCCTTAGGAAGCATCACTAAAAACAAAGCTAGTGGAGGTGATGAAATTCCAGGTAAGCTTTTGCAAATCTTGAAAGATGATGCTTTAAAGTGATGCATTCAATCCAGTAAATTTGGAAAACTCAGCAGTGGCCACAGGACTGGAAAAGGTCAGCTGTCATTCCAATCCCAAAGAAAGGCAATGCCAAAGAATGTTCAAACTACCACACAATTACACTCATCTCACTTGTTAGCAAAGTACTGCTCAAAATTCTCCATGCTAAGCTTCAATAGTATGTGAATCAAGAACTTCCAGATGTCCAAGCTAGATTTAGAAATGGCAGAGGAAACAGAGATCAAATTGCCGACATGTATTGGATCATAGAAAAAGCAAGAGAATTCCAGAAAAGCATCCACTTCTGCTTTATTGACTGCCCCAAAAGGCTTTGGCTGTGTGGATTACAACAGAATGTGGAAAATTCTTAAGAGATGGGAATACCAGTCCACCTAACCTGCCTCCTGAGAAACCTGTATACAGGTCAGGAAGCAACAGTTAGAACTGGACATGGAACAATGGACTGATGACAAATTGGGAAAGGAGTACATCAGACTGTATATTGTAACCCTGCTTATTTAACTTGTATGCAGAGTACATTATGTGAAATGCCAGGCTGAATGAAGCACAAGCTGGAGTCAAGATTGCTGGGGGAAATATCAATAACCTCAGATATGTAGATGGCACTACCCTTATGCCAGAAATCGAAGAGAAACTAAAAAGCCTCTTAATGAAAGTGAAAGAAGAGACTGAAAACCTGTCTATAAACTCAACATTCAAGAAACTAAGATCATGTCATCCGGTCCCATCACTTCATGGCAAACGGACGGGGCAATAATGGAAACAGTGAGAGACTTTGTTTTCTTAAGCTACAAAATCACTGCAGATGTCTCCTGAGAAATCTGTATGCAGGTCAAGAAGCAACAGTTAGAACTGGACATGGAACAACAGACTGGTTCCAAATCGGGAAAGGGGTACGTCAAGGCTGTATATTGTCACCCTGCTTATTTAACTTATATGCAGAGTACATCATGAGAAACGCTGGGCTGGAAGAAGCACAAGCCTGAATCAAGATTTCCAGGAGAAATATCAATCACCTCAGATGTGCAGATGACATCACCCTTATGGCAGAAAGTGAAGAAGAACTAAAGAGTCTCTTGATGAAAGTGAAAGAGGAAAGTGAAAAAGCTGGCTTAAAACTCAACATTCAAAAAACTAAGATCATGGTATCTGGTTCCATCATTTCATGGCAAATAGATGGGGAAACAATGGAAACAGTGAGAGACTTTATTTCCTTGGACTCCAAAATCGCTGCAGATGGTGACTTCAGCCATGAAATTAAAAGATGCTTGCTCCTTGGAAGAAAAGCTATGACCAACCTAGATAGCATATTAAAAAGCAGAGATATTACTTTGCCAACAAAGGTCCATCTAGTCAAAGCTATGGTTTTTCCAGTAGTCATGTATGGATGTGAGAGTTGGACTATAAAGAAAGCTGAATGCTGAAGAATTAATGCTTTTGAACTGTGGTGTTAGAGAAGACTCTTGAGAGTCCCTTAGATTGCAAGGAGATTAAACGAGTCAATCCTAAAGGAAATCGGTCCTGAATATTCATTGGAAGGACTGATGCTGAAGCTGAAACCCCAATACTTGGGACACCTGATGTGAAGAACTGATTCATTGGAAAAGACCCTGATGCTGGGAAAGATTGAAGGCAGGAGGAGAAGGAGGCAACAGTGTATGAGATGGTTGGATGGCATCATCAACTCAGTGGACATGAGTTTGAGTAAGCTCTGGGAGTTGGTGATGGACAAGGAAGCCTGGCGTGCTGCAGTCCATGGGGTCACAAAGAGTCAGACATGACTGAGCAACGAAACTGAACTGAACTGACAAAATCACTGCAGGTGGTGGCTGCAGCCATGAAATTAAAAGACACTTGCTCCTTGGAAGAAAAGCTATGACCAACCTAGACAGCATATTAAAAAGCAGAGACATTAGTTTGCTGTCAAAGTGCATCTAATCAAAGCTATGGTTTTTCCAGTAGTCATGTATGGATATGAGGGTTGGACTATAAAGAAAGCTGACTGCTGAAGAATTGATGCTTTTGAACTGTGGTGTTGGAGAGTCCCTTGGACTGCAAGAAGATTCAACTAGGCAATCCTAAAGGAAATCAGTCCTCAACATTCATTGGAAGGACTGATGCTGAAGCTGAAGCTCCGATACTTTGACCACATGATGTGAAGAACTGACTCATTGGAAAAGACTGTGATCCTGGGCAAGACCGAAGGCCAAGGAGAAGGGGAAGACAGAGGATGAGATGCTAGAATGGCATCACCTATTTGATGGACATGAGTTGGAGCAAGCTCTAGGAGTTGGTGACAGAGAGGGAAGCCTGGCGTGCTGCAGTCCATGGGGTCGCAAAGAGTTGCACAGGACTGAGTGACTGAACTGAACTGATGAGTCATCAAAATATTCTTCATGTTGTTTATATATTTTCTGGGTGAGTTGAAGTAATCCCTGGCTGCAAGGCTGATTGCCTTACACAGGCAAAAAAAAACTGTTAGGAAATGTGTTTTCAACTTTGGTCATCAAGTATGATCAAGTCACAAATTACCCAGGGCAAATTATATGAGCTTTAACCAAAACCTTAGCTTCTTGAAATTATCATTGTCCCCCTCACCCACAATCTTCAGGGAAGTTTCACAGAACCGGTAAAAACTGGACTCAAGCAAAATAAAAATTAATAACATGCGGCTTAATGAATATGGCAAATCCCTATATGGCAAATCATTATTCTTGCTGTACTTACATAAATAATCAAGCCAAGTTTATTGAATTTAGACTTATTTTGCAAACAAATTAGGTCTTAGTTTTGCTGTCTTTGGTAGAAATGAGGGAGATGTTAGAGAGAAAAAATGTTTCAATAGATAGTGTACTACACACTTTTGGGTATTAGATATTAGTGGTATTACTTTTTCTTGAAGTTTTGTTACTTACCTGTAAACTGTGTTGAATCCTGAATTTTTCTAGTTTCCTCCAGTATCTAGCTGCAACTCTCTTAACTAAAATTTCCAATTTCCTCCCATCCTTTTGATGTATCCGTGGGCAGAAGGAGAGCTTCATGCACTACTCCTCTGCCATCTTGATCCGCTCACTCTCCCATTCTTTTGACTTGAATCACTGAGTACTAAAATTACCCTTTTCCTGAAGACCTGCAAATTGAAGCTAGATGACTTGATACAAAGATCAGAGAAATTGCCGCAACAGTTCATGTTTAAACAGTCTTCATGCCTATTGCTGTACAAGCCACTCAGAAAGTTAAGCTGATCACCCAGAGATACCGCTGTGATATAGACATTTCAAACTGCAATAGATGCTTCAACCCTGACACCTAGAAAACTTCTTGACTGACTACCCCATGGGCTCAGAAACTGGTTTATAACCAGCTCCAATCATTAACATCTGTTTTTCTTTTGTTTCCATAGAAATGCCTCTTATTAATAAGTACCTGATACTGCTTGCACCATAGACCTAGCTTTGGGAGCCCATCTGCATCACCGCCTATTGAAATGAGATACCATTCTTTAAAGGAACTGACCTATTCTCAGAATTATACAACTGCTACTATGAAATGGAGGACTCCACTAATCCATTCTCTCTCTCCACAGTGACTAGCTCAGCTTTTACCATGTGAGATTTGCAGGCAAGTTTCAGAGGAGGGAACTGTGAAGGCTTAAGGCGGGCTGCCCCCAAATATACCACAATGGCGTATTGACTATTTTGAATTCAAGTTACTTAAGAAACAGCCAACAGAGGAGGGACATTCCACACCGCCACCATTTCTGTCTCCGTGAAAGCAGGAAATAAATCTCTCATATGAAGGATGCACTGCTTGCATTTGGAGGCATAAGGACACCCTTTGAACCAGAAATAGAGAGTTCAAGCAGAGAAGCCGGAATACAAAGACCTTATCAAGTTTTTAATTTATTACACTGGGTACAGATTCTGTTTAGATTCCTTACTAATTGACTACCCAAAACCTAAAATTTGTCCTGTCCATTCCTCACAAATCATTTTTGTTGTCTAAAAAATAAGATGCCTGCTTTGCCCACTTTTTAGGTCCCATTTCTATGACATTTCTGAGCACATGAATTGCAATTTGTCTCTTTTTCTCCTGTTACCCTGTCTTGTGTCAAGTTTATTAGTAATCTAACCACAAGAATTTAAAAGGGTTAGAGGGAGGAATTTCCTTCTTCCCTACACACCTCAAAGGAGGTCACCCTTATATCTTAGAAACTCCCTAGAGACAATGTGTTTAGAATACCAGTCTGTGCACTGGAATCTCCTGAATTAAGATAAGAGCGGAGACACCTTAGATTTTTGTCTGTTAGGGGCCAAATTGTGTCCCCTCCAAAAATACATATTGAAGGCATAACTCAGAGTACTTCACAATGCAGCTGCTGGTAGAGATAAAGTCTTTAAAGACATGGTTGAGTTAAAATGAAGTCATTAGGGTGGGCTATAACCCAATGTGACTATAAGAAGAGATTTAGACACAAAAGGAGGCACCAGGGATGTATGCACTCAAAAGGAATGCCAAGTGAAGAGGGGGGCCACCTGCCAGCCAAGGAGACAGGCCTCAGGGGAAACCAACCCTCATCTTGCACTTGCAGCCTCTAGAACTCTGAGAAAAGAAATTTCAGTTGTTTCAGCCACCCATTCTGTGGGGTTTTGTTGTGGAAAGACTGACAAATCAGTATGTTGCCCCGGTAGAGATTTCTTCCTGGATTGTCTTTTTACTTTCCCATCATTCATAAAGGCTATCTCACCATCGTCCTTATATGATTGCAGCTCCTTCTTTTTAAAGTTCTATGGGCAAAGGCTATGTCTTGATCTAAGCCTCACCAGAACTAGCATAGAGCCTTTCAAAGAGCAGATGCTCAAGAAATAAATGAAGACAGTAAGAGGTCCAATTTGTTAAGATTTAATACCTCCTGCATTCTTTAATAAGCATATCAAGGGATAAATTTGTTAATTTTTCAAACAGAAGAGAGAAAAGATGGAGAAAAATCAAGATTGATCATGTTTTGAACATTCTTTCATTTGCTTTTTATTTCTCCATCAATTTTGAATGAGATCCTTGCCAGGTACAGTAATCTTGGTTGTAGATTTTTCCCTTTCAAGTTACTTTATATCCAGGCCATTTCTTTCTGGCTGCAGGGTTTCTGCTGAGAAAGATCAGCTGTTAGCATATGGGGTTTCCCTGCATTTATTGTTGCTTCTCCCCTTGCTGCTTCATTCTACGTTCTTTGTGTTTTAATTTTTGTTAGTTTCATTAGTATGTGTCCTGGGCATGTTTTCCTTGGGTTCATCCTATGGGATTCTTTGTGCTTCTTGGATTTGATTGTCTATTTTCCTTTACCTTGCTGGGAAGTTGCAACTATATCTCTTCAAAAATTTTCTCATTTACCCTTGTATTTTTCTCTTCTTTTTCTGGGATCCCTATATTCAAAATGTTGGTGCATTTGATATTGTCCCAGAGGTCTGTGAGTTCTATCCGAGTTACTTTTCGTTCTTTTTACTTTATTCTGCTCTTCAGAAGTTATTTCCACCATTTTATCTTCCAGCTCACTGATTTGTTCTTCTGCTTCAGATATTCTGCTATTGATTCCTTCCAGAGTATTTTTAATTTCAGTAATTGTGTTGTTTGTCTCTGTATGTTTATTCTTTAATTCTTCTAGGTCTTTGTTAATTGATTCTTGCATTTTCTCCATTTTGTTTTCAAGGTTTTTGATCATCTTTACTATCATTATTCTTGAATTATTTTCCAGGGTTAGTTTGCTTATTTCTCTTCATTTTATTTGGATTCTGTGTTTCTAGTATTTTCCTTCACTTTGTGTAGTATTTCTCTGCCTTTTCATTATTTGTTTTAATCTTATGTGCTTGAGGTCTACGTTTCCCAGGTTTAAGGTTGAATTCTTTCTTCCTTTTGGTTTCTGCCCTTCTAAGGTTGGTCCAGTGGTTTGTGTAAGCTTTTATAGGGTGAGATTTGTGCTGAGTTTTGTTTGTTTGTTTGTTTTTCCTCTGATGGGCAAGGCTGAATGAGGTGGTGAATCCTGTCTGCTGATGATTGGGTTTGTATTTTTTTTTGTTTGTTGTTTAGATGAGGCGTCCTGCACAGGGTGCTACTGGTGGTTGGGTGATGCTGGGTCTTGTATTCAAGTGGTTTCCTTTGTGTGAGTTCTCACTATTTGATACTCCCTAGGGTTAGTTCTCTGGTAGTCTAGGGTCTTGGAGTCAGTCCTCCCACTCCAAAGGCTCAGGGCTTGATCTCTGGATCTGTTCGGGAGTTCTGATCTTCTTGCCTTCAGTTGTTCCAGGTCTCTCATCCTTGGAATTTCCTCATAGTTGAAACTATCCAAATGAAAAGCCCAGAAATAATTCTGGCTTCAAGGCTCTCGCATCCAATTCTCTGCAACGGCACCATCTTCTTTTTCTACTCGGCTCCTTTAGATGCACCACTGCCTCCTCACTGACTCAAGAGGTGGAAGTTCAATGGGAGTGGAACCTACACTGACTCCTATCCCAGCTTCATTCTTACTAAAGACCAGGACTCTTGATAGGCGTGGAGGAGGAATATAGAGAATTCAAACGAGGGTGGGAAAGTTTACAACCTTTCTAAAAACAAAAACATACTACTTTTAGTAGAACAAAAATTATAAAGATGGCATGTCCTTTAGTCATAAAAATATATATTGAATAATACCACCAGTTTTGTCCACACTGTGGTTGTTTACGTATTCATACTTTCTTCCAATTTATTGTCCTGATTTTCATTTAAGTGGTCTTCCCTGGTGGTTCAGTTGGTAAAAGCGTCTGCTACAATGCAGGAGACCAAGGTTCGATCCCTGGGTTGGTAGATCCCCTGGAGATGGAATTGGCAACCCACGTCTTCAGTATTTCTTGCTCTGGAAAATCCATGGAGGAGAAGCCTGATAGGCTATAGTCCACAGGGTGGCAAGAGTCGCGACATGACCCTGGAGACGGACTTCACTTTCACTTTCACTCTCATTTAAGGTATCAGGCCTCCCGCATTCCATTCATCTCTTTGGAGATGCTTAATTTCTCTCTTGACTTGTGTTTGGGACTAATGCTGTGGCCCTCCAGTCCAACCATGTGATCTTTTCCCCCTGATCAGGTAGCTGGCTCATGGGAGGGGCAAGTGAATCCAAGTCAAGCTAAGGAGCTGTGAGTAAGTGGTTTGCTAGGGGAATGCTAATAAAAGACTCTTACTTGCTTATCTGAGGAGAGGCTTCTTGTAAACTATATCCTTTTTGTTCCAATCGTGGGATGATAAGATCATATCTCTGACAGCTTTTGGCAGCTTTGTTTTAATCCAGGTCGGAAAGCCTACTTTAGAATGAACACCGTTGCACAGCAGAGAGAAAGTTGAAACATGAGCTACATCCTTGATGGGGTCTTAGTGGAGTTACTGAGTCAAATCCCACCAGGAGGTGAGCCCCACCTGTGACAATCCACTGTAAGAAAACTTACATCCTTGTTTTATTTATCCAGTTTGCATTGTTGCTGATTTCTTTTCCTTTTACTGGTAACCAGCTCATGTTACCTTTTTCCCAGTGTATCTAATTCTGGAAAGGTTACGATGAGGGAATTCAAATTTTTATGACTAGCTTACTAAAATTTATTTGACATCATCGCATTTATTTTCCTTAATCTAGCCTAACTTTATTTTAGGCGTGCTGTTCAGTTACAGTTTCCACTAAACCTTATGAAGCTATTTAAGTTTAAATTAATTAAAGTGAATAAAATGTAAAACTGCATTTCCTCGTTTGCACTAGTAACTGATAGCCACATGTGGATAGTGGCTACATCTAGGTTGGCACAGGTACAGAACACTTCCAGTCTCAGAGAAAGTTTTACTGGATAGTGCTATGACAGTGAGAGAGAGAAAGAAGAGAAGAGGAAGAGAGCGTAGAATGAGAGGTAACTTGTATTCTAATATGACCCTCAAGTGTACTCACTGTTTTCCCTCGGAAAGCACTCTTCTCTTTCTCAGGTCTTTTTTATTTCTGTACAAATCAGAGAGGGTGATCAAGGAGGTTGGGGGGAGATTTCCTTCATGGTTCAGAGTAATGAAATTCTATAGTGCTTGTTTTGATTTTTTAACATTTGTAGTTTTTGTTATCTTCAGGGGTCAGCTTGTGAATTCTACCATCAGGATCTATTTAGATATAAGTACCAGGGCTGAAAATTCAGGACTCTGTTTCATTTTTTTCTTCTAGCAAAATAAAAAAAAAAGAAGTATCCCAAATTTGATTTAGGGCAGGTAGGTTAAGGGTTTAAACAACATATGGGCCATTTTTTTACTTAGTGTTTAAAACAATAGATCTAAACAGAATCAAGGCAGTCATCCTTAATATGAATTGCTATCTCATACAAGTGTACTACCAAAAATAAACAAATAAAGGCCTTGGAGGAGGGCACAAAATAAACTTGTTTCTGAAAAAACGTTCATCGTTTATCCATCTTGATAGTAGTCCTCATATTTTATTTTTGTATTCATTGATTATTGTATATTTACACGTTCAAAACACTTGAGTCTCTACTTTATGTTGTGTAGTATATGTTACATATATTTATATATATATATATATATATATATTATATATATATATATATACACACACACACCACACACATATTATACTTGATTCTGACAATAGGTAGCGAACAAGGTGCTAGTTCTCCTATATAGTGTTTACGGTAAAGAGATAAAGCCGATATCATAAATAATTCCTGAAGACAGTTATTTACAATTGGTAATTAATTGCTATAGAGTATGATATACTGTGAGAGCATTAATCAGGGTGGAACAATTGGGTGTGGGGCATTCCAGAAGAACAACTGAGAGAAACTCTATCCCACCAAGGACTCAAGTGTGTAGAAGGAGCTGAGTGAGAATTGTTTGTAAAAGACGAGCCTAGAGAAGTAGACTGGTGCCAATTATGCAGAGCCCTGTCAACCATGGCCATGGCATTGTGGGCTTTATTTTAAGCACAATGGGAAAAAATCACTGAAAGGTTTTCAAGGTTTACTTGAGTGTCATGATCAACATGCATCTCAAACTCATTTTCTCTGGTGGCCAGAGTGGGTATGAGATGCTTGGAAGGTTACATTTGAAGGCAAGTGGACTAGTTAAGGAAGTTTATTATAATTCAAATGAAAGATGGTGGTATTTGGGGTGTATATGTTTGAACGGACAGGGAGTACAGGGGAAGAGGTTTAAGCCACCAGAGTCTGGTGAAGAGCCATTTTCTTAGATCACAGTGGGTATGGGAGATAGCGGGATATGAATTCTGGCTATACGATTGAGCATTTTTAATCCAAAAAATAGTTATTGTTTTTATTATTATCATCAAAGCAGTCATTTTCACAACCTCTAGGTGCTTATAATAATATATTCATATTTCATAATAAAGAGGACCACTTGGCTCTTTAAAAGTTCAGTTTATTTATCACTTTCATTAGTGCAATGGTAGTGGAAGCTGTTTGTGGTTTCAACTTTCTTTCTGTTCTAAAAAGTGAATGAGGAGGATGAGATGTGGGAAGAAACAAAAGAAACGACCTTTTTTCTTTCTTTTCCTTGGCTGCCTGGATGACAGTACAAGATATGCAGTGAGGAATTATTAAAATTGATAAAGTAATTGAAGAGATTGGCTGCTGGGAGGTGAAAAATGAGTCCTCGTACATGAAAAGTTATCTTTTTCTTCTAGCCTAAGAGGAAATCTTACCTTTCCATTTACCTTTTCTTACAGTTACTGAAAATTCTGGGCTTGTGTGTCCACATCCAAATTACCAAACTGAGAGTCACCAGTTTTATAGCAAATGATTCCGCCTCAGCTCATTAAGGTTATTTATTGGAGCTGTTTTTTGGCTTTTCTTGGTGTGGGTGGTGTTTTTGCTTGGTTTTTTACCTTATGTATGCTGTTCTATTTTTATGAAATTAGTTCTTCTCATCTTCACTCTACGGCTAGGAAGCTTTGAGTCAAATTAGTTACTTCCTCTGTCCTTGTTGGTTTGGAGTTCACTTTCAAAGTTTCATTTGGCTTATCTTCCTTAGGGCTTACGTGGCTTGGATCTATATTTTGTAATTTTTTTTTCGTTTCTTGGCATTATTGCTTGCCTAGAATTTGGTTACTTAGAGCTTCAGTTTCTGAAAATCAAATAACCAGTTTGATTCAAAGTTGTTCAACTTTATGAGAGGTGTGACATTAGTTCAATCACTTAAACTTTTTGAAATTTGTGTTTTCATGATAAAATTAGAGATACTGTAATACAGACTATTAGCATATTTGTGTGTTTTATATGAGAACTGCATGTGAATGCTTAGCAGGGGCTTGGGCACATGAAAATAATCATCTTCTAGACAACAGGTATTAATACAATAGCATTCATCATCATCATATTATTTAATATCTGTTCATCAAATCATCTTAGATATTGTAGATTATATATACTCATATTCTCTTGTACTTCTTTTGCTTTTCTTCATTTTTTCCTCATCTTACCTTAATACTTTTTTAAAACAACCCAAAGGTACAGATCAAAGAAAATAAAGTCAAGTATATACATTTTATTTAGGTCCACTAAGTAAGACTTTCAAATGCTACGGATGTTGGTGTGTATCTGATATGGGGGCACATTTAGGACACCAGGGGAGCAGAAAAATTTTAAGTGGATTCCAGACAAAGTCGTGTATGTAAACAGAAATGATTTATCCCAATTGTGTTACAGGAAAAAAGATAGGGTAGCATTATTACTTAGCCAGGAATGAGGTATATTGGTTCTTCTCATAATCAGGGACTGAAAACAGACTTGTCAGCCAATTGATGTCATGAGCCAGTGGACTACAGAAAAGAGAAACTGAGTTTTCAAGTGGTATAGAAAGCATCTTAATTAGAGTTATTACAGGATCCTCTCATCCATACCTTCATTTCCATTTAGCCAATTGAAATGGAACAAGAAAAAAAAATAGTATTGTGAATTCCACAACCAAATTGTGTTATTTCGGGAAATACTTAGAACTCCTTTAAATGGCATACCATCTAAACCACTTTCATTTGCATTGGACTGAAACTTGGCTTCTTTCTCAGTCCAGATGTAATTTATTTAATTTCCTTTAGTTTTTTTTAATTTAGAAAGTATGCATAGACATAAAATCTGGCATGTCTCAATGTGTTGTTTCTGCACATTGGTGAATTCAAATTAGCCAAATTATTAGTGGATGGTTCCTATAATCTAAAGTGAAGATGGCTTTTATTTCATAATGCCAAGAAATGTTAAGTGTGGTTAATCAGGGAAACTGTGGGATTTTCTGGTGGTACTTCGGCCTGGAATCCAGGATTTTGCCCCTTCATATGCCTTTCCCTATTAACTTAATATCACCAAAGTGTTTATGAATTTTTTGTATTTTAATCTGTTTTTAATCATTTTGTAGATGACAAAGGTGAAGTCTCCACTCCATAGGATGCAGTTTCCCACCAGGAAATTCCCTTTGGACTATTTTCTGTTGCGCCCTAGATCTTCTCTGCCTGAGCCTCTATGAGAACCTCTGTACCTCTCTCTTCTCTGTTTTTCTGCCCACCCCCACCATTTGTTCCCTCTAGGATTTCGGCTTGGTTCCTCTATCCTCAATTTCCTCCATCCCCAGGCCTTTCTTTATGCAGGCAATATGCTGATACATTCTTGGTATATGAATCATTCTGAGTTTTATCTTTCATCCCCATTATTTTCATTGTGTCTTCTGAGTTAAGGTGGGTTTTCCATGGGGAGAAGTTCTAGTGAATATGATTTTCTCTCTTTTTTACATAAGGAGTTGTAAATACACTATGGATACTGTATTTTGAAATTATATCTTTAGGAGTTTGCCCCAATGCCGTGTAGGTTTCTTGTAAGTCTGTAACTGGAAGGGCTGTAACGTGGTGCGCGTAGCCCACTTTGCCTTTTTGCAATATCTTGCTTGTATAAACTGAACCAGCCTGGCCTTTGGGCCTGTGTTATGTTCAGTTTATAACTCCTGGTTATGAGAATCTGAAGGGATTACTTATGCTATAATCACAATGCTTTGGATTTACTGCTCTGATCAAAAATTTCCTATGGGTTTCTATACCATGGAGCTCTATGAAAAACATGAACTGGGCTGATGTATATACTGCTATAGCTTAGGGATGTTAATGGAAACATAATTCAAGTAATACATGATTTGCTATATGGGTTAAGTCGTCATCAGTTCAGGACAGCCTAGGTTATATTGCAGTAACAAATAAAAACCCCCCACCAAATCTTAATTGTCTTAAAGATAGAATATTTATTTACTATCATACATTGTTGTGAGTGGGTCGACAAGGTGAAGGGAGTGAGGGCCTCTGTTCTTTGCAGTCTCTCAAGGATCCAGAAAGTATAGTCCCTGTTCAGGGGCAAAGAGTGATCGAAAAAGTGTTGCTTCAACTGTCCTTCAGCCTCAAAGAGATACCAGGCAGTTTGGTTGACACCTCATTGGCCCAAAATTATTGGCCCACCCAACAAGAAAAGTGATCAGGTGATGAGTACTATGATAGCCAATGGTGGAAAGGCTCAACTTCTTTGAAAGGCGTAAGAGTCGTAACTTTGCTTTGTGTTGGGGAGGAATGGACTAAATTGTCTTAAGAGTCAATATTGGTTAATGCTTATATTATTAGGAAAAATGATCATTGGCAGCAATACAATGGACAGGGTATTTAGAAAGAATTTGGAGCTAGTTGGACATTCTTGTTCCATTCATATGTAATTATAGCAAGCCACTTAAGACTGAAAAGTAAGTCTTATTTCATTCTTTTTAAAAAAATTTAACAGCCTATATGAGTTGCCTTGGAACATAATCCATTGTATGTGTATTTCATTGTTTATTTAATTGAATCATAGATATGAAATGATGTTGAACCTTAGTTTAATCCCTAGAAATGAAAAATATATTGTACAGTTTTTAAAATGGTAGGCTTTGTTTAGCAAATGTGTAAATGTAAAAGTTGCAGCTGTCTACCTCCAACTCTTTGTGGACTCCTGAATTCTCCAGGCCTCAAAAAATACTGGAGTGGGTAGCCTTTCCCTTCTCCAGGGGATCTTCCCAACCAGGAATCAAACCAGGTCTCCCGCTGAGCAGGCAGATTCTTTACCAGCTGAGCCACAAGGGAAGCCCTTTCCTTCTTATTTTAATGCATTATCATAGCAAGGGCTTCCACAGGTGGCGCTTGTGGTAAAGATCACTCTGCCAATGCAGGAAACATAAGAGTGTGGGTTTGATCCCTGGGTTGGGAAGGTAAAAAAATGAGTCACTGGAGGAGGGCATGGGACCCATTCTAGTATTCTTGCCTAGAGAATCCCAAGAACAGAGGAGCCTGATGGGCTGCAGTCCATAAGCTCCAAAAGAGTCAGACATGCACACATTAGCATAGCAAAAAACAAAAACAAAATAAACAATGAGGTAAAGACTGCCTTTCATATTTCTATATTCAAATGCCTGGAATGATACTCAGCATGTAAGTCTTGAATGTATATACAATAATTTTAGAAGTACTATATTATATGTAAAGAAATAAGAATAATATACATGGGCTAATTGTGTAAGGTAGGTTTTTGTTTGTTTGTTTGGTTTTTACTATGTAGTTTTAATTCCTAGTGTTTAGAGATGGGCTGTTGACCCAATCACTTGGGTCCTTGCTATATCTCCTTAGCAGCTATATACCTTGAGTAAGTTTTTTAATCTCCATATTCACCCTTGTTTCCCCATTCATGAAATGAAGACAAAATAATGATAACTTTATATGGGGAATTGGTAAAATGATTAATTACACCATTATATGAAACTACTTTGGCATCAGCACATATGTAAGGGTTATAGATCACAACTTACACTACTGCTACTGTGGGCTTCCTGGTGATTCAGCAATAAAGAATGGGCCTGCCTAGGCAGGAGATGCGGGTTGATTCATGATCTGGTAGATCCTCCAGAGAATGAATATGTCAATCCTCATTCTTTATATTCATTACCTGGAAAACATCATGGACAGTGGAATTTGGTGAGCTGCCAATTCCATGGGTTCGCAAAAGATCAGACATGACTTAGCATCAAACAAACAATGTAGTTGTAGTTTTATCACTTTTGTTTGAGATTGATTGGTGTGGAGGCTTACTATATACATTCACCACTCAAAAACAATAATTGGAACCATAGAATTGAAATACACAATCACACCATAGAACTTTGGCATCTCGACTTATTTTCACTCTAAGATTTGTATTTACTGTTTACCTTGAAATTTGTTTTAATGATGAGCTTTAATTAAAACAGTTGTTTGGGTCCCAATAGTAGCTATTCGTGCAGTAGGATGATAGAGCCTGATTTGTTTGATGGGTCTATCAGTGTCTCACTTTGTGTAAATGGAGTGAGTAAGAGTATGCTTCTGAAGAGCACTGCCACATTTTCTCCTCCTAAACTTTCTTTTTATGTTGTGAAAGCCCAGGAGTACTCTGAGGCACTTGAAGAGGTTGTTGAAGCCAGAATATTATAACTACCTTATTTGTGAAATAAAAAACAATAGAAAGAAAAGACTAGGCAGTATGATGTATGACAGTGGCAATCACAATAAATGTTATTTTCCCTTTTGTCCCAGAGCTTCGAACACACATGTAGGTACTTGTATAAGTGGAATATTTGATTGACTTTTTCAACGGGAATCATTGTCAATGCAATCTGTAAGTGAAAACTAGGTCACTTTATATACATCATTTATGTGTAGGTACCTTCGTTATTTGTATTTCCAATGGAAGAAAGTGTCTAAACCCCTGGCAATGGAAAACAAAATGTTGAACTTTGAGGGTTCCTCTTCCCAACCCCAGCATATTATTTGAAGGAAAATTTTTTATAGAAATGTCTTGAGCATATTTCTTTGTCCTAAATACCCACTATTTGGTGTGTGAATGATATCTGTCTAGGTTTTAATCATGTTAAAAAAACAACTCATAAGGGTTGTTGTTTTAGGCTTATTCCTATAAACATCTATACTGTAGTCTTGCTAGGATCATGTTCCCAAAAACACATTAGCTGCTGAAATATTGACAGAACTTAAATTTGATTAAACTCAACAATATTTTGGGTTAAACTTACTGGTTAATAGAACATTATTAGTGGTATGATTTGGCTTTACATTTTTCTCTTTCCCATTTGCTGTTAGAAATCAACACCCATTACTCACTATTGTATTTTGCCTGAATGCTTTTTCTTTTGTTTCTCCTACATTCTTACTTCTTTTGGTAAAATGAAACCTAGTATCAGTTAAAATCTCTAACCAGTAAAGTAATGGGCAATACATTGTAAAGTGCTGCTTTGAGTTGTTCATAGTTAGTGTGCAGGTATTACAATTTCACTGTAGCTGTAATAGAGTGTAATGTCACTTTAAGACCTGTGATACTTTTACTGAGGAGGGATGTTATTGAAAGGAGGACTTTGCTACTTACAGCGCCGTATAGCTGCCCTGCTCCAACATTTTGCTCGCATTACTCTGCCTGTATGCTCTGGAGTGGGGGATGGTCCGTCATTAACTATAAACTGTTTCTCATCAGGATACTGCACATGATTAACCATCATTTCAAAGGTTCTAGTCTGGCAGAGGTGACGACCAGGAGATGATTTAAAGGTGAATATGACAAGGTTTCCAGTCCTCAAACCTTGGTTCCTTTTTACTGACAATACAGTCTGAATGAAACCAATGTCTTCTTTACTGGGGAAGTAGCATCGGAAGAGAAATACATTTTTTTTTTAAGCTGATAAAAGAAGGATTATTGGAAGGTCTTTTTTAAAAAAATCTCCAATTGTGGCACAGATGGATTTTAGAAAGTGTTAGAGCTTTCCAATGAACACTAATAGAGTAATCGGCTCTTGGCTGGATTTATCAGGTAAGAAGTCTCCTTTAAGGATTTAAGATTCAGCAAGCAGATTTGAAATCTATTAGTAGGTCAGAGGAACTGTGAAGGCTGAATGCATAATTTGGGGGGAAACACCTATTATAACATAGCGATCACCCTATTGCTAAGAGAGTGAGCAAAGAGAGTATTTGCAGGAGCCTGGAAGTAATGTTGAGAATTAAAGTAAAGTTAAATGAAAAAATAAATCAATAAAAAGAGAAAATTATTGCAAACATCAAACCACAGCAATCCCTTGAGTGCTAAGAAAAAAAATTTTTTTCCTATTTATGGGTGATGAAGAGAAAGCAGTCATTGAAAAATGTTAAGTTTTTTTCATTGGTAGAAATTTTTTCTTATTACTGTCAAGGAAAACTTTGCCTTTTTGACCAGGAAAAAAAAAAAAAAACTTCTCTGACCCTTTTTTCTATCTTTTTTCCAGTCTAAGCCTTTGGTACCTTCACGACTTTGGTCAAGGTGCCTTGTTTAGTAAATAAAGAACTAATGGATGAGAAGAAAGACTTCTTAATTATGATGAGCCTCTCTTTTCTTGTGCCTGTACGAATCCTATACGTATGATCCAATAAGTGAAACCCATTCCGACAAACGTGAAGTAAATAATAGACACAAGCACACTTCCCTTGAATATAATAGATCCTCAACAAATTACATAGTTTATTATTATTTTGAACTTCAAACTATTTTGTTCCTCCCTCCTTACTCTTTCTTCATCATATCTCGTGGACTCATAACAAAAACAGAATGTTTTCGAGAATGGGGGTAGGGAAACTTTGTGTAGTCCCATTCCATAGTTCAGCCACACTTTAGATTTAAAAACAGTCTAGGGACACTAGAGATAAATTAAATTTTACCAGTCACAATTGCTCCTTTCTTGGAGCACTTCTCACTTATTTTATGGTAGTTGATAGCTTGTCTTCCCATGACTTCTTATCTGTCCCATGAGTGCACCATACATATCCTGTGGAGGAGTTAGTGCTAACATTCCACTAAGAGTGAAAATAATAAGGAAAACAAATGAGCAACAAACCAAAACCTCCCAACTGATCAGACTTTAAAAGCGTCAAATACTCCAGTATTTGATATTTGCTAGCAGTCATCAGGCACAATCGTTTAAAAAAAAAGTAAAAAGCAAAAAAAAACAGGGACACCATAGCATTAGAATGACTTTAAAACCTTTCATTCTAATTTAGTATAGTATCTGCAACTTGGGTTGGAGAAGGAAATGGCAACCCACTTCAGTGTTCTTGCCTGGAGAATCCAGGGATGGTGGAGCCTGGCGGGCTGCCGTCTATGGGGTCACACAGAGTCGGACACGACTGAAGCGACAGCAGCAGCAGCAGCAGCAGCATGCAACTAGGGAGTTCCAGCTACCATTATGGTCAGAAATTCTTCTACATGGAGATTTTTCATGGTGGGCTTTGAAAATGGAGAGGGCCACATGGCAAGGAATGCAATCAACTTCTAGGAGCTAACAATGGCCCCTGTCTGACAGCCAGCAATAAAAAGGAGATCTCAGTTCTACAAACAAAAGGAACTTGATTCTGCCAACAACCTTAATCCTTGAACTGTATCCTTGCCCAGAGACTCCTGATAAGAACACGGCTCAGCCAACAAGACACTTTGAGAGTGAGGACCTGAGCAGAAAACACAAATGAACTGTACCTAGACAACTGACCAACAGAACTGGGAGATAATAAGTGGGGATTATCTTAAGCCACTGAGTCTATGATAACTTACTATGTAGCAATGGAAAATTAAGCCACTGGGTATCTCAAAGAATGGATTAAGACTGAATTTAGGACTTTCTCAAAGTCTCAACCCAATAAATATTTCTAACCAACTAACAATTTGTAAAGTTTGCAAAGTATTTTCTCACATATACTTTTATTTAATCATCCCACCAACTCAGTAAAAAGAGTATCCTTAGTCTCTATTCTAAACATTTTTTTTAACAAAGTCTCATATAGGGTAATTTTATTGCTCACGATCACAAAAGCAGACAGTGAAATGATACCTAAAATTCAAAACAAGGCAAGTGATAATTAAGTAATAATGCTCAAAAGTGTGAGGCCATGATCAATATTAAACACTAAAGACTCACCAGGACCAGGATGAGAAAAGTCAGGCATTCACCTTGAGTTCAAAATTTAAGGATGAGGGAGGATCAAAAAATCTCACTAATCAAGATAAATTATGTCTCAATATTTAAAAAAAATCAAAATAACTGCCAAAATCCATGATAAGAAAATACAATACATAAGAAACCATTCACTGGCTGAAAACAGGGTTAGACAACTGAAGCATTCACTCTCAGGGTCATACAAGTGCAGGCTCAAATCCTGTCTTTATGTATAACTTTGTATTTATTTATTTAATTTATTTAAAAAAGAGAAAATGTCTTTTTTATGGGACTCACATCACCTTAGTTCTAGTCCCGACTCAGTAACATGTACCCTTAGAACATTTCCTTATCTTCCATTTACTAAGCCATATTAACATATTCTATTTCTGAAATAAACTCTCTACTCAGTTATTTTGGTTGCCTGGCAAGTAGCAAACTTATGTGTTCAAAAAACAGAGTTCACTTAAGCTGACAAAGTGACTCCTGGCTATGTCATTTCTGAGCATGCTGTCACAGATATTGGGCTCAATGAAGACAGTGCATCCATTCCTCTAAAATGGCTTCGATCTAAAATGGTCTTGTTCCTCCTTAATATCATTATCTTGGCTGGAGCGGATGTTTTAGAGGATGAGGTAAAGGGATAAGGAAGACTCCAGAAATTCAGTCCTTCATTGGCAGTGTGGCCATTAAAATGGCTGAAATGGTATTGGATGCAGCAGACCTAAGTGTGGACAATTTGTTCAAACTGAATTGAAACAGAAAGTAAAGGTCCTCAACTACTGAACAAAGTCCTCAACTACTGAAAGGCTCCAATTGTTATCAGGGGCCGAATCACTCTAAATGGCTTGTGCTTGAGAAGGCAATATTATGCCATTCAGGGAGAAGCAGCATGGGCAGAAGCATAGAGGGAGAGGGAGGTTATAAAAAGTAAAGAACTCTAAAATAGTTCTAACACTTTGTTTCTTACTTAAGACTCCTTACTCACAGTTTGAGTCTCTTTGCTCCAGAACATTCTATATTTCCAGATTTATTACCTTAGAAACAACCAAAAATGTCACCTACTCAAGAAGTAAATATTCATTAAAAAATCTAAATATTTAAATTGCTAACAAGTGAATTGAGACGTTGGAAAAATTATTTTTAATAAATTGAGAGAGCATATTAGCATATTTATTCAAAAAATCAGATAAGTTTGCATTGACCACATTAATGGAGCTCTAATATGAAGTTCATTAGGATAGCCCTATATTGAATAAATTGTGAACCCAGAGGACAGAGTGCCACAATTTGTTTTTTTTTTTCTTTTTTTCTTTTTTTTTTTCCACAATGTGTTTTTATGTATACATGTGTATAAACTAAAGTAGTAATAACACTTACTACTACTTGCCATTAATCCATGTTAGAATTTATAAAGAAAACAGTAAAACTCAACTAGCATAATGATTGGATAGCTATTATAGAAAGAGTAGAGAAACTAGATACCCTTCAAATAATGCTGACTTTGAATAAATCATAGGAATATTTTCTATGTCTTCCCAAAATCATAACTATCTGTAAGCACAAATACTACATCATGTGACAAACTCTAGGGCCTGAACACTGATTACCCCAATGCTGCCTGTTAATAGTAATTAATAGCAGATGAATTATTCAACCAGTTATTAACTGGTTTTAGTCTCAAGCAAGATTTTTTTGCTATTTAAAAATTACAAAAAAAAAAAAACAAAAAAACACACAAAAAAACAAAATAAAGCTAAAAAGTGTTCTGAAATTGATTTTTAGACAAAGAAGAGATTTAGCTTTCTTTATCTATCAGTCTTATCTATCTAGGCAGTAAAAATTAGGGCCATTGAAGGCACCACCTCAAAAAAAAAAAAAAAGAGAGGATAACAGAAGGTTCTACCTATACATATATTTCAGTAATAGTCTTGAGAAAGAATGGTAGAATTAGAGAATTACAGCTCAGCAGCTTCTAGTGGATAATGGGATGACAGTGATGAATCCTCAATGATTGACAACATCACCACAGTGGAAACTACAGATTGGTATGGATCTCCAAAACTAGAATTTTCAGTCGTCACCTCTGGAATTGGCTTTGCCAACAAAGAGTATTGGAATTCACTATATTACTCCAGACAGAGAAGTGAAAAGCAATTTGATCAAGTGTAGGAGTAAAAAAAAAACCTATTTTTTTGAAAACCATATAAAAGTTCAAACACCAGTTCAATTCTGGATAATAACTTTTAGAAAACTTACATTAGAATGAATTTTCCATATTGTTAAATCAATAGTTAAACATATTGTAAGTGTCGAAAAACTTTAGAATACATTTCCAATAAAGTCCAGAAGAGGGCATGGAGGTATTGGGTACCAATTCTACTGTTCAAACCTGGACTGGACTGCATAGCCAGTATACACCACCCACACAAGCAATACCAAAACAAAGTTAGGAATAATGCAAAAAGGTTAATATGATTCTCTAGATTAAAAACTCCAGAAATCGGCTGCCCAAATATTCAAATTTATAAGAAAACTTCGAAAGCTGGTGCAGAAGATCACTATTCCAAAAGGAAGATTTTTTTTTTTCTAAAGGCTGTACATCGTAGCATGTGGATCTTAGATCCCCTACAGGGACTGAATCCAATGCCCCTTGCAGTTAGGAGCTCTCGGAGTTTTATCCACTTGACCCATAGGGAAGTCCCAAAGGAGGACTTTATCATCAACAAAATAACGTAACTAGGATATTTATTGGTAACTACAAAACAGCAGTGCTATTCGAGAGAGGCAATGCACCCCAATCCAGTATTATTGCCTGGAGAATCCCATGGAGCGGATGAGCCGGTGGGCTGCCGGTCTATGGGTGTCGCACAGAGATCGGACACTATAATGAACGCGACTTAGCAGTAACAGCAAGCAGGTGCTATTTCCAAAATGTTACATCCCAAAAGAACAACAATGCACAGGATGTTAATGGAAGTAAATGTAAAAAAAAATACTGACAGGACTTATGTAAAAAGAAGTCTCAAATATGAGCCAACATATATTATGTTTACTCATGGATGAGCTAGGAATACTTGTAGCAGTAGTCAAATTCTCCTTAAAATTATTTACAGAGTTCTACCTTAACCTGATTGGATCTGGCACCCTATCAGATTAGTAGCTTCACTTACAAAGCAGCGAAGGAAAGAAACGTCAGTGAGAACTGAGGGGCGAGCCCACTCCAAAAATAAGAGTCCACAAAGAGTACCCCCCTAGACATGGTTGCTATGCTCAAGCTACCCCATTACTTCCTGACTATAGGGTCCTGAGTATTGCCTGGAGCCTAGCGAAGATGTAAGAGGAGGTGAACCTACGCTCACGTGTATTCTCAAAAGTATTTTGCCTATGTGGTCATGCTCGCACTAGCTCCCTCTATGTGATACCCCTAACGGAGATACCGGCTCCGGCCTCAATGTACCCCACCCCACACATACGCTACCCACTAGAGATATATCCAAGCCAGCACACACCCTCGCCTCAGGCCCTCGGCATACGCCGCCAAGCACCTACCAACATGCCCGAGTTCTCGCACGATTCTTCTTCCAACTTGGCGCTAGAAACAGACAGGAAGGTTCCTTCCAAAACCGCCCCCCCCCCCCAATGCTAACCAAGACCAGATTGTGGTATTTTACAGGGAAAATGCTCCTCCCTGCCTCAGCATGCAGCTCCGGAGCTTGAGGCCTTCGGGTGGAGAGGTGTTGGCCTCGTATCTACAGAGGGAGGAGTTCCATGACTTGGAACAGGCGTCCAGAGGTGGTAAACAGTTCGTTGTAGGAAGTGAATGGACACACTCCTCCCAGAACTGAAAGGTGGTCCCGTAAAGCCCCTCCCTATCCTAACTTGCCCCATCCAGTACCCTCAACCCCAGTAGGGCTCCAAAAGTAACCGTTAGCCACAACACCCTGCTAAACGTCGCGTCACAGCCGGGAGAATTTGTGGAGACGTGAAAGCCTTTGGTCTGAGAATGGCCAGCCTCAAGTCAGGCAGAAGGGGAGTTCGTATAAAGGGACTGTGTCAGGAGTCCGATGAAGTATATTCTGGGTTTGAAAATAAGCTGAAAAGCCCACGATGAAACATGAGGTGGCCCACAGCAGTGTCCGTTGGGCCCCTGTCTTGTGGAGTTCATAAAAAACGGTTACCCTTAAAGGGATCAACAAAGGACCGTTTTTCTTTGCCGCCGAGATATATATCTACCTATTGGAGGCTATACACGCCTTCTTTCCTCGGTTTTCTAGGTGTGAGACTCTTCATCAACCTTGGCAGCTTGAGCAACTGCCTGGTTTCTCCTGATCAGTCATCATGCCTCGGGGTCAGAGAAGACTAAGCTCTGTCATGTGCCCGTGAGAAACGCCGTCAGGCCCGTGCTGAGACCCAGGGCCTAGAGGTTGCTCAGGCCACTGGGGGGTCAGCAGCAGCAGGCAGCAGGAAAGCCCCCTTCCTCTGTCTTTGGGGACAGACCTGAGAATCTGCCTGCTGCTGGGACACCCAGCACTCCTGAGGCAAAAATAAACCTGAGGGAGCCACCGGTGCTACTGCAGCAGGTTCAGGCACCAACTCAACTGAAAATATCAATAGCCCAAAGGCGGAAAGCGCAAGCTCCCCCAAGGGCACTGAGAGCTCACTCAGTGAGATTTTAAATAATAAAGTGGTTTTGTTGGTGCAGTTCCTGATGCATAAGTATCAAAAGAAAGAGCCAATTAGAAAGTCAGACATGCTGAAGTTTGTTATCAAACAGTATAAGAGTCATTTCAATGAGATCCTCAGGAGAGCTTCTGATCACATGGAGCTGGCTTTTGGTCTTGATTTGAAGGAAGTGGATCCTATCAGGCACTGCTACGCCCTTCTCAACAAACTAGACCTCTCCTATGATTCAGCTCTGAATGAAGACGAGCACATGCCAAAGACTGGCATCCTGATGATTGTGCTTGGTGTGATCTTCATGAGAGGCAACTGCGCCTCTGAAGAGGCAATCTGGGAAGTGCTGAATTTGATGGGTGTATATGCTGAAAGGAAGCACTTCATCTATGGGGATGCCAAGAAGGTCCTCACAGAAGATCTGGTGCGGCTCAAGTACCTGGAGTACCGCCAGGTAGCCAACAGTGATCCTCCACGCTATGAGTTCCTGTGGGGCCCTAGAGCCCATGCTGAAACCAGCAAAATGAAAGTCCTGGAGTTTTTAGCCAGGGTACATGATACCGTCCCAACTGCCTTCCCATCCTGGTATGAAGAGGCTTTGAGAGATGAGGAAGAGAGAGCCCGAGCCAGAGCTGCAGCCAGGGCTCGTACTGCTGCCCTGGCCAGTGCCCGCTCCAGAGCCACAGCCAGCAGCTCCTCCCAGGCTAAGTGAAATTTGAAAAGGTGCGTCAGCATTCTAACAGTGGAGGGCCAGGGTGGGACTGGAGAAGTGTATACCATCCTGCAGTTCCTGTTATATATTGCTAACTTGAAATTTTACCTCTCTTTTTTTTCTTTTTTAGGTTGCAAAAGAGCAGTAACATTCTAAGCTGTGGATGACTAGGGTGGGTACACAGAGAAAAAACTATATCATCTTTGTGTTTCTGTTCTATATGATAAACTTAGAGTTTAATCTTTTCTCTTTTCTTTTTCTTTCTATTTCTTCCTCCCTCTTTCTCTCCCTTCCTTTCTTTCTTTCCTTTTGTTATATTTCAAATGTTTTCTTTTAAAGAAGATACACATTTCAGAATCTAAACTTAGTAGTAATTTTGGTTACATATTAGATTTAATTTAATATATTTAAGATAAGGTGTTTTATTATTTTGCAACATAAATCGGGAAACCTTTAAGTAATATATTGAACTAGAAACAATTACAACATGGCTGGTAATAGGTAGCACTTCTTTGGAAATGTGAAAAAATTCAACAGTAAAATTTACTGGGATGAAACATCATCGTCAGGGAGGAAAAAAGCTTAAAAAATGTGCAGTTCTTGGTTTCCCTTATTCATTGTAACCTGTTATTCTATAAAAATAAAAGATACATACCTGGCTTTTGCTTAGCTTATTAAGGAACCATAAGAGAAATAAAATGTTTTATAAACTGGAACTCATGCTGTCTGGCTCATTCCATTCTCCCCAAATATTAATTGAGCATCTGCTCTTTGAAAAACTATTGTGTTAGAAATGGTGAAACTAGGATACAAACACCACCCCTGACCCATTTAGGGAATTTTAACAGTTAAGGAGCATTAATTTACATACAGAAACATGGTGAAATATTACTCTTTTAAGACTGAAAGGAGTAAGGAGGGTAAGGGACAAATATGGGGTTGGGAGAAGTGGGAGGGGGAGGGTGTTTGGCTGAAAACAATAGAGTGCAAATTCCCTGGGGAATAGTAGTTTGGGGTTTGGGGAAAATACAAGTCTCAGTGGGCTATCCTGTTCATTTAAGCTGGGTGGTAGGCTAGATGAGGCTGTGGGACTGATGAACAAAGGCCAGGTATACAAATGGTGTTTTCTCAGCACTGGAGGACAAAACCCTGGAATGCAAACCTGCTTGTAAGAGTTACTTATATATCAATATAGCAGAGGAAAAGCTTCTCCTCGGGCAGAAATGGAAGGGGTCTGGTGCTCTTGTTTATGTGCAGCTGAACACAGAGCACAACCTAGTTGTTTTATGCACAGCATCTCCAAGGAATTTCTGAGAAATAAAAGTGATACTCCCTTGAGATGGAATGCTGAGAACCAGCTCCTAAGGCATTAGAAAGGCATTTTAATTAGGTTATCTTGGGTGTAATTTTGCAAACTCTAAGGGAGGGCTCCATGTCTGGTGGTGAAGAAATGAATGAAAATACAGGCAATTTGGATGGAAAGGTACCCAGGGGGAAGTTGTTGGTCTTTGACACAAATTCTAAGACCTTGGAGTTGCATCCAACTGGGATAGACAACCACACACACAAGTAATCCTCAAATGGGGGAATTTATTTTGCTTTTCTTGCTAAGCAGAACTATGGGATCATTAGGTGGAAAGCTGCATATTTGGTGATACCATCCAAATTAATATAACAAAAATCTTTGCAGAGGGGAGGGTGGTATCATCCGCAGTAAAAAAAAAAAAAAATCATATACCTGCCATTCATTTAAGAACGTTACTCAGTCAAGTGCTTCATAACTATTAAATATATTCCAACAGTACTACAAGGTAGGGCTTATCAGACATTGCAGATGAAGAACTTGTAGTTTTCTCAAGCTCACATAGCTGATAAGTGAAACAGCTGGGACTAGACCCCTGGTCCAGATTTTTCTAGAGCCTACACTTGTCCACTCCTCCAGCCCGAGGCAGACCTGTGTCTTCATTTTCTGTTATTCTCACTACTCCAAGATGTATCACATACGATTAAAACACAAGACACTCTATTCAAAGTACAAAAAGCAATCCTGATGAAGGAAAGTGAATATGAGAATGAAGCACAGTTTGGGGCTTCTCTGTGGGCTTCATTTGCTGAGGATCCCCTTGTCACTAACTAGCCCCAGGGATCTGTGATAGCTGACTCTGCTCACATAGGGCACAAGTCCTGTTCCAGCACTTCCCTGCATTATAGCTTGTTTCCCCCAGGTCTTCCCCAGTGTGCCCTCTTGCCCAAATCAAACCTCATACGCTGACCAGCTCTTCACTGTGGCCTCTGGAGCTGCATCCTGCTCCCTGTGACACAAGCAGTCCAGAGTCACCTGCCCTCCCTTGATTCTCTGTACATGAAGGTCCCATCCCTGCCAGTGGAACCACTGATTGTGAAGTCTAGATACCTGGTTACAACAGCCCAATTCCAAGCCCACAAGTCTCAAAGTGTATTTCAAATGAGCTGGTGATCACAATCTTACTTCTTACAGAAGACTGGTTCTTGGTACCAGTCTGAAGGTACATGGGGGATTTTGTAAATGACCCAGATATTGTCGGTAGGATTCTGCAGGGATGTGTTATTTGAGACTGGCCACCACTCCAGTATTCTTGCCTGGAGAATTCTAGGGACAGAGGAGCCTGGTGGGCTACAGTCCATGGGGTCACAAAGAGTCAGACACCACTGACTAACACTAACACTGAATACATACACCAATGAGTGAGCTTACAAAAGCCTCCCTTATAAGTTGAAGATGAGAAAAGACCATGGAAATCACTCTCTAGTGAACATCTACTGAGGCTGAATTCCTCAGAACCACAGTCCTTCTAGGAGAGGAAAATGATTTCTTGGCACACATGCTGCCTTTGAACGATAACGATCAAAAGAATTCACCATCCTTCATACACCTCTTATCTCAGTTCATGCCCCAGAGAAAAATCCTAGTTTTCCTTTGCGCCTAATGTCACCTGTAAATGTGTTCTACACGTTCATTCCACTCCACTTGTACTTGGGAAGACTCGTGTGACTACAAAGACACTGAAATATGAACAGAAACAGTGTGTGTCACCCTCCGGGCTAAGGTATTTGAAAGCAAGTATGCCACCTCCATGCTTTCTGTTCCATTCAGCAGCAAACATGGAGACTGCTCGTTGAGAAGTGGAAGCACTGATGGGAGCAGCCTGATCCCTGGGTTGTATGACAGTGGAGGCCCCTGTCTACCCACATTGGACTTCATATGTATAAGAATAAACTGTTGCTTTAAGCCATTGTGGGTCTGCAGGTTTTGTCTGTTGCATCAGTTACTTTATCTGATTAATGCATACCTACTATTTTGGTAGTTGCTGCTGCTGCTGCTGCTGCTAAGTCGCTTCAATCATGTCCAACTCTGTGCGACCCCATAGAAGGCAGCCCACCAGGCTCCCCCGTCCCCGGGATTCTCCAGGCAAGAACACTGGAGTGGGTTGCCATTTCCTTCTCCAATGCATGAAAGGAAAAGTGAAAGTGAAGTCACTCAGTCGTGTCCAGCTCTTAGCGACCCCATGCACTGCATCCTACCAGGCTCCTCTGTCCATGGGATTTTCCAGGCAAGAGTACTGGAGTGGGTTGCCATTGCCTTCTCCAATTTTGGTAGTTAGATGTATTTAAATATTATAATTACAAAGATGATAAATAGTACATGTATTTTTCTTGCAAAATATTCTAACAATACAAATATATTACAGTCTCCTCCTTCCCTCAAAATCCAGCCCCCTCCTCAGAGGCAACCACAATTAACAATGTGAAAGTGAAAAGTGAAAATGAAAGTTGCTCAGTCATGTCTGACTCTTTGCGACCCCATGCAAGTGGATTCTTTACCAGCTAAGCCACAAGGGAAGCCCAACAACCTGATGTGTGTCACTTTAAGGCTAATCTGAGGCTTTCTCATGTGTAGATGCACTATAAAAATATATTGAGGACTTCCCTGGTGGTACAGTGGATGAGAGTCCGCCTGCCAATGCAGGGGACATGGGTTCCATCCCAGGAATCTTCCAGAAAGACCCCACATGCTGCAGAGCAACTAAGCCCGTGCACCATGACTACTTAGCCCATGCTCTAGAGCCTGTGAGCTGCAACTACCGAGCCCATGCACCTGGAGTCTGTGCTCTGCAACAAGAGAAGCCACCACAATGAGAAGCCTGAGCACCACAACTGGAGAGTAGCCCCACTAACTGCAATGACAGAAAGCCCACACACAGCAACAAAGACCCAGTGCAGCCAAAAAAAAAATAAATAAATAAATAAATTTTAGAAATGTTTATTGAATTTAACATACATGATCAACAACGTATATATTGTTCTGCCTCTTGACCCTGTCACTTAAAAATGAATGCAGGATATTTCCATGATGGCGCACATAGATCCACCACACTCTTTTAACTACTCTCTAGGGTTATTTTTCTTTAAAAAAGCAAATGTTTATTGAGATATAGTTGATAAAAAACTGCAATTTTAAAATGTACAATTGGATGAGGTTGGACATTTGCATACACCTGTGAGGGCTTCCCTGATAGCTCAGCTGGTAAAGAATCCACCTGCAATGCAGGAGACCCGGTTCAATTCCTGGGGCAGGAAGATCCCCTGGAGAACGGATAGGCTAATCACTCCAGTATTCTTGGGCTTCCCTGGTGGCAGAGATGGCAAAGAATCTGCCTGCAATGAGGGAGTCCTGGGTTCGATCCCTGGATTGGGTAGATCTCCTGGAGGAGGGCTTGGCAACCCACCTCAGTATTCTTGCCTGGAGAATCCCCATGGACAGAGGAGCCTGGCATGCTATAGTCTATGGGGTTGCAAAGAGTCGGACATGACTGAGTGACTAAGCACAGCACATACACCTGTGAAATCATCACCACAATCACTGTAACAGACATATCCATCACCTCCAAAAGTGTCCTCATGTCCCTCTGTTTTTTGCTTTCAGAGTGAAAACACCTGACATGAGATCTATGCTCTTTCAAACTTTTTCAGTATTGTTACCTATGGGCACTATGTTGTACAGTAGATCTCTAGAACTAATTCACTTTGCATATCTGAACCAGTGTAACAACTGAAAGAAAAAAAAACGTGTAAGTGTTAGTTGCTTAGTCATGTCTGACTTTTTGCAATGCCATGGACTATAGCCTGCCAGGTTCCTCTGTCCATGGGATTTCCCAGGCAAGAATACTGGAGTGGGTTGCCATTCCCTTCTCCAGGGGATCTTCCCGACCCAGGAATCAAACCCGTGTCTCCTGCATTGCAGGCAGATTCTTTACTGTCTGAGCCACGAGGGAAGTTCATTGAGCAACTCCTCATTTCCCCCTCACCCCAGCCCCTGGTAACTACAGTTAATTCTCTGCTTCTATGAGTTTGATGATTTTAGGTATCTCCCTTAAGCAGAACCCATGCAGTATTTTTTCTTCTGTGACTGGCTTATTTCACTTAGCATAATGTCCTTCAAGTCCATTGTATTGTTGCAAATGGCAGGATTTCCTCTTTTAAGACTGAATAATATTCCATTGTGTATGTGAGTGTATGTATGTGTATGAATCACATTTTCTTTCTTCATTTACCTTTGATGGACATTGGGGTTGTTTCCATATCTTCGCTGAATAGTGCTATAAGGAACATGAATGCAGACATCTTTTCAAGATCCTGATTTCCATTCTTTTGAATACATATCTAGAAATGAGATTGCTGGATTATATGGTAGTTCTACATTTAACTTTTTAAAGAAATTTTCATACTGTTTTCTATAGTGGCTGCACCATTTTACATGTCCACCAACAGTATACAGGGCTTCCCTGATGGCTCAGCGGGTAAAGAATCCTCTTGCAATGCAGGAGACATAGGAGATGTGGGTTCGATCCCTGGGTGGGGAAAAGAAACCCTGAAGGAGGAAAATGGCAACCTACTCCAGTATTCTTGCCTGGGAAACCCCATGAACAGAGGAGCCTAGTGGGCTACAGTCCATGGGGTCCCAAAAGTTGGATATGACTACGCAAGCACGCAGTGCAGAAACAATACACAAAAGTTCAATTTCTCAACATCCTAGCTAACACTTAATTATCCTTTTTAAAAATTATAACCATCCTAACTGGTGTGAAGTATTATCTCATTGTGGCTTTGACTTTCATTTTCATGATAATTAGTGATATTGAATACCTTTTGGCCATTTGAAGGGAAGATCATCAGGAAGAATATGATAGGAGCAATCAAGGTGTTGCAAGTCTTCATTATGCACAGATGTTAATCACACATCATGGGAACTCCACTCATCATGTTCCAATCTTCACTCCAAGAAAAAAGACAGGTAAGGATTATCTTACTTCTGTTTGTGTGATAATTAACCATTCTCCTCCTGATGGACATTAAAAACTGTTTGAAATTTGTTGCTATGAGTAATAGGACTGAAATCAGTATCTTTGAATGTGAAATCTTAGACAGATATGCATACTTTCTCTCAAGAAAGACATAGTAACATGCAAACTTGATTAAACTGGGCAGAGTGTGAAGACTTAAAATTTTTACAAATATTGCTGAACTTCGGTTCCAAAAATGCCATACCAATTTATAGTCTCTCAGATTATGTGTGTGAATTCTTTACATTCTCATTGGCATTTTATTTCATCAGTCTTTTAAATTTTGGCCAAATTTTGGGATGAAAGATACTGTCTCATTGTTATTTTAGTTCCTTATTTTCAAATAGGTTGAGTATAAAATTGAACTCTGACCCATATGGAGCTGGACTTTGGTATTAATGTCTTGAATGCCAGGATTCTCCTAGGCGTACTTCACATTCTGAAATATCAACAAGACATCCCTCCTTTACTTTGAAAAGCAAGGACTCAATAAGAATAAACAGTTTCTGGGCAAGAGAACTGGGCAGGACGCCCTTAGGTAGTGAAGATATGAGATCAGAGCAATTGCCAGAGGTCATGAGAGGCCACATGAAAAACCTCATCCAGAGAGCCCATGGCAGGCTGGCAGGCAGCATTCTGGATTTAGAGTTTAGCAGAAGGGAGAGAAGGGACTATGAGGGGAGAAGGTGGAAAATCTGGGCAGAGGGTTCAAGATCACTTCTGTTAATCAGCTTGGGAAATCTCTGAATTACCACCAGCAGCTGGAAGTTGAGAAGTCTATGGGCATATCTACTGGATGAAAGGCATAGAGAGGCATGCCAAACATCTCACGTACCTTTGAATTCTCTGTGCCTACCATCAGGCAGAGTATAGGGAGCTTTTCTGTGTTACCCAGTGATTCTAGATGCTGGGAAAGCTACATCTCTTGGCTATTCTGGTGGTTCACTGCATCCTTGCTAGTGTTCCTGGCTGGGAGCTGTGCTCATGGCTGCTGGAGACTGGTATTTTCACCCTGTGTACAGGCCCTCCTCCACTGAATTTGGGGCAGTATGAGTGGGAAGGCTTGGGAAGTGGTGACAGTTGAAACAGAATACAAATACCAGTAAGTAGTGGAAGGGGACCTAAAACTGCAGAGAAGGAGAAACTGGTGGGAGATGTCCCGAGGCTAATTACCTCAATGACTGCATATAAAGAGCTGAGTGTGGACATGTCTGGAAAAAATAATCTAGATGACATCTCCAGCTTCAGACTGTCCCACATGGTTCCTGAATTCTTTTTTTTCCAATTCTTTTCAGTTCTATTTCTTCTAAATAACTGTGTAAAATAGTTATATCTATTTCTTGATTTAACAACTGTGACAGGGTGATTTAAATGTTCAGAACAGATTTTAATTTTTATACATAAAAATTTGATTCAAATCCTAATACACCAAATATTGGCAAAAATCATCAACAATAAAATAGTAAACATAAATGCAAATGAATAATAAACATAGGAATATGTTAAACATGAAAAAATAATGTTATTTTTTCACCTATCAAAGCAAAATTATAAACCTAATTGTAATTACATTGTAGTATTCCCATGTATCCAAATAACTGTTTGTGGGTTTTTTTTTTTTATATCTTTGGCTAGTTTTGATATCCAGGTGACAGTGGCCTCACAATAAGTTTGGGAGTGTTCCTTTCTCTGCAATTTTTTGGAATAGTTTCAGAATGTTAACAACTGTCAAGTGTTAACATTTCCCTAAATGTTTGATAGAATTTGCCTGGGAAGCCATATGCAATGTGAACTATTGTCTGTTAGAATTTTTTAAATCACAGTTTCAATGTTAGTATTTATGATTGGTCTGTTCATATTTCCTGCTTATTTCTTGGGAGACTGTACTTTTCTAAGAAATTGTCTATTTCTTCTAGGTTTTCCATTTTATTGGCATACAGTTGCTTATAGTAGTCTCTTATGTTCCTTTGTATTTCTGTGGTTTCCGTTTTAATTTCTCCTTTTTCACTTTTAATTTATTAATTTGAGTCCTCTCCCTTGTTTGTTTTTCATGAGTCTGGCTGAAAGTTATCAATTTTGTTTATATCTTAGAAGAATCAGCTTTTAGGTTCATTGATCTTTTCTACTGTTTTCTTCATCCTATATCATTTATTTCTGCTCTGATCTTTATGATTCCTTTCCTTCTACTAACTTTAGATTTTGTTTGTTCTTCTCTAGTTGTTTTAGGTATAAAGTTAGGCTGTTTGAGATTTTTATTGTTTCCTGAGGTAAGATTGTATTGCTATAAACTCCCCTCTTAGAACTTCTATGTTCCATAGATTTTGGATCATCAGGTTTTCATTTTAATTTGTCTCTAGGTAATTTTTGATTTCCTCTTTGATTTCTTCAGTGATCTATGGGTTACTTAGCAAAATATTGTTTAGCCTCCATGTGCTTGTGTTTTTTTTCCTTTTTTCCTTGTAGTTGATTTCTAATCTCATAGCATTCTGGCTGGAATATATAGGCATATATACATACACACACATATACATTCTTATATAGTCATACTCATACTATACAAAAAAGCTGAAGCTCCAATACTTTGACCACCTGATGCAAAGAGCTGACTCACTTAAATAGAGCCTGATGCTAGGAAAGACTGAAGGCAAGAGGAGAAGAGGGTGGCAGAGGATGAGATGGTTAGATGGTATCACTGACTCAATGGACATGAGTTTGAGCAAACTCTGGGAGATAGGGAAGGATTGGGAAGTCTAGCGTGCTGCAGCCTATGAGGTGGTAAAGAGTTGTACATGACTTAGTGACTGAACAACAATAACAACACTAACAAATACACACAATTGGTAGTTGTTTCTGTGTGAGTACCCATGCAGAAACTTAACCCAGAAGGTGACTTTGTTTGTATAGTTTCTTTTGCTCAATTATAAAATGAATGCCCATTACAAAGGCAAATATGCTGAAAAAAGTCAATAAAGAATAAAGGGACCACATCCTTGTGATCTTTTGAAAAGCCTCTGAATACATGGAACTGCTCTTTTACCTTATGTTGAAGGAAGTAGAATCTACCAAGCACTTCTACGGCCTTGTCAGCAAACTGGATGTCACTAATGTTGGGAGTCTGAATGGTGGCAGGAGCTGCCCAAGAGTCTTCTGATGACTCTATTTGGTACACTTTCATGAAAGGTAACTGCCCTACTAAGGAGGAGATCAAGGAATTCTTGAATATAATGAGAGTGAGACGGAAAAAACACTTCATTGTTAAGAGCCCAGAAAGCCTATCACTCAAGATTTATGCAGGAAAAGTAACTGGAGTGCCAGGAGGTGCCAACAGTGATTTTTCATAGTATGAATTCCTGTGGGGTCCAAGAGCCCATGTAGAAACCAGCAAGATGAACATCCTGGAGGTTTGGGCAAGGTTACTTACACTATCCACAGTTCCCTCCCACACCAATATGAGGAAGCTTGTAGAAATGAGGAAAAGAGAACCTGACCAAGCTGTAGTGAGAGTAAGCACTACTGACACAGACAGCACATGTTCCAGGGTCATGTCCAGTTTCTTCATCTACCCACAATGAGTCTGCATTGGTTTCTTTAAGTTGTGGTTGAAGAGAGCAGTAAATGTTCCAACTAATGGAGAATTGGTACTGGGCTAGAGGAAACAATGTTTATCATTTTGTCTTCCTGTTTTATGTGGTACCTTGTAGATTTCCCTTCCTTCCTTCTTCCTTCTTTTTTAAAAACAAATTTTTCATTCTTTCTTAATTTCTTTTCTTCTTTCTAAATAATTCCTAAATGTGTCACTTAACAGAAGATTTAAATAGCTTCAGAATATAAGTTGATTAATCAAATCTTTGGTTACATACTTAATTAACTCTGTGTATCAGGTTTAAGAGCATAGGAGGTATGTATTTTGGAAAACAAATTGGGAAATTTTTATCTTATTTTGTGATATAAAGTAGAATATTATGTGACTGAGCAGCTAATTTCTTTGGAAATATAAAAGAACTCAGTAGTAAAATTGTTGGGCTTAAGAAATAGGTAATGTGAAAGATGGTCGACTCATGGCCTTCCTAATACTTTCAGTCCATCATCTTGTGAAATTAAAAGATGTGTACATGAATTACTTAATCAAAGAAAGTAGGAGAAATTAAAACAAATTAGATATGACTTCATTGGCTCATTTATTCTCTAAATATTAACTGACCACGTGCTCTGTGGAAGACACCTTGATATTCTTGGGGATGTTACCAATTGTGTGTCTAGGAGCAGTTAGAAGTTAAAATGTATCACATTAGCACAATTTAAAAGGAGTAAAGGGATGGGAGCCCAAGTAAGAGCAGTTAGGTATAAAAGCCCTGCTGCTGCTGCTGCTGCTGCGTCACGTCAGTCGTGTCCGACTCTGTGCGACCCCATAGACGGCAGCCCACCAGGCTCCCCCGTCCCTGGGATTCTCCAGGCAAGAACACTGGAGTGGGGTGCCATTGCCTTCTCCAATGCATGAGAGTGAAAAGGGAAAGTGAAGTTGCTCAGTCATGTCCGATTCTTCGCGACCCCGTGGACTGCAGCCTACCAGGCTCCTCCGTCCCTGGGACTCTCCAGGCAAGAGTACTGGAGTGGGGTGCCACTGCCTTATGCAATAAGCCCTGAGGCAAATCAATTTGGACATTTGGGAAACTTCAGCTTTTCAGTGTAAAGTAAGTTTTAAGCTTAGCTATATGGTGGGTGAGGTAAGGCTATGGAGGACCCTCAGATGGTAAGTCTTAAAGTTGAGAGACTAAAGCCTAAAGTATAAAATGGCCCTTAGCAGTTAATTCTTGAATCCTAGATAAATTAGAAAGAAACTCTCCCCTGGGAGAGACAAGGTAGATGTTACTAGTCCCAGTGCATTTGATCACAGTTTCAGTTCAGTCACTCAGTTGTGTCTGACTCTTTGCGATCCCGTGAATAGCAGCACCCAAGCCTCCCTGTCCATCACCAACTCCCGGAGTTTACCCAAACCCATGTCCATCGAGTTGGTGATGCCATCCAACCATCTCATCCTCTGTTGTCCCCTTCTCCTCCTGCCCCAATCCTTCCCCAGCATCAGGGTCTTTTCCAATGAGTCAGTTCTTAGCATCAGGTGACCAAAAGTATTGGAGTTTCAGCTTCAACATCAGTCCTTCCAATGAACACCCAGGGACTGATCTCCTTTAGGATGGACTGGTTGGATCTCCTTGCAGTCCAAGGGACTCTCAAGAGTCTTCTCCAACACCACAGTTGAAAAGCATCAATTCTTCAGTGCTGAGCTTTCTACAGTCCAACTCTCACATCCATACATGACTACTGGAAAAACCATAGCCTTGACTAGACATACCTTTGTTGTCAAAGTAATGTCTCTGCTTTTTAATATGCTGTCTAGGTTGGTCATAACTTTCCTTCCAAGGAGTAAGCATCTTTTAATTTCATGGCTGCAATCACCATATGCAGTGATTTTGAAGCTCCCAAAAATAAAGTCTGACACCGTTTCCACTGTTTCCCCATCTGTTTCCCATGAAGTGATGGGACCAGATGCCATGATCTTAGTTTTCTGAATGTTGAGCTTTAAGCTAACTTTTTCACTCTCCTCTTTCACTTCCATCAAGAGGCTTTTTAGTTCCTCTTCACTTTCTGCCATAAAGGGTGGTGTCATCTGCATATCTGAGGTTATTGATATTTCTCCCAGCAATCTTGATTCCAGCTTGTGCTTCTTCCATCCCAGCATTTCTCATGATGTACTCTGCATATAAGTTAAATAAGCAGGGTGACAATATACAGCCTTGACGTACTCCTTTTCCTATTTGGAACCAGTCTGTTGTTCCATGTCCAGTTCTAACTGTTGCTTCCTGACCTGCATACAGGTTTCTCAAGAGGTCAGGTGGTCTGGTATTCCCATCTCTTTCAGAATTTTCCACAGTTTATTGTGATCACAGTTTACAAAGTAGCTATTTTACATTCTCAACCACAAACTCATGCTATCTTCCATAAAAAAGGAAGGATGACTCAGAGGGTAGAAAGGAGAACTCACAAGACTGAGGTGATGACCAGAGTTTTTCCCAGGCTTTGTAATCAAATCAGGGAACTGAAACATTTGTCCATTGCTGTTGCCCAGTGACTCTTATACTTCCCATTTGCTTGTTTCTAAACAAGAATGTCTATAGATTTTTACTGCTATCTCTCCATTGTACATTGGATTTGTTAGAACTGATGTCTTGTCTCTTTATCTTATATATCCACAAATGGAGATTTATTCTGCCCAACTGATATGCTTAATGAACTCCCACCCAAGAGTCTCACCATCTGCAGTTGGAACTGGTTTAGATGATGAGACTTGGATTTTAAGTCAATTGTGTAATGAGGCAAAACTTTGGGGGATCTTGGGAGAGGGTGAATGAATTTTGTATAAGGTAGGGGCAGGAAATATTGAAGCCTGGAAAGTAAACTGTGGCAGGCAGAACCTCATGGGGCCCCCATGATCGCCAATTCCTGGTGATCATGCCTTTGTATATTGGTTTTGGGTGGGCCTCTGACTTGCTTCTAATTAATATATTATGACAAAGGTGATGAGATGTCACCCCTATGATGACATCACATTATATGTGTTACAGAAATAATTAGAAAAACAAACCATCTTGCCAATTCAAAAATTCCTCTCCACATATTATGCATAAAATAAAAAACAAATATAGATTATTAAGGAAAGATCTTTCTTGAAAAAATGACTACCAAGGTACAAAGGGAATTATGAAATAGGGGGAAGGGAACTATTGCAATAGAGAAAAGCTGTAACCATAAGATCTCCAAGAATCTCAAGTAATAGGCAAAAAGGGTTTTTCTTTTCTAAATGGGAGTAAACAACACTAGAAAGAACTGGGTGTGGGGAAAGGGGATGAAGTGGGTAGCGTGACTGGATATTGAATCAGAGAATGTTTTACCCTGAGGCATGCCTATTCTCAAGACAGGTTGTCTGCTAGCTCTGGTGAGAGAAGGCCAAAATTCAGGAGCCTGGAAGAAAAATAGAAGCTTAACCCAAGTTTGGCTAACAAGCATTTTGTTTCAACTGATCATTTATGAAACAAAAAGTGGTATTTCTGAGTATCTGTATCTGACCTTGTCATAGGTAAACAAAGGAACATCTATGAGTCTTATTTAAATTTATATGGGGAAGAATGGTTCTTTCAGGTAAGCTATTTCCTGAAACACAAAGCAGGAGGATCTTTTAATCTTCACTGTTTTCCAGAATCACAAGGCTCAGGTAAAATATTATCATATAGGAAAGAAAATTAATTTTAGTATTAAATAAGCATAAACTGGGATATTATGTGCATCACAAGCAAGCAACTAAAGAGATAGCAAAGTGAACAAGAAATCTTACCCTTTTATATAGCCAAGCAGATACAACCTGTTACATTCATGTTCTCGAGATAAAAGATAGCTAGACCTCAAGAAAGAGGACTTGATATCACCATTGGTGCTTTGCTAAGTCTCTTCAGTCATGTCTGACTCAAACCTAGATTTTTTTTTAAATATGCTAGACAGCATATTAAAAAGCAGAGACATCACTTTGCCGACAAAAGTCAATATAGTTAAAGCTATGGTTTTTCCAGTAGTCATGTATGGATGTGAGAGTTGAACCAAGAAGGCTGAATGCTGAAGAATTGATGCTTTTGAATTGGGGTGCTGCAGAAGACTCTTGAGAGTCCCTTGGACTCCAGGAAGATGAAACCAGTCAGTCTTAAAGGAAATCAGTCCTGAATATTCACTGGAAGGACTGATGCTGAAGCTGAAGCTCCAATACTTTGGCCACCTGATGCAAAGAGCTGACTCATTGTAAAAGACCTTGATGCAGGGAAAGATTGAAGGCAAAAGAAGAGAACGGCAGAGGATGAGGTAGTTGGATGGCATCACCGACTTAATGGACATGAGTTTGCAAAAATGCCAGGAGATAGTGAAGGACAGGGAAGCCTGGTGTGCTGCAGTCCATAGGGTCACAAAGAGTCGGACATGACCTAGCGACTGAAACAACAATCACCATATGTCAGACCATTCTTCCTAAAATGCATGTGGTAAGTGGGGTGGTACACTGTGTTAGCCTTTATCCAAAGGAAAACATTCATGGGTGGAAAAATTGGCAAGAATATTGAAAAGAGAATGGTTTTCTATTTACAAGTTTTCTAAAGTAAATGCTCTGAAAAGAGAAACTCTCATTCCTTTTTTGGGGCACCAAAAGAATTAATTATTTTAAATTTTTTTATTTTTCCTTCCAGCACTCTCCTTTTGTTGCTACAAAATAGTAACACTACAGTTTTAAATTTTATTTCCACTGCCATTTCTACCTTTCACTGGGCAAATTAAAGCCATCTAAATAACCAATAAATCTATGGTAAATTACAAAAGCAATGAAAATATAAAAATAAAGTAGGATAGATTGAAAAATTCAGTACATTATTTGCCTAGAGGGGAAAACCTTTAAATATATCACACTAAAGGAGAATGGTTAAAGCAAATTCTTGGTTAGCAATGTACAAAAGTTCCCCATCATACATTAATTTTAAAAACTGTTGTGATGCTTTATCGCTCAAGCTTCCAAATGATTAACTATTTGAGTATTATTTAGTAGTGCTTTGTAAAACAGTACCCATTCTAAGCCTAAGCTTAACTTCAGAGTCTGATAATCTAAAATTTTAATTAGGAGTTTCTCTTTGCTAAGGGCCAATAACTTTCTGAGTTTCCCTTAATAACATAAAGTAATAATAGTTCAGGCCCCAGGTATCTTTGAATTGTCATTCACTGCTACTCAATTTCAGTAGAATTTTGTCAAGCCTAATCATATTTAATCTCTTCATAGCAGTTAACATTATTATTATTTTTCCTTTAAACTTCCTTTTCACTTGGTTTCTCAACATTTATCTCATCCAATTTTAATTTCCATGTCCCTGGAAATTTTTCTCTTTGTGCAGATCATTTACATTTCTTTTCTTTCTTTTTAAAACCTTTTTGGCTGTCCAGCGTGGCAATGCAAGCTCTTAATTACCCTGGCCAGAGTTTTCAAACCCGCACCTTGTACAGTGGAAGCAGACAGTATCTTACCCCACTGGACTGCCAGAAAGTCCTTGAATAATTTACTTTCTTACTAAATTTTGGACATCTGTCCTTTTGCTTGCCCTCCTTTCTTTCTTTTCATGTGGCATGATCTGGCAAAAGTTAATTATTCTTTAACTACATCGTGGTACAAAGTTTGAGTTCAAATAGACTCTGACCCCTACTGGCAGTTTCGTTTTTCAAATACTGATCAACACTTCCACCAATTTTCTGATACCACCATGGGTGTTCAGTAATTTTTTCAATTAAAACCTCCAACTGCTTGGAGTCAGCACACAACCTTTGATTTAAGGGCTTAATCTCACAACGACTGCTCCCATTTTCCATGATACCGTCTTCAAATGGGGTGCCCACTTACCACCACTTCTGCATGGCTGAATTATAAATTTATAGATCTCATGCCCCCTCTCCCTGTACACCCTGCCGCAATCCAGTAATTCAACAAAACTCAGGAAAGCAATATTTTCCATAACAATATTTATTAAAAGGATAAAAACACAGAGACAACCAAATGCAAGGTCTAGGGAAATAGAGATGAGAGGGTGGAGGAGGGTTTGGCACAGAACTTCCATGCCCTCTCACACATCAAGTTCACCAACTTGAACTCTCCCACAAACTCTGTCCATAGGTTTTTACTTGGGGTTTTTCATCAATGAAGACACAAAACTTGATTAACTCATTTGTCACTGAGGTATTGAACTCAACCTGTAATACCCTCTCCCCTCCCTATAGGGTCAGCTCAGGTGGACTGAAAGTTCCAAACTCAAATCACATAGTTTTGGTTCCCCAATCTAAAGATGATTAGGGTCTCTGCTTGCTGCTGCTGCTGCTGCTAAGTCGCTTCAGTCGTGTCCGACTCTGTGCGACCCCATAGACGGCAGCCCACCAGGCTCCCCCATCCCTGGGATTCTCCAGCTAGGAGTACTGAATTGGCTGCCATTTCCTTCTCCAAATGCATGAAATGAAAAAGTGAAAGTGAAGTCGCTCAGCCGTGTCCTGACTCCTAGCAACCCCATGGACTGCAGCCTATCAGGCTCCCCCATCCCTGGGAATCGCCAGCAAGAATACTGGTAGTGGGATGCCATTCTATAGGGTCTCTCCCGTGAGTTAAGTACTCTTCACATGAGCCTCAATTAGTATAAATTCAGGTATGGTTTGAAAAGGGCTTGTTATGATAACATAAGATACTCCGATCACTCAGGAAATTCCCTTTTGTGTCTGGTTATTAACTTACTTTAGGTCCCATTTTCCATCTCTATTGTTTCTACTGACCTCCATTTTGAAATTCATCCCCTGTTTATTGAAAACCTCTAAATGTGGCAATATTTAAGAGTTCTTGGTCCATTCATTCATTCATGTATTGAGTCCTACACAATAAAGATGTTTAATAAACATCTACTATATATCAGGTTCTCTTCTGATGCTAGGCTTAGAGCAGTGTAAAAAATATACAAAAATATTAGTAAAGTCTTTTATGGATGTTATAATATATGCATTCCGTCAGAAGAAACTATTGTAAAGGTCCTCCATGAAAAAATGCTGGCTGGTTTTTGCTCAACAATGCTTTTGTTGAGTTCAAAGTTAGAAGGTGAATCAGAATACGGAAAAAGGTAAAGTTGAAAAAGCTGATAGGGAGTACCAGAAAGGGATTGGATTAACAATTAAATAGTTAGTCTGGGTAAAAACCTCCCTAAAAAGATGATATTTTAACAAAAGGACTTGATGAAAATGAGGAGCTAACCATTTAGGTGTTTGGAAGATGACAAATTGCAAAGGCTGAGGTGTGAGTAGGCTTGGTTTTTCGCAAGGCATTGTCAAAGAGTGCTACTGTGGCTACATCAGGGTTAGTGAAGTACATAGAAAGAGCTATGGAAAGGCTAATAAGGCTAAATTACAAAGAACACTGTTGGTCACTGTAAGGACTTTGGCTTTTACACTGATTAGATGGGGCACCATTGGAAGGTTATGAGTAGTAGCAGGACATAACTGACTTACATGAGCTACCTAAACAGTATTACTATTTTCTGTTATGAATAGAGAAGAGGCTGAAAAGGGTGATTTGCTTCCCTCGCCCCCAAATCAATTTCTTTCCTATTTTTTTTTTTTTTTTTCTTTTTCTTTTTTTTTTTTTTTTTGTTTTTTTCTTCCCACTTTGGAAAGCAGTTTTTCCAAAAAAAGAGTTTCCACCATCCAAACCCAGAAAGCCAGGATGGTAACAGACTCCTCCTCTCTCCCATGCCATACATCCAATCAGGTACCGACTAATCAGGGTGACCAGTTAGGGAATTTATTGCCGTAGTCTAGATGAGGGTGTTGTTGGCTTTGGACCAGGGTGGAAGTGTAGAGGTAGTTATTCCAGATGTAATTGAACAACATAAAGGCAGTAGGGTCTGATGAATTAAAAGTGACTATAAGAAAAGTAATTCAGGGTGAAAATATACCAAGGGTTTTTGGCCTGACCACTGAAGTATCGTATAGCCCACAGCTTAGACAGGGCAGCAGTAAGAGGAACAGGCTTATGGAAGAAGACAGGAAATTCAGTTTTGGGTGTATTAGGTTTGAGATAGACAAAAAGACTCGTGCAAGTAGAATAGAGAGCATAGACAACAAGAACCCACATCATATGTGGACACCTGATTTACAATGAAGTGTCCCCTGCAGTCTGGCATGAAAATATGATCTTATATCAAAGGGGTGCTAGATCCGATTGGATATCTGATGGAAAAAATAAAAGAGACCTGACCCTATTTATATCTCATCACAAAAATCAATTCCAGATGGATTTGTAGATATAAACATGAAAGGAACAACAGTGAAACTTCTAGAAGACAGTCTGGAAGGATCTTTCTGACTGTTTTGTTTAGTCACTCAGTTTGTGTCCAACTCTTTAATGACCCATAGACTGTAGCCCCCCATGCTCCTTTGTCCCGTAGGGATTTTGTCCATGCAAGAATACTTGGAGTAGGTTGCCATCTCCTCACTCAGAATAACCCCAACTCCACCACTGAGAAGATAACCTGGGAAGATCTTCCATGAACCATAGAGGCAATATTCCTTGACAAAATACAAAAATCACAAACCATAAAGGAAATATATTGATAAGTTGAACTTCATATAGTTGAGAAGTTTTTTATTAACTGAAATAACCCAGTAGTAATAATGAAAATGCAAGCCTCAGAGTGGAAGGAAGGTATTTGCAAAAACACACTGATGAAGGATTTTAATTATGAAAATAGCTCCTACCACACCAAGAAGGACAGTCTAACCACACAGCACACACACAACACACACACACACACAGACACACACACACCCTGTCACACTTGGGGACTCTACGAAGAGCTGGTAGTGCTCCCACCAGATGTTCCACTTCTCAACATCTTTGCAGATCATTTTGAAATTATCGAGGTTACAGTTTTGATAATGTTTTGTGGGTATGTCTTTCTGGACACACTAATCGTTTTGTAGGGGTGTTTATTTGCACTCCTTAGTCTTTTTTTTTTTTTTATACATAACAACTTCATGAGCATTCAAACCTAAATTCTTTTTTGTTGCTGACTTTTATGTATTCTTCTGGACTATTAGAGTAAGGCAGGACACTTTTATACTTCACAGAGCTTCCTCTGTTCTTTGGTACAATATTAACATATGAAGCCTGCTTTCTGAGATTTGCAGTAAATCTGTTCCCTGGACTTTGATCAGGACCCTTGCCATCTCTCTCATCGTCCTTGCTCGATTCTGATTCTAAACAACTTCCCTGAATTTTCGTCTCCACTAGGGCTCCTCTTCTGGAGCGAAGGCCCTGGACAGAGTTCCGAGAGTTTTCAGTAGAGCCAGACTGGGCCCATCCCTCTCTCATTCCTTACGGGTGTACCCCTTACACGCTCCATTCACCTGTGCCTGTCTGTACCCTGGTAGCTACTTTGGAGTTCTGTTCTCAAGTGTATCAGAACACTGCCCCATTTCTTCCTTTTCTTATATATGGAATCGCAGATACTGTGCAAGCACGGGTTTATGATTTGTCCCCACTTGCCTTCATCTGGGGAATTCACTGAGTGATAATTTATCACTGAAGTTGTTATCGTGAATATTCATAGTGTTAATTTTTTGCTTTCAAGGTTGCTTATCTGTTTTTAATGTGAGGATTCAAAGAGATTAAAAATGCTAGCTGCTGCAGCTATCTTCCAAACTCCTCTGTGTTGTACTTTTATTGTATGCTACATTAAAAAAAGACCTTTAGTTTTCAGAGAAGTTTTAGATTCACAGAACAATTGAACCGAAACTTACAGAGTTCCCATACCTCCCTCTTCCTCCAGTATCTCCTACTATTAACATCTTGCATTAGTGGTACATTGTGTTACAAGTGGATGAACCAGTAGTGTTAACATCAACAAAATTCCATAATTTACTTTGGGTTCATTCTTTATGTAGTGTAGTTCTGTGGTTTTTGACAACCAGAGTATCGTGATGTTATATTATGTATTTCTAAAAGAGTAAAAAAATAACCCTCTGCTTTAGAAACAGCTTACCTGTTTCTGATACTGAGACCGTAAGATGGGATTTGTACATAAAGTTCCTCAATGAGGGAATTCTATGGTGAATGGTGGTGGTTTAATCATTAAATAGTGTCCAACTCTTGCCAAACCTCATGGACTGTAGCCAACCAGGCCTCCCTGTCCACAGATTTCCCATGCAAGAAAACTGGAGTGGGTTGCCATTTTTCCTTCCAGGGGATCTTCCCAACGCAGAGACTGAACCATCATCTCTCCTAAATTCTCCTGCATTGGCAGGAGGATTCTTTAACCACTGAGCTACCTAAGAAACCCTATAGTACCACTGAGCACACACAAAAAAAGAACATCCACAAGAATTTGCTGACAGTTTTGACCAATATGGGCTTCCCTGCTGGCTCACAACAGTAAAGAATCCTCCTGCAAAGCAGAACTCAGGTTCAATCCCTGGTCAGAAAGATCCCCTGGAGAAGGGAATGGCTATCCAATCCAGTATTCTTGCTTGGAGAATTCCATGGACAGAGGAGCCTGGAGGCTACAGTCCATGGATCGCAAAGAGTTGGACACAAGCCGCCGAAAGACTGACACTTATCACCTTGATCATCATTTTCTCACCCAAACTGCACATAACTTTATAGCCAAAAATACGTTCCTATGTTGCTGTAAGACAAACAAAACAAACATCGTGGCCTAAAATGATGTAAATTTATTACTTGCCAGTTTTCTGGAGGTCAACTTTTGAAAGGGTCTCATGGACTCAAAAATAGAGATGTAATCAGGGCAGTAGGTTCGGGGGAGAATCTGTTTCCTTGCCTTTTCCAGCCTCTAGATGGTGCCTGCATTCCTTGGTTTGGGGCCCCAGCCAGCAACTGTATATCACTCAAAATTCTCCAAGCCAGGCTTCAACAGTACATGAACCGTAAACTTCCAGATGTTCAAGATGGATTTAGATAAGGCAGAGGAACCCAGAGATCAAATTGCCAACATCCGCTAGATCATTGAAAAGCAAGAGAAGTTCCATAAAAACATCTACTTTGCTTTATCGACTATGCCAAAGCCTTTGACTGTGTGGATCACAGCAAACTGTGGAAAATCTTAAAGAAATGGGAATACCAGACCACTCTGACCTGCCTCCTGAGAAATCTGTATGCAGGTCAAGAAGCAACAGTTAGAACTGGATATGGAACAACAGAACTTGTATCAAAAAAGGAAAAGGATTAACACCCCAGGCTTTACACTGTCCACCGCAGCATATTTAGATTTATATTTAACTTATATGCAAATATATCATGCAAAATGCCTGGCTGGATGAAGCACAAAGCTGGAATCAAAGATTGCCGTGTGTAGAAATATCAATAATCTCTGATACGCAGATGACACCACCCTTATGGCAGAAAGTGAAGAAGAACTAAAGAGCCTCTTGATGAAAGTGAAAGAGGAGAGTGAAAAAGTTGGCTTAAAGCTCAACATTCAGAAAACTAAGATCATGGCATCCAGTCCCATCACTTCATGGCAAATAGATGGGAAAACAGTGGAAACAGTGGCTGACTTAATTTTTTGTGGGTTCCAAAATCCACTTCAGATGTGAATGCAGGCCATGAAATTAAAATTCACTTTCTACTTAGAAGAAAAGCTATGGACCAACCTAACAACATATAAAAAAAGCAGAGTACATTACTTTGCAACAAACGCAGTCGAGGCAAAGCATGGTTTTTCCAGTAGTTATGTATGGATGTGAGAGTTGAATAAAGAAAGCTGAGCACCAAAGAATTGATGCTTTTGAACTGTGGTGTTGAGAAGACTCTTGAGAGTCCCTTGGACTGCAAGGAGATCAAACCAGTCCATCCTAAAGGAAATCAGTCCTGAATATTCATTGGAAGGACTGATGTTGAAGCTGAAACTCCAATACTTTGGCCACCTGATGTGAAGAACTGACTCATTTGAAAAGACCCTGATGCTGGGAAAGATTGAAGGCAGGAGAAGGGGATGACAGAGGATGAGATGGCCTGGTTCTGCATCACTGGCGACCTCAATGGACAAGAGTTGAGAGACTCTGGAAGTTGGAGAAGGACAGAGGGCCTGGCATGCTGCAGTTCCTATGGGGTCACAAAGAATTGGACATGACTGAGCCAACTGAACTATATTCGCTCACATTATACCAACTGTCTGTCTTCACAGCTCCTTTAACTTGTTCCTGCTTGCCTTTTCACCCTTAAGAACTGTTAATGATCACCTTGATCCCATGCAGACAACCCAGGGTCATCATTTCAATTCTCCTAATGCAAAATCAATATCTGACAAAATCTCTTTTTGCCATGTGGGTGACATATTCATAGAGTTCTGTGGGACGTAATGTGAGACATCATCAGACCTACTATTCTGTCTGCCACAAATCTATTTAAGAATAATTACCTATTTCTTGTCATTTACTTTTAAAAAAATTGAAGCAAATTGATTTATAATATTATATTAGTGTCAATATACAAAATAGTGATTAATATGTTTTATAGATTTATACCCTATTTAATTCTTCCATTCTGAATCATCTGAATTTCTGGTCGTAGGTAAAATTTTTGTCTATAAGAAACATCCATAGAGGAATTAGGACAATTTTATACACCATTTTTCCCAATATACTTTAAGGCTAATTTGTCCTCAGTAAGCAAAGAGTATGCTTTTATCTCAATGTCCTAATAGTTTGTATCTTTAACGATACCAACGTCTATTAAGGGGCTTAGAAGAAATTCAAAATTTAGTCTGTGCTGGGCCTTACACAGAGAAAATATTGCCTCCATTATTTAATCTTTTTGGTTTTCTAAATTGGGTATAAAAGAACTAACATATATAATATATAAAATGTGATCTTGGGGATTCTGCCCTCTTCTGTAAAAAGGGGATAAGAGTATGACTCATCAGTCTCACATTGGCAAATACCTTGAAAAAACCAAAACTGAAAAAGACACATGTACCCCACAATTTATTGCAGCACTATTTACAATAGCTAGGACATGGAAGCAACCTAGATGTCCATCAACAGATGAATGGATAAAGAAGTTGTGGTACATATATACAATGGAATATTACTCAGCCATAAAAAGGAATAATTTGAGTCAGTTCTAGTGAGGTGGATGAACCTAGAGTCCTTTATACAGAGTGAAGTAAGTCAGAAAGAGAAAAAACAAATATTATAATAACACATACGGGAATCTAGAAAAATGGTACTGATGAACCTATTTGCAGGGCAGGAATAGAGATGCAGACACTGAGAAACAGACTTGTGGACACAGTGGGGAAGGAGAGGTGGGACAAATTGAGAGAGTAGCCTTAAACATATACATTACCATATGTAAAATGAGATAGCTAGTGGGAAGATGTTGTAATAAACACCAGGAACACAACCCAGTTCCCCCTGACAACAACCTAGAGGGGTGGGATGGATGATGGGGTGCAAGGGAAAGCTCATGAGGAGGAACGCGCGTAAGTTACTATGGCTGATTCACCATGTTGTATGTCAGAAACCAATACAACATTGTAAAGCAATTAATCCCTCCAATTAAAAAAAAAAAAAGAGGAGTACATAATGCTCCTCTTGTCTTTCTCCATTCTTAATCCATGGCAAGACTAAATATGCAAAAATGATGTAGAGTATGTTTAATCATTTTAAACTAGCTCAGAAATGTCATCCTAGCTAGCTCTCCTTTAATACCTGGACTGCAGTGCTATTGTATCCGTCAAATCTCATGAAATATGCAATGAGGGGATGGATTTCTGAATTGTTGCTTTTGGGGTACTTTTGCCAGGTGCTATATTGAGAGTAGCTAATAATAAGCAGTATCCGTGTCCTCCCCACAGTGGGATTAAAGGTCGGAGAAAGCAGGTCCAAGGCATGGAATCTATTGTGAAAAGTCCCTGTAGGTCTGCCAAGTTCTAGAGCTTGCAAGACAAAAGAGTACTTAGGTTCTAAGGGCCCTCCTAGAAAAATGAGTCACAGTTGCGCGTCGAGCAGTGCTTTCTCATAGGACAGCTGACAGCTGCAGGAACAAGGGCTCTACCTGTAGAATTTCTCACTTCAGAGCAGAAACCACAGAAACATACCATCTTTATTATGGAATGTGTTAGTTGCTCAGTCGTGTCTGACTCTTTGTGACTCCATGGACTGTAGCCCGCCAGGCTCTTCTGTCCATGGAATTCTCCAGGCAAGAATACTGGAGTGGGACACACACACACACAGCTCCCCAGAGATTTTATCACCAACCTAAGGGGGATCGAACCTGGGTCTCCAGCATTGCAGGCAGACTCTTTACTGTCTGAGCCACCAGGGAAGCCCCTAGCATATAGGGAAAGAGAGGGCAGGGAGACGGGAGAGAGAGAAGGGGATAAGAGGGAAGAAGAATATAAAGAACTTAAGACTCTCATTACGATTTCCTTGGTTCATAACATCATAATGGATATAGAGATCTTTAACATATTATTTTTCTTTTTGAAAGTGAAAGATCGCTCCAGTTGTGTCCATCTCTTTGCGACCCCAAGGACTATATAGTCCCTGGAAATTCTCCAGACCAAATACTGAGTTGGTACTATTCCTTACTCTAATGGGATCTTCCAACCAGGTTGGAACCCAGGTCTCTCACATCGCAGGCATATTCTTACAAGCTTAGCCACCAGGGAAGCTGTTTTTGTTTTAAAATAAGGGAAATAAAAGCTACCACTTATTGGGGAGCTACCAGTTACAGATATTGAATGAGGCACTTTATGCTACATAAATATCATCACTTTATTATCTCATAGCAACCAATATATATTATTCTTGATATCTTCATGTGTAAAAGGTGAAGAAATATGCTTTCAAGAGATTTATGAACGTTCCCAGGAATCATACAGTTAGTCATTTATAGAGCAGAATTTGAACTTAGTTTTTTCTGACACAAAAAATCATTGTAAAAGTCTCACATTATAATAAACAGTGTTATTCTCCAAGGCATAATCACAATATAAGTCCTGGAAACATACACTTTTTATGAAGCCTGTAGTTTTTCTAATTGCATTGCAGTATACAGGTACTTAATTCTTCTCATTAAAGATTAAGTACCATTTGATAAATACCTTAAAGGAGAGAGGCAAGTGAGTGAACTGTTAGCCTTGAATGACCTGCAGGGGGCATCAGAGGCCCACTGATCATTAGTGTTACTCATCAATGTCTTCACCCTATGGATTTGTTGCCTGCCAGGCACCCTGACCTGGATTCTCTGCAAGAATACTGGAGTGGAGTTGCATTCCCTTCTCCAGGGGATCTTCCTAGCCAGGGATCAAACTGTGGTCTCCTGCACTGCAGGCAGATTCTTACCATGTGAGCCACCAGGGAAGCCTATTGAACTTTAAGACTCAGCATCATTCAGAAATGAAGCCCAAAGGGCACTGTGACCAGGAGTGTTGCTGCTTTGAGTGGAGAATGAGGGCAGAAATAAAAGTGCAGTGAGACCTTAACAGAATGGAAGGAGATATATTTCACTTTGCTCCCTGCTGTTACCCACCACATTTCACTTCCTCTTCTTTTTGTACTTTTTGTTTTGTTTTCATGCTCTTTCAACTTCTTCCTAATCCTGTTCCACCATAATTGCATTTTACTCTTTCCCTACCCTATTCCCCCCTGTAACCTTAAGATTATTTCTCTCTCTCTCTGTTCCTTCTTTTTTCGGCTGTGCCACATTCCCTTGTCAAGATCTTAGTTCCCCAGCCAGGGATTGAATCCACCCTATCCGTGAAGTACAAAATTCCAACCACTCAGGGAATTCCTTCACTTCTTTTTAAGAACTACAGATTGTCCTTAAAATTTGCCCTCATACAGGGCACAAAAGAGACACATTTTTAAAAACAGACTTTTGAACTCAATGGGAGAAGATGAGGTGGAGATTTGAGAGAATACCATTGAACATGTATGGTACTAAATGTAAAAATAGAGACCGTGCAAGTTTCATGCATGAAGCAGGGCACCCAAAGCCAGTGCTCTGGACAACCCAGAGGGATGGAGTGGGGAGGGGGGTTCAGGATGGAGGGACACATGTGTACCTATGGCTGATTCATGTCAATGTATGGCAAAAACCATCACAATATTGTAAAGTAATTATCCTCCAATTAAAATAAATTTAATTAAGAAAAATAAAAATGTCTTGGGCTTCCCTGGTGGTCCAGTGGTGAAGAATCTGCCTTGCAATGCAGGGGACACAGGTTTGATCCTTGGTCATGAGAAAGATCCCACATGCTGAGAGGCAACTAACCTTTTACCACTTCTCCCTGAACAAACTCTCAGGAGCAGGTGAGCTGCAACTACTGAAGCCCACGTGCCCTAGAGCCCATGCTCTGCAACAAGAGAAGCCATGACAATGAGAAAAGCCTCCACAATCACAACTAGAGAGTAGCCCCTACTCACTCAACTAGAGAAAGTCCATGCAGCAATGAAAGACCCAGTGCAGCCAAAAATAAATAAATAAATGTTTAAGAGATATATGTACAAAAATTGTCTCTATACATTGTAAGTTAAATGTAAATACAATGGCAAGCATCGATATTCTAAAATAAAATAAATATTAATACCAAGAGAGAAGAGTACTAAGTGCTAAGGAGGTGCTTGTTGGTTTTTGTTTTGGTTATCAGGTGGTTGGGATGGGGCGAGTGGGGGGTGGTGAGGGACACTGAATTAAAATCAAAATGGAGAATTCCCTGGCAGTCCAGTGGTTAGGACTCAGTGCTTTCACTGTGGGGGGCCCCAGGTTTCAATCCCTGTTCAGGAACTAAGATCCTGCAAGCTGTGTGAGCTAAGTTGTTTCAGTTATTTCCGAATTCTTCAATGAACCTCTGGCGTATCTGGCAGGCTCCCCAGTTGACAGGACTGTGTTCCTTTCAAGAGGCTTCATGGGAACAATGTGTTTGTTTGTCCTTTCACAACTTCTAGAGGCTACTTTGCATTCCTTGGGCTCATGGCCCCTTTCTCCCAACTTCAAAGCCAGCAGTGTTGCATCTGTCTGTACCTTATCTTTTAATAATCACATCTTCCTTGACTCTCACACTTCTCTGCCTCCCTCTTCCACTTTTAAAGATTTTTGTGACTACATTGGGCACACTTAATAATTTCCTAAGCATTTAAAGTCAGCTAAGTAACCTAGTAACCTTACATTCCACCTGGCAATCTTAATTCTCCTTGGTTATGTTATCTAACATATTGATAGATTCTGGGGATTAGATGTGGACATCTTGTTAATGGGGGCAATATTCTGTCTGCATACATCAATTACCAATATAGTTGACATACTTAACACATCTATCAACTAATTAAAAGAATTCGTTATTTACATAATCCTGTCAGATTTTATGAATTCTCATTAAATTGTGGCTCAGTTAGTAGGGTTTCTTCCATCACTTATGGACCAACATCCACCTTTCATAACAAATACTTTTACTCCCTTTACTTTCACCAACGAAACAAAATTCATTAGATAATATAACATCTAGGGGCTTCCCAGGTGGCACTAGTGGTAAAGACTTGCCTACCAATGCAGGAGACACAAGAGATGCGGGTTTGATCCCTGGGTCAGAAAGATCCCCTGGAGGAGGGCATAGCAACCCACTCCAGTATTCTTGCCTGGAGATCCCATGGACAGAGGAGCCTGGTCAGCTACAGTCCATGGGGTCACAAAGAGTTGACACGACTGAAATACTTAGCATGCATGCATGCATAACATCTTATATGCATAACCTAAAAAAAAGAATCTGATATTCCAAATAGTCATATCGAAGAGATATAAAAGGACACACTAATTTATAATAAGGACACTAAAAAAACAAAAAATTGATAAAAAAAAAACCCTGCTGAATCAATCCAATAGGTAATTGCTCAGAAGTAGCTCCTTGGAGAATCACCACGATGGAGCTGGGTAATCCTCCTAAGTACACATAGGATCCCCTGTGATTCTGATAGCTACTGATACTGGCTGACACAGGTAGGCTGATTGCCTCAAATTGTTGTTGGTCATCTAATTTTGCAAAATGAGAACTATTCTTCGGAAGGGTCTGAACACTATTTTCTTAGGGAAGGTTCTGAGGCAACAAGAAGTTTGAACTTCACTTGGTTTACATGATAGTTGTGTCCTGGAAATTTAGTAATATTTAAGCTGTGCAAAAAAAATATTTTGCATTTATATGTAAAATGGAATTAAGGCTTCATTTTCAGATAATACAAAGTTTTTTTTTCTTTTTTTTTACCTACATGAAGACGGGAATACATAAAGCTGTGTATGAATGTGAGGCAGTTCACCATTTGTGCAGACCCAGTTAATTGTAGAACATCTAGTATCATAACCTCAACCCTAAAACTAACCCACTGAGTGTTGGCAGTGCTTTCCAATCATTGGACAAACCAAGCCAAAACCCCTAACAAAAACAGAAACATCATCACTTTTGAATTTCCAGACTAGTGGTGACGTCCCATCCTTGATGATAAACACCAATGGTTCAGCATTTTGAGTTACCATGTTTTCATATGAGAGATGATAGCATTAAAGTTGATATTGGTTGAGTTCTAATTATGTGACCATCCACTGTTCAATATAATTTTTTTAATCTATTTAGAACTTGTTTAAATCCTCACAACAACCCTATGATGTAGAGTCTACTATTACTCCCAATTTAATAATAGGGAACTAAAAACTTATCAGTTTAAAAGAGCAATGCATGCAGAAAACCTAGCTAGGGAATTCCTATCGTGGGCCTAGAGTTTTTAGGACCCCATGCTTTCACTGCATGAGGCCCTGGTAAAATCCCTGGTCGGAGACTAAGATCCCATAAGCCTCGTGGCATGACCACAAAGGCAAAAAAAAAAAAAAAAAGAAAGGAAGAAGAAAAAAGAAAAGGAAACCTAGCTAGTAATTAAAAAATTCGAATCAAATCTGGCAGTCTGGTGCTAGATCCCTTCGTGAGTAACCATTGCACCCCCACTGCTTTATGGCAGAGGGCTGCTCAGTCCTTTAATCACTTTCCCCCCATCTAATAGTGATCCTATTAAAATAATATCAGCAGTCCTAAACTAATGTGACTAAGCCTGCGCTGCAGTAATTGATCAAAATATTTGACTCCCTTTTCTAACTGGCTCGCATCCATTTCTCTCTCTCTCTCTCACACACACACACACATACCCCCAGTACACCCACTTTTTCAAATCCTATGTTCACTGAAGAAATGATGATATCAAAGCTGCTGCAGATACTGTGATGATGATAGAAAAGGATTGGAGAAATGAATCAGGGGCCTTTCATTGAAAGAGATGTGTGTGTGTGTGTGTGTGTGTGTGTATTGTAATTTCCACCACGGATGTAGTAACTTGGTGACAGTTGCCTTGGTAACTATTTACTGTTATAAGTAATTAAAAAAAAAATGGACCTTGGCTTCTGGTAAAATTCCACACAGAATTTTCCACCCCCTTTACCAGTCCTCAGTTCTCACGTAACTGTCATGGTAAAACAAAAATCCAGTAGTGCTCCATGCTTTACCTTTCTCTTATTCCTGCCACTAGTGTTGGCAGCTTCTCATAGCACTCTGTATGCCAAAATTTTGCCAAGTTTCAGACATTTGAATGCATAGCATGCCAATTTGCTTCAACAGTAGCTTTTTGACTGACTAGATTTATAGATATTTGTTGGCAAAACAGTAAACACACAAAACTGTAACACTCTTTCAACTAAAGGAAGAAAGACTTAAAATAAAATTTTGTATCTGGAGTGGTCAACATCCTACCCACATGGGATTTGAATGTAGTAATACTCCTAGTCTGAAGTGGCTCAGTGGAATTCCAGGACTTAGGTGCAAGGAGCAGTAAGCCTCATGCTGAGGAGGGGCATGACTTGCCCCGTGACAGATCCCCAAGGTGGGACTTGCTTTGGGATCTTGGGTAAGTTAAACTCAGACTCTTTGAGACTAGTTTTCTCATCTGGGGACTGAAATAGTACTAGTCCTTAAATCAGTGATATTGTAGGATGAAATAGATAATGGATGTAACAATAGCCAAGGCCTTTTAGGTACCATACAAATATAACATGGGACAACTAAAATAATATTCATTATTGCTCCAAGGTCACCAACCTTTCAAGAGGTCAAGTGCAAATGTTCCAGGTTGTCTTCTATGGTCAGAGATTGTGAATTTACCTCTTGTTCATGCCATGCTGTCCTTTGAAAAACATTTTAGTAATTTGCCAACATTAAAAATCAGGATATATTGTACAAACACTCCTGAATTTCTGGCTTCTTGTGGAAAATGTGGGAATTCTAAAAATCTCCTGCCTTTCCTACACAGCACAATAAATGCATAGACTGATTTGTTGATGTACCCTAGGGACTCTGGCCTTGTCATCTAACCAGCTCCAAGGCATTTGAGTCTAGCCACGACTGGAATGCAGAACATCTAACCATCACCCGTACCTAGAAACAGTAACATCATTGTGTTCCAGCCTCTTCCAGTGTTATAGGAGCTGGGAAGCAAAGCCCAGTAAAAAGCAAAGTTACTAGAAGTCCCATCACCCAAGAACTCCTGTAACTGAACTGGATCATCACATAATCCACTAGTTTTAGCATTTTAGGCCATTCTTCAAGAAACATTTCAAGCTAGTGGAATAGACATGCCTGTTACATTGGGTATTTAGCTGAAAATTCAAAAGGAAGACTTTCCTAAAATCAGGAGAATGGCTCTGGTCAAATAGCATTTTCATGTGGCCTGCCTTTTCCCTTTCTAATATCACCTTAGACAAAACCTAATTTCGAAATATTCCAGGATGCCTCATTGATCTTGGTGGGAAGGGAGAATGGAATATAAGAAATTCTCAAAATACCCTTAAAGCATAATGATAGCAACATTCTTAATGTGTTAATAATTTGCCACTTTGCCAAAGAGTGGGAAATTGGAGAGAAGTGGCAGTCAAGCAAGGAGCCAATTGGGGGGACATATGATTGGCCCCAGTCACTGTCCTCATGAGTACCCTTCGCACTGGCCCTGCAAGTAAAATAAGTAAATATGCCACTAAGTAGAAACAAATCTTTATGCTATTGATAAATGAAACTGCAGGCAGGTACACATGCTCCCTCCCACACAGTCCCCCAGAACCGTTAATCATTAGAATCCATTCTTTGTAGGAATTCTGGAAGAAAAGTGGGAATGTTGAAGGCAGCTTGCACCCCTCTCACTAAGTGTATTGTTAGTTAACAAATGGGATTGGGTCCCATTCCGTATAGAGCTGGCCATGCAAGCATTAGAGTGGATTCAACAGCAACGAAACTTTATGGTTTGTTTTTTATGAAATTCGTTTTGACCCCTCTGCTGTGCCCTGCTCCCTGCCCTTTGAACTTGATCCAGGTGCTTGGTTGGGACTATGATCCTAATTAACAGGATTTTAAAAAGAAACTGAGCTTGACTGTTGCACTGTTAATGTATTATGTGTGTGCTCAGCTGTGTCTGACTCTTTGTGACCCCATGGACTGTAGCCTGCCAAGCTCCTCTGTCCAGATTTTCCCAGGCAAGAATACTGGAGTGGGTTGCCATTTTTCTTTTCCAGGGAATCTTCCCAATCCAGGGATCAAAATCCACATCTCCTTACATCTCTTGCATTGCCCGTTAGGGCTCACGATATCTGGGAGGCCCCTTTGGCTGAAATACTTTTAGAAAAACTGACATGAGCAAAAGAAGACAAATTGATAAAATTTGAAAGACAAACTTTTTTATACAGTGTCCTCCCTCAGTTCATAGGCTTCCCAGGTGGCACAGTGGTAAAGAATCTGCCTGCCAATGCAGAAGATGCAGGAGACGCGGGTTCAATCCCTGAGTTGGGAAGATCCCCTGGAGGAGGGAAATAGCAACCCACTCCAGTATTCTTGCCTGGGAATCCCCATGGACAGAGAATCCCTCCCCAGGCTACCGTCCCAAGAAGAGCAAAGAGCTGGAACACAACTGAATGACTGAGCCCATAGCACAAACTCCCAGTTTTAGCAGATAAACTGACTTTCCAAACAAAAGCATATTCAGGGGTCAGACTGAGCTTAGATGGAAATAAATTATGCTCAACTGAATGACAAAGTTCAAAAAACTAAGATTTGAAACATGTGGCAGGGTGTCCAGGAAGCACCCGTGTCAGTTTAGTGTCCTTGATCCTCAGAACCATCATTACAAGGTAGGAGCTATTACTATCCCTATTTTGAGTAATTGAAACTGAGGGACAGAGAATAAAGTAACTTACCGATCCCAGAGGCAGTCAGCGCAGAGGTGGGTAATGAGCTTGGACAGTCCAGTCTGTAGGGTGTGCACTGTGATGATGAGATAATTTCCTGACATCACAGGTTGCTGAGCCTCTCCATGACAGGTTCTCACAGTAATAGGATAGTGCCCCTGCCTTTCTGTGGATAGCCATTTTGCATTATGAACCCAGCATAAAGCATTAAGCCCCATAGTTACTGACTTCAATGTTACCTTTAACGACCTGACTAGGTCCTAAAAAACCTGCTGAGTACAACAATTGACAAAATGCTTAAATTATTATCAATGCCTAAAAATAAGTGATTGCCATTTAGATCCTCATTTGCATTTGAATTTATGTCCAACCAGAATCTCTTAGTTGTGAGCATTAAATGAATGTGGTCATTGTCTCCCTTTTTAATCTTCTCAAATAATGGCTCTGACCCAAGCTATTAGCCCTTTCTGAGTCCAGCAATATCAAGCAGCGAGTGGGGTGTCCGGCAAATGAGACGTTACTTCAGCGTGCATTATGGTGTCATGGGTGGTCCCTGATGGCTCTCTGTTGGTAGGATAAGTTCTGGTGGTTTGTGTTTCCATTCATGGCGGTGGAGTTGGTCCCGATCCGTCCCCAGCAGAAGTTCCCCTTGTGAGATAGAGAGAGCTATGAGTTTGTAAGATGCCTGGTCAAAATGGGTGAGTCCTTGCTGTGGAACGTAACACCGAGCATAAGGAGGGAGCATAAGGAGAATTTAGGTTGATTGGCAGCAAACAGAAACTTTCTCCATGCATCTGTGAGTGGAATATGTCCCATCCTACCAGCTGGGACCCTCTACTCTACTAACTCTACCACTTCCTCAGTTTTTTTGCTTGTTTATCATTTAACTACTGACAAATTAGAAATCCACCCTATTTTAGTCTTCAAAGCCTTGATATAATCTGACTTTAGTTGGCATAAAAACCAACAAATTAACACAACCAGATGACACTGAGGATCTTCCTCTCTCCTCATTAACCTTTGGTCATCAGATTGTAGTGTTTTGTTGACGTGGGTCCCTTGGATCAGACTTCCAGAGTATGAGATCCTTGCTCTGTAACTTACCTGTTGAATAACCGTTAATCTCATCTCCGATGTCTCAGATTCTGCATCTGTAAAACAGGAATAAAAATAAGTGAAGCTGTGAGGATTAGGGCACCTCATAGTAAAACCTCAGTAACTATCATTATCTCTATTTTCCCATCTTCCTTAGGTGGTTCAGTGTTATGTGTGGCTAATTTCACAGGAGTAGACATACGATTTGTTAAACAAAGTTAAAAGAATTATTATCTATTTATTTTTGGTAAACCAAAAAAAATGTGTTGTTTTGGTCTCCTTCTTTTCTTTTTTGCTTCTGCTTCATGCTATGGTGGACAGCTCTCTTGTACCAAATGGCCTCTTTCCTGTGATTATTATTTCATAATCTATAACTAGTCAAATCAGATACCCAAAAAAAAAAAAAATGGCAGTATTATTCAGTCTAACCCACCCCCAAAGTGGAGAGCATATATTTGACTGTTGCCATGGTGATGTAGAAATAAATTTGTATAAAACATTTGGCCCTGGGGGCAGGTGCATGAGTCATTCTTTTGAGGCTGGGTGGGGATAGGGCAACTGCTTTCAAATAAAACCACGCCCGCCAGACCCATAGTTGAAATGAGAGACCCCACTCTTTTCCTGCAGTAAATCAGAGACATCTCATTCTGGGGAATTTGTTGTACATTGTGGTTCATTTGTTTCGTGAGAATGTTTTTTCTCTATTTTCTTCCTCAGGTAGGACGGAACTATTGAATACTCTTTTGCTCTTCCTACTGCATATTTCTTAGGACAGCAAACTTAGTTTTGATAAAAAATATGGTCCTGTTTGTCCCATTAGTGTCCCTGACAAAACTAAACCTATAATTGTGAGCTGCTTCTCTCATTTCCGTGCCTCTCCACACATACTCATTGTCCATAAGTGGTGGCATGCTGAAATATTTATTCAGCATTTTCTTTCCTTCCCATAGGAGTAAAGCACACAGGAGGAGAGTTTCAGACAGAAGTGTTGCAACAACGTACAGGCGATTGTGATTTCAGATGGAAAATCAGTACCAATACGCTGTCTGGAATTTACTAGCTGGCTGAAGTCAGTAAATCAGCATCCCGAAATCTGAGAAGCAGAGTGACATGCTATCCCCTGATAAAAATGTTGTCCCAATGGTCTCAAGTGCCATGGGTTTGTTTAAAATTAATACATTGGCTTAGTGTCCTTGACCATCATACATAGTTGGGCAGGAGCAGAATTTACACATGCCCTCTTGTCTTACTCAGCCTGTCGTCAATGCCCAAGGTACCAATGCTAGGCCAGAAGCCGAGATATAAATGACTGAAACACAGCTTGTAACCCTTCTAAAGTTTTCTAAACTAGGTAAGAAAAATACAGGGAAAAAAAAAAGCAGGGAAAAATTATCTAGCAATAATATGAGGTGGCAAGGTAATATAAATTGAATAGTAATCAGCAATGGTTTGGCACATGTTGGGAAGAGAGAAGATCACCCTGGACTGTGTGAAGGCAGTGTGGGATCTGAATGAGACTTGATGGGTGGGTAAAGACAGTGAGAGGCAATAAAGAAAGGGAAAGAAGAGCAACATGCAAGAGGTCGGGATCCCCAGCAACAGGAACTTGGTCTAGGAAGGGGTGTTAGCATAACGCGCTTGTGCTCATACAGTGAAGAATCTACCAGTCAATGTGGGTGACCTGGGTTTCAATCCCTGGGTCTGGAAGGATCCCCTGGAGAAGGAAATGGCAACCCACTCCAGTATTCTTGCCTGAAAATCCATGGACAGAGGAACCTGGCAGGCTACAGTCCATGGGGTCACAAAGAGTCAGACATGACTGAGCAAACTAATACTAAAGGAGGGTCAAAAACTTAGGGACAAGACAAGGCATTGGTGTGGATGCTGTTAGCCAATGATGCGTGGGTGTGGGTGGAGGGTGGTCAAGCCAAGAGCCTAAAAGACTACAGATCAAACAAAAACCAGGAGAGCCGTGTAGAATTCCTAAGAGAGGCTATTTAAAAATGTGTGAGTTATGCCCTTCGGCCAAAGAAGATATGACAGAATTTGCTCCACTCAAATCCAGCAATAAGGTACAAAAGTTTACAACATAATTCTATTCTGCTTCAAAAGATTCTGATGAATTCGGCATAAAATATAGTGACTTGAGAGTCCAAATGGAAGGTCTCAATAACGGATAGCAAAAAAATTAAAAGTAGAATAAACTAAATCTACAAAGTCAGTTTTAAACTATTTAGGCATTTAATTAATTTTGTGAAGGCACATCTTAAAAATGATGTTGAATTGGGCCAACTTGATTAATAAGTTATGAATATCAAGATGTAATACTAGAAAGTACAGGGACTTTAAAAGTTATCTTTGAGTAAACCAAAAGTTAATCTTGAAAAATTCAAAGTTGACATAGGACACCTATTCAGGATAAATCTGTGTGAAGATAAAGCACGTTTGGATGAGTTTCACCGCCCCCTTAGGTGAGTGTTTTGACCGACAAGCTGCTAATAATCATTGTTCTTTGTACAACCACCACTTTGGTGAACACCAATAACCTGACTTGGCGTTGGCCAAGTTTCAGAAGCAACCTTCTGTGGAGGAGGAGGAGGGCTGGCTTGCAGCCCACCCAGTGTGGCAAGGACCCTCTGTATGCTATAAGAGGTTCAGGCAGCCAGGTGGTGAGCATCAGGAAGGGGCCGTCAACCCTTTTGGACTGGGTTTGAAGGAAGGAAGTTTAGTTCCAGGATACCGGAGAGGCACAAGAATAGGCCGTGATAGCATAGGATCCCCGGCATGAAATGGAGTCCAGGCGTGTCAAACCAGTCAAGGTTGGCAAGAAAGTCTTCTCTAACAAGGTTAAATGAGCACAGGGAAAGAGAAGAAACTTTTAGAGAAGAACAAGGTGGAAATCCCAATTAAGCATTATGCTTTTGCAAAACCCTATGTAACCAGGATAACACTGGTACTAACAGGTCTCTTTCTTAACATTGACATTTAATATCATTAATCTGGCGCTTTTAAGTAGAATTCAGTGTGCACTGTGAGATTGGGGGCAGAAATCCGAGCCTGATGTGAAGCACGTTAGAACAGGAGTGCTTTTTAAAAATAATATACTGTTTTATGGCCCTGCTGGTGACCAATTGGAATCAAATCCCCTGGGTGGGGAACCTGGCATCACCCTGTTTTTTCTAAAAGCTCCCTCATGATTTTATGCACAATCCAGGGCTGAATTCTTTGAACCAACCAGAGTGATGGAAACCATAATCCCAACTGTAAGCCAAAGACTAGTTCAGAGTCCCAGTCTGAAATAAGCTCCCAGGTATTCCCCCAAGAAATCAATTTTAACTGGGCATCTGTTTTACTTCAACTAAATAGGAATTGTCCCCTCACTAGTTACGAACATTCTGTGATCACACTGAGGAGAAATTGCCTTCTTTATAGCTCAGATACTAATCAGTCCACAACCCTGGCGGCTCACATCATCTGGAGGAATTTCACACGAGAAAGAAGATGCTAGCACTCCACTGCAGAGCAGGCCAGGGCTGGGTCAGCAGACAAAATGATGAAAGAGCAAATAATAGCAACCACAAAAAGCCGCCTCACTTCCCTTGGCCCTGCTGAAATCCTTGTTTCTAAAGTGAACTTAAACAGTCAAAGAACAATTAAGATCTCAGGTGGTGGCTTACGTCATTTGTATTCACTTTCCCATCTTGCTGTAACCAGTTTTACCACGAAACTTCAGCAAGTTTAAACAACACAGATCATTATCTTATGGTTCTTCCTAGAAGTCTGACCTGTTTTCACACGGAGCTAAAATCCTGGTGTCCACAGCTGCGTTCCTTTCTAGAGGCACTAAGGGGCACTTGTTTCCTTCCTCATTGGATTGTTGACAGAATTTAGTTCCATTGCTTGTTTGTAGGACTGTGATCCTGAATCCTTGCTGACTGTCAGCTGAGGGCTGTTATCCAGAGACCTCTCCTTCAAAAGCCAGGGGATTGTAGGCTGAGTCCTCCCTTACCCTTCCAGTCTCGCCTTCTTCCCCTTTCTTCATTTCTAACACAGCCAAGAAAATTTCTACTTCTAAGGACTACTGTGATAGAAGGGAGCCCTCACCCAAATAATCCGGATAATTTCCCTAATTTAAGATCCTTAACCATCATCAACACATCTTCAAGGAGGTCTCTTTTTCTGTTTGAAGTGACATATTCATAGGTTGCAAGCGCGGGATGAAGACATGGGGTGGAGGACATGTTATGAATACGGCATTATTCTGCCCACGACACTCTGGCACTCCAGTGAAGATTTTTTAAAAAGATAAGAAACCGAGTGGAGTTTGTGGTACAGTGTAGTTCTAAAGGTTTATTTCAGAATCACTGCCATACTGATCCTGGAGGGTATGAAAATGTCTAATTATCTAAATGATTTCCCAGAGTAGGGTAAAAGGGGAATCCCAGATCTGAGAGTGAAAGGTCGTTGTCTTTCTTTGATGCCTGAAATGAAGCTCCAGTACTTTGGGCCACCGATGCAAAGTAGCTGACTTAATTGGCAAAGACCCTGATGCTGGGAAAGACTGAAGGGCAAAGGGAGAAGGGGGTGGGTGGCAAGGATGAGATGGTTAGATAGCATCACTGATTCAATGGACATGAATTTGAGCAAACTCCAGGAGAGTGAAGACAGAGGAGCCTGGCATGCTGCAGTTCATGGGGTCACAAAGAGTAGGAACGACTTAGTGACTGAAAGAGCAACGAACAAAATACAAAATAGCATGTCTATCTATTAGTACATTCTTGAGAGCAAGCCAATAAGGCTGAAAAACTCCCTTCTGGGCAGAGCTTTTTTTCATCCCTGTCCCATGGAATTACATGCTTTTTCTAGAATCCGTTTGTAAGAAGGAGGTCTGATGACCCTGCTGGTTATGCTTAGTTTGCCGCCAGTTTATCTTCTTAAGGCACTAACATCATAAAGAAATTGAATTTGGGGCACTGACAAAGTGAATGACAGAAGCTTCAAAAAGAGGTGAAAATAATTTCTATTTTTCAGAATCCTCCATGTACTATAAAAACTGAATTCCAGGTCACAAGGCTCTGAAACTCTTAATATACAATGCAAAGATGTATTTGTTCAATAAAGCGAATTATTTGGGTCCCACTGTACGAGACATCAACCAAACCAAAGATCTCTGGGAGGCGAAGCAGGGTGTTTGTTCTAATCAAAACAGGCATGGAGCCAATTTCCATGTTCTTAGTGAAAGGGCTGCCTTGTTGACTTTGGAGCGTGTACAACTCGCACAATTGTTAATGCAGAGAGGAATCTGTCCCGAGTCTCCTTGAGTTATTTCCCTTAATTATATTGTAATTAATTAATTATTCAAAGAATGGTTTCTACTTTATAGCAAGAGAGGACAAAAGATACTGTATTTTGACTTTTTCTTGCGTTTTCTTGGAACTTTTTTTTTTTTTTTTTCTGGCACACGCTGGCAGGGAAAGGAAACAGGTTTGATTTTTGAAAGAGGATGGAAATTATTGCATTCCAGGCTTTCCACTCTGGTGTTGATACTGGATAAGGCGGAATTTGGGAAAACGTCCGCTGGAAAAACAGTAATTTTTTCCTGATCTTCCATTAAAAAAATGTGCATGACTGTTTTCGGCATTTACTTTAACAGTGTCCTTTGATTTAAGTATTTCAGTTCTGCATATGAAAGTGTGCCACAGTGGAAGAGCACGAGATGAGAGAGACCAGTTCACCTAGATCAAACCCTGCCCTGCCACATCCAGGGTTTATATCTTATATTGTAGGTCCTTAGCCCTTTCTTAAAAGTTTTATTTCCCACAATGGGGGAAATGCGATAGGGTGTGGAAAGTGATATCCACCTGTAATCAGCCAGGTTCCTTAGTTTATAACAACAGAAAAATCTCATATTTAATTGCACAGTTAGCCCATAGGGATTTATTAAAATGGTGATTGGATACTCCGTGAATCTAGAGAAATGAAAATCCATAGAACAGGGGAGGCCAGCTAGCGCCAGGACTTCAGGTGAAGTATTTACAGAACTTGGTCCAACGAGACCAGCAGTACCATACACTGACTCTGCTGAACACAGAATTTTAGGTGGCACCTCTCAGGCTGCTGCCTCCTGCCCAGGCACCGATTCAGTGGATTCTCTGCAGTCTCTAACTATGTACAACTAACTTTCCAAATTAATGTTTGGGCAAGGCATTTCTGCTTGGAGAACTAGAGGTCCATCTGCTACTCTTAGGCAGTAAAGGAAATCTGAGAATCCAGTAGTAATGTTTCAGTTGTCAGCAGTATAGGTGGGCCTCTGCCCGATTCAGCCAAACTCCCCAAGAGTGGAGAATTTTCCAAATACAGTGTAATAGAGGATCCAGAAGCCACATGACCAACAAAAAAAAAAAAGACGCCCACAAAAAGCCCACAAACAACCTCCCCCCCAACAACAACACAAAACAATCAAAAAATCTCAAAAAAACCGAAATCCACCAAAATAACCCCTACTTACTGAGGTCCATCCTTCAGTGACCTACAGTGCCTACCCTCCTAGGTTCCCTACATTGATATATTCCAAAAGAAAAAATTTCTCTATTCACTGAGTGCAGCTATAATTAGTAATAATTTTAAAATGCTCTCACTTCTTCCCCAAGGGAAGTCCTCATCTGCAAAGTCTCATGCAAAGTCTCACAGCTCGTCTTTCACATTCAAGATCTTCTAGTTGTGTCCATTCCTTCTCAGGTCTGGCAAGATCCCAACTCAATGTTCCTTAATGTTATAGCTGAGATTAAAGCTAATCATCACAGTGCATGATCCTTAAGTAAGAGAGAAAGAGAAAATAATTTAAATAGTGGTATTTTTACATATGGTTTTTCCAGTGGTCATGTATGGATGTGAGAGTTGGACAGTGAAGAAAGCTGAGCGCCGCAGAATTGATGCTTTTGAACTGTGGTGTTGGAGAAGACTCTTGAGAGTCCCTTGGACTGCAAGGAGATCCAATCAATCCATCCTAAAAGAGATCAATCCTGGGTGTTCATTGGAAGGACTGATGTTGAAGCTGAAACTCCAATACTTTGGCCACCTCATGTGAAGAGTTGACTCATTGGAAAAGACCCTGATGCTGGGAAGGATTGGGGGCAGGAGGAGAAGGGGACGACAGAGGATGAGATGGTTGGATGGCATCACCGACTCGATGGACATGGGTTTGGGTAGACTCCGGGAGTTGGTGATGGACAGGGAGGCCTGGCGTGCTGCAATTCATGGGGTCGCAAAGAGTTGGACACGACTGAGCGACTGAACTGAACTGAACTGAACTGATATATATAGTATAGAATTATATAATAAATTTATATATATATACACACACACACACATATCATTGCAAAAAGAAGGTGTGAATAAATGCTAAATTCCACATGCTGCATCAGGTCACAAGCCAAAGTAAATATTTGACTTCATCATTCCCCTATTCCATATCCTTTTATCTTGGCAACTGAGGTTCTTTTTTTTTTTTTTTTAATTTTTGGCTATGTAGGGGCATGGTATGTGGAATCTTAGTTCCCTGACCAGAGATCGAATCCATGCCCCATGCAGTCCAAGTGTGGAGTTTTAACTGCTGGACTGCCAGGGAAGTCCCTCCTGATGTTACTTTCAGACAGGGTTGGTGTTGACCCAGACCTCCACTCCTGGATCCAAGCCCTCGCAGTCCTATCATGTATCTTCTTCATTCTGGTCGTTGGAGAACATGGCAGTACCTAGAGTTATCCCCAAGGAAACTCCTGAATCCATCGGAGTCCCCTTTCCACCTCATTATGTAGCAGCATCCCAATTTCCTCCTAATATTCAGGTCAACCATCCCTAAACACTGAATAACCGGCACAAAGCCTGTTTCACTCAGTGGCATCAGAGTCTGAGACCTTGTAGTTGGCTTTTCAGCACATGTTGTGCTCTTTTCTGATCAAAAGGCCCGGACATGTGGGTTTGATTATGCTTCTCCTTGCACGTTGCCTCACTCAAATGAACAGAATCATCAGGAGAGGCTGCAACAAGTCTGACTGGACAAAGAGGGAGGGCAGCCTTTTGGTTGATGAGGAAGGATTCATTGAATTAGTTTTATGATGCTCCTGAGATGATCCAAAATTGATACCAAATTTTCCCAATTCCAGAATAGAATACCTTGGGAGATATTGGGGTTCAGTTTCAGACCAACCACAATAAAGCATATATCACAATAAATTGATTCACACACACTTTTTATGGCTTCTCAGTACAATAAAAAAGTTATATTTTAACATTATAAGTATGTAATAGATTATGTCTAAAAAGAAACTATATATATCTTAATTAAAAATGCTTCATTGCTAAAAAATTTTAACTATCCTCTGATAATGCATGATGCCACAAACCTTCAATTTGTAAAATATATATATATATATATATATATATATAATATCTGTGAAGTGTTAAAAAGCAACAGTGCAATAGAATGAGTTATGCCTGTACTTAGGGTTAAATTCTTATGCACAGTACCCTGAATATCACACAAAAATGGTCATGCCAAGGTCCATGAATTAAACAGTTAATTTGGTGATCCCCAGAGATCAAACTTTGTGTGTTATTTGACTTATCGCAGTGTTTTGTGGCACCAATAGATATGAGGTTTATATTTATTTTTGAAGAACAATTTTAAATGTGGTAAAAAAACATGAGAGCTTTAATTTTCAAGTTATAATAGTTTTTGGATTTCAGTGATGCTTGCGTGGGTAAAAATGTAAGAATTTTGTTTTTGCTTATTACTGTCTTCATCCTGACCAGTGCAAATGAGAAGAAACACTCTTTTATGCAGCCCTGGAATGGATTTACCCCATACTGGTTTTCGTAGTGTGGTCGATGATTGTTTTGGCTGTCATACATCCCTTAATGGTTCTTTTATTCAATGTGACCACAGGTAAGGAATTAATTAGCAGAGATTCTTTCATTGTTCCTGTTTCTTCTCTCTGGGTCACTAGCTTCTGATTCAAGTCTGGATCACTCTATCTGATAGGTGGTACATGTGTGCGTGGCTAAGTCACTTTGTCGTGTCTGACTCCTTGTGACCCTATGGACTGTAGCTGCCAGACTCCTCTGTCCATGGAATTCTCCAGACAGAATACTGGAGTGGGTTGCCATTTTCCCTTCTCCAGGGGATCTTCCTGACCCAGGGATGAAAACCCAGGTCTCTTGCATTGCAGGCAGATTCTTTACCACCTGAGTCACTAGAACCTGTGAATACCAGATGGCCGACTATAATCATCTTTTCCATAAAAATGTTCATTAATAAAACTACCTCACCTAATTTCCTATCTGGTTCTATTATTTTAAAAAATTTAAAAATTAAACAAACTTTTAATCCATCTTCATCCACATAAAGCTGTTGAGACCTGGACATAGTCTACCTTGTTTTATATCTTACTATCTTTTTTATCTCCCTAACAACCTCACGACGAATTCCAGTAAATCCCAGACATGTTTTGAGGCTGCCCAGCACCTGAACTTGCAAACGATTGTGAGAATTCTCTATCTTAGTAAGTCATTGCTGGAGGCAGCTTGACTTCCTCTAAAGAATGGAAAGCCAGGTACTCACTTTCTAAACTCCTTACGAGCTAGGAAGTTAGCAGGAGACCGGTGTCCATCAATACAGGAGATGTAAGAGACACAGGTTTGATCCCTGGGTCAAGGAGATCCCCTGGAGGAGCATGGCAACCCACTCCAGTATTTTCCTTCTGGAGAATTCCATGGACAGAGGAGTCTGGCGGGCTACAGTCCATAGGGTCACAGAGAGTCAGACACGACCAAAGTGACTTGCCACGCACACATGTACCACCTATCAGAAGAGTGATCCAGACTTGAAATCAGAAGCTAGTGACCCTGAGCAAACAGGAACAATGATTAATCTCTGCTAATTAAATCCTTACCTGTTGGTCACATTGAATAAAGAACCAATGAAGGGATGATATGACAGCCAAAACAAACATCGACCAAACGCACATAAATGGGGTAAATCCATTTCCAAGGCCTGCCTAAAAGAGTGGTTTCTTCTCATTCACTGGACAGATGAAGACAGTAATAAGCTCAAATTCTTACATTTTACCCACGCATCATACACAGAAATCCAAAAACTATATAACTTGGAAAAATAAAGCTCTCATGTTTTTTACCACCATTTAAAAATGTTTTCAAAAATAAATATAAAACTCATATCTCTTGGTGCCACAACACAGGAGAATAGTCAAAAAACACACAAAGTTTTGATTCTGTGGGTCCCAAATTACATTTTAATTCAAGGCCTTGCAGAGACCTTTTGTGTGATATTCAGGGTACTAGTGCCATAATGGAAATTAACCCGAAGTACAGGCATACCTCATTCTATTGCACTTTGCTTTATTACACCTGTCCACCCAGATATTATATATATAATATAAATATATATATATTTTACAAATTTGAAGGTTTGTGGCAACCTTCATTATCAAGGATAGTTAGAATTTTTTTAGCAATGAAAGCATTTTTAATTAAGATATATATAGTCTTTTTAGACATAATGCTATTACATACAATATAATTTAAATAATAAACTTTTATATGGTACGAGAAGCCAAAAAGTGTGTGTGACTCAATTTATTGTGATATCTGCTTTATTGTGGTGGTCTGAAACTGAACCCACAATATCTCCAAGGTATACTAACTGGAATTGGGAAATAAGGTATCTATTTGGTCCATCTCAGAGCACTCAAAAACCTCATCACTGAATCCTCCTCATCAACCAACGGCCCTCCCTCTTTGTCCAGTCAGACTTTGTTAGCAGCCTCTCCTGATGATTCCTTGTCATTTGAGTTGTGGCACTTTGTGCAAGGAGAACATAATCAAACCCACACTGGTCCCGGGCCTATGATACAGAAAAGAGCACAAGACATGTGATGAAAGCCAAGTGTATTTCTACAAGGTCAGACTCTGAAATGCCACTGGAGTGAAACCAGGCTTTGTGCCTGTTATTCAGTATCTTAGGATGGTTGACCCTGAATATTAAGAGGAAATAGGGATGCGCTACATAATGAGGCTGTAAAGGGACTGCTGGATCCAGGAGATCCTTGGGGATAACTCCTAGTACTGCCATGATCTCCAACGACCAGAATGAGAAGATACAGATAGGACTGCCGAGGGCTTGGATCCCTAGATGAGGTCTGGGTCACACCACCCCTGTCCAGAAGAACATCAGGGGAACTTCCCCTGTCAGTCCCAGCATTTAAAACTCCACACTTGGGATTTTTTGTGTGTTTTTTTTTTTTTCCTGCATGGGGCAATGGAATCGTTCACTGGTCAGGAACTAAGAATTCCACATACCCTGTAGCCAAAAATTTAAAAAAAAAAAAAAAGAACATCATATTGCCAAGATAAAAGGATAATGGAAAAGGGGAATGATGAATCAAATATTTACTTTGGCCTTGTGACCTGAAATGCACATGTGGAATATAGCATTATTCACACCTTCTTTCATGCAATGATATGTGTGTTTTGTGTAGTATATCTGATATATATATATATTATAGATATATAAATATCAGTTTTTCAATTCAGTTCAGTTCAGTTGCTCAGTCGTGTCCAACTCTTTGCGACCCCATGAATCGCAGCACGCCAGGCCTCCCTGTCCATCACCAACTCCCGGAGTCTCACCCAAACCCATGTCCATCGAGTCGGTGATGCCATCCAACCATCTCATCCTCTGTCGTCCCCTTCTCCTCCCGCCCCCAATCCTACCCAGCATTAGGGTCTTTTCCAATGAGTCAACCCTTCGCATGAGGTGGCCAAAGTATTGGAGTTTCAGCTTCAACATCAGTCCTTCCAATGAACACCCAGGATTGATCTCTTTAGGATGGATTGATTGGATCTCCTTGCAGTCCAAGGGACTCTCAAGAGTCTTCTCCAACACCACAGTTCAAAAGCATCAATTCTGCGGCGCTCAGCTTTCTTCACTGTCCAACTCTCACATCCATACATGACCACTGGAAAAACCATATGTAAATACTCTTTTAAATTAATTTTTCTCTTTCTCTCTTACTTAGGATATGCAGTTTAAGAAAAAAAAGATGATTAGCTTTACAACTCAGCCTATAAATTAAGGTAACATTGATGTATTGATCTGCCAGACCTGAAGAGAATGGGACAACACCTAGAGAATCTGAATGTTAAGACGAGCAAGAACTTTTGCATGAGACTTTGCAGATGAGGACTACCCTTGGGAAGAAGTGAGAGCATATTTATTAAACAAATAATAGCTGCAACTCAGCTGAAAAGAGAAATTTTTTCTGTTGGAATGATAAAGTGAGGGAAAAGGAGGTAGGTCACTGTAGGTCACTGAAGGGAATGGACTCCAGGAAGGTGATATTTGGGGATTTCGTTTTTTTTGAATTTTTATTGTTTTGTTGATTGTTTGTTGGGGGGAGGTTGTTTTTTGGGGCTTTTGTGGGGTCTTTTTTTTTTTTTGGTCCATGTGCTTCTGTACCTCCTCCTGTAAATTGGAATTCTCCACTCTGAGTTGGCTGAATGGGCATAGCCACCTCCTACTGCTGACACTGAAACATTACATACCTTGATTTCTCAATTCCTTTGAGCAGCTAACAAGAGTAGCAGATGACCTAATTCTCCAAGCAAGACATTGCCTCCCCAAACATAATTTGGAAGTTAGTGACACAAGATAGAGACTGCAGAAATCCACTGAATCAGTGCCAGGCATGAGGCAGCAGTCCTGAAGTGCCACCTAACATTCAGTGTCAGCAGCGTCAGTGCTTGGACACGCTGGTCTCCGTAGGACCAGTTCTGTAAACATACTTCCCCTGAAGTCCTGTCCGCTTCCTGGCCTCCCTGTTCCTATGGATTTTCATTTCTCTAATTTCAGAGTTATATCGCCAATACCATTTTAATAAATCCCTATGTGCTTAACTGATCCATTAAATATGTAGTTTTGGTTTCTGTTGTAAAAAACTAAGATCACTGGGCTGAAACAGGTGGATAATATCGTCATTTCCCCCATGTGAAATCAAAACTTTAGAGAAGCTAAGTACCCAACAAAATAAAAATAACACCAGGAGTGGGCAGGGCTGGTTTGAATCTAGGTGAACTGGTCTCGTCTCATCTGTGTGCACTTCCACGGTGGCACACTTAATATGCAGAACTGAAATACTTCAAATCAAAAGAGCACTGTTAAGTTAATGCAGAAAATGTCATGCAAATATTTAATGAAGATCCGAAAAAATACTGGTTTTCCCCAGCGACGTTTATTCCAATTCCGCCTATCAGTATCATCCACCAGAGTGGAAAGCCCACTGAATGCAATAATTTCCACTCCTCTTCAAAACAAACCTGTTCCTTTCCCCGAGCAGAGTGTTCCAGGATAAAAAAAAAAAAGTTCCAAGAAAGCCCAAGAAAAGAGTCAAAATACAGTATCTTTTTTTCTCTTGCTATAAAGTAAGAAACCAGCTTTGAATAATTAATTAATTACAATATAATTAAGGGACATAACTCCAAGGAGAACTCGATTCCTCTCTGCCATTAAACAATTGGTGTAGTTGGACACGCTCCAAGTCAACAAGCCCAGAGCCCTTCACAAGAACATGGAATTGGCCTCCATGCCTGTTTTGAATAGAACAACACCCTGCTTCATTCCTCCCAGAGATCGCTTTGGATAGGTTTGTCTCGTACAGTGGGAGCACCCAATAAATGCTTATTGAACACATACATCTTTGCCATATGTAATTTTAAGAGTACAAGCCTTGTCGACCTGGAGATTCAGTTTTTAAGTACATGGAGGATCTGGAAAAATAGAAATTATTTTCACCTCTTTTTGAATCTTCTATCATTCACTTTAGTCAGAGCCCCAAAATCCATTTCTTTATGTTGTTAGTGCTTAAGAAATCAACTGGATGCAAACTAAGCATAACCACAGTGTCAGAGCCTTCCTTCTAAAACGGATTACTAGAAAAGCAGAGAATTCCATGGGACCGGGATGATAAAGCTCTGCCCAGAAAGGAGGTTTTTCAGCCTCTATTGCATTGCTCTCAAAGAATGTACCTAATAGAATTAGAACATCTAAATTTCTTATTTTGTTGTTGCTCATCAGTCACTATTCCGTATCCTACTCTTTGAGACCCTATGAACTGCAGGCAGAGGCCAGGCTCCTCTGTCCTTCACTCTCTCCGGAGTTTGTTCAAATTCATGTCCAATGAATCATTGATGCAATCTAACCATCTCATCCTCTCCACCCACCCCTTCACCTTTCGCCTTCATCTTTCCCACTTCATGGTCTTTTCCAATTAGTCCACTCTTTGCAATCAGGTGTCCAAAAGTACTGGATCTTCAGTTTCAGAATCAAAAGAAAGACAACGACCTTTCACTCTCAGAGTCTGGGATCCCTTCTACCTAATGCTGGGAATCATTTAGATCAATAGACCATTTTCATACCCCCTCCAGGATCAGTATGCAGTGATTCTGAAAATAATCCTTAGAGAACCAACCCTTCCCACAAACACCCCACCTGTTCTTATCTTTTTAAAAATCTTCACACTGGAGGGCAGAGTGTGGGCAGATAATGCCGTAATCCTCACATGCCCCTCCACCCCATGTCTTCATCCCAGCGCTTGCAACCTATGAATATGTCACTCACACAGAAAAATGAGACCTTGAAGATTTGATTATGGTTAAGGCTCTTAAAATAGGGAAATTATCCTAGGATAAACTGGGTGGCTCCATTCTAACACAGTAGTCCTTAGAAGTAAGAAATTTTCTGGTGCTGATGTTTAGAAAGAAAAAGTGAAAGGAAGGCGAGACCTGGAAGGTTAAGGGAGACTCACGCCAACCAACACCTAGCTTTGAACGGAGATCTCTGAACAGCCTTCAGCTGACCAGTCAGCAAGGATTCAGGTATCCCAGTCCTACAACAGGCAAGGAACTAAATTCTGTCAACAATCCAAATGAGGAAGGGAAACAAGTGCCCCTTATTGCCATCTAGAAAGGAACGCAGCCTGTGGACACCAGGATTTTAGCCCGATGAAACTGGTCAGACTTCTAGAGAACCATAAGATAATGCATCTGTTGGTAGTTTAAACTGCTGATTTTTGTGGTAAGAAACTGTTTACAGCAACGATGAAAGTGAGATACAAGACGTAAGCCACACCTGAGATCATAATAGTTCTTGCCTGTTTAAGTTCACTTTAGAAACAAGGATTCAGGCAGGCCCAGGGAAGTGAGGCGTCTTTTGTTGTTGCATTATTTGCTTCTTTCCCTCAATTTGTCTGCCTGACCAGCCCTCCTGCCGTCTTCATTGAGTTCAGCATCTTCCTTTCCTGTGAGAAATTCCTCCAGAATGAGTGGACCCCAGGTTTGTGGACTGGATTAGTATCTGAGCTAATAAAGAAGGCAATTTCCCTCCAGTGAATCACAGAATGTTGTAACATTTAGGGACAATCCTATTTAGTGAAGTAACAGATGCCCAGTTAAAAATGATTTCCTTGTGGGAATTACCTTGTGAGCTATTTCAGACTGGGACTCTGAAACTAGTCTTTTGGCTTTCCAGTTGGGATTATGGTTTACCATCACTCTGGTGGTTCCAAAGAATCAGCCCTGGATGTGCATAAAATCATGAGGGAGCTTTTAGAAAAAAACAGGGATGCCAGGTTCCCACTCCAGTATTCCTGATTCAAATGTCAGCAGCAGGCCTAAAACAGTATTATTTTTTAAAAGCTCTCCAGTTCTAACGGTGCTTCACATCAGGCCCGATATTTGCCCATCTCATGCACACTGAATTCCGACTTAAAAGGCCAGATTAGATGATAAATAATGGTCCAAAGTAAGAAATGAGACCAGTACCGAGTGTTATTCCTGGTTACATAGGGTTTTGCAAAGCAAAATGCTTTAATTGGATTTCCACATTTTCTTCTCTAAAATTTCACTCTTTCCTCTGTTCTCATTTAATCTTGTTAGAAAGACTTTCTGCCACTAGAATGTTTGACAGCTTGACTCATATCCTGCCTGGATCCCTATGCTATTCACTGTATCTTGGCTCTCCGTGTCCTCCTGGAACTAAAGCTTCCGCTCCTCAACTCAGTCCGCAAGGGTTGACAGCCCTCTCCTGATGCTCACCACCTGGCAGCCTGAACCACCTATAGCCAACAGAGGACCTTTCCACACTGTGCTTGGCCTGCAGCCAGCCCTCCTCCTCCTCCAGAATGCTGGCACTGAAACTTGGCCCGCACGCCAAGTTGCAGGTTATTTGGGTGTTCACCAAAGTGGTGGTTGTACACAGACAAAGATTATTATCAATTCTTTGATTTTTAAGATTAAC